>CP139505.1:431922606-432522606 GCA_021014915.2 Artemisia tridentata subsp. tridentata | reverse complement strand
GATATCTTCAAGATACTAAGTACACGCACCCGTGATATTCCACTTCAACTTCAAGTAAGTAATAATGAATCATCCTTGTAGTCACGGTTGATAATTTAGCCATTGTCATTTGATTGCGATTCTTGATCAGGATCTTTTCGGCAAAACGTGGTGATGTTGAAGGTTAAGTTTGTTTAGGTTGTTGCGAGTTGTTACGGTGGAATTTTGGTCTGGAAACTTAAAACCTCAATAACTTCATTCTGGAGCGTTTTCAGGCCTCGAAACTTGGGTTGAATGAATAAATTAATTCAACGTGTCCTTCTCCTCGGTCTCACGGTCGTTTTGACAGGTCGTGGACTGAAAACGGAGTTACGGTTCAAAAGTTATAACTGTTTGAAGTTTTGACGTAAAATGACAACTTTGAAATCGTTTCACAGAAGTACGAGGGCTAAAACTGCCAAATCTGAAAATTTGCACCAATTGCGAGTCCAAAATGTAAATTGCGAGACCAAATGCGATAGCCTAGCACCAATTTCGAAACCCAATTGCGAGAAAACTGCACCAATTGCGATACTGCACATGAATTGCGAAAGAGTCTGAATTGCGAGACAAATGCTGAATTGCGAGACCCAATTGCGACAGAAGTATCAATTGCGAGACTCAATTGCGACAGAAGTATCAATTGCGAGACAGTAGTTGAATTGCGACAGAATTCGTCAATTGCGAGAAGGATGCCAATTGCGAGATTTTTCTGCAATTCCGAAAGATTTCAGATATTTGCCACTTTTGTTGACTTTAGAGTACTATGCCCACGTGAAGCCTTACACCTTTTCACCAACTAGCAACCTTTACTGACAATATTCACCAACTTGGACAATAATCAAATAATTCACTCAACAAACCAAAAACACAAATCTTTATACAAGATTTTGATTCTAGTCGATTTGAAGAAACAAAGAACACACCAATCTTTTGATCTTCCAAACCAATAAATGAGTGAAAAACTAGTAATCTTCACAGCCAAGTCGAACAAACACCAAACAAACACAACTTTTTCTCTTGATTTTTGTATTGATCGAAAAGATGAAAAAACACAATTTGTAACTTTTCTAGTGAAAGACAAATAACAAAATGTGTTTTAAACTTTAGGAACAAACACAAAAATGCTACCTTAGGACTTGGATGTTGCGAACAGTAACCTCCAAAAAACACAAAGTGTCACGTTTTCAGAAAATCAAACGCAACACACAAGTGTTATTCAACAAGAATCGAACATAAAAAATTAAAACACACCACGATTCACCTTGAATCTCCCAAGTTTGCTCATAATACCAATTGTAAAGACCAAGAATCGACTTTTAACACCTTCAGGAGGACGAGGTTCATGAAAGTATGATCGATCCATGGTTCGGTTTAGTTTGAGAGTAGAGAGAAGGTGGAGATAAAGAAACCTTGGATATTATTGCTTTGGAAAAGGTTTCACAGCCACACCCTTCAAGTGACAACTTGAAGGGTATTTATATGCCAAACTTGACAACTATAAGAGTATTACACAATAGGTCCTTGCACTAAATGCAAACTAGTTGTCTAATTCCAATTCACGTAAATATCGCCCAGCTTCATTTCTAACAACACTGTTGTCAACCCAAGGGGTGAACTCAAAGCTGTCACTACACGTAGTGGTAAAACTCATGTTGGATTCAAGGTGATAAAGGACCCGGTACTTCCCCCACCCACACTTGCTCCTCAACCGTCAAGAATAGATCCTACTCTATCACGATTTATGGTTAAAAGTTTTTCAAGCAAACGTAGTGAGCAACGAACAGCCAGATATTATTCCGATATGCTCAATGCTGTTCCTGTCAGTGTACCTGATCAGTTACATATAACTTTTAGACATAAGTAATCATTAAGGGATTTCTCGCCGATAAGATTAGAGCCAACGAGAAAGGATTAATTACATACACTTCATATAAAACTAGCAATAAAACAAGTGACAAGCTATTTAAACATAAACACAATTATTAAGCAGCTTTATGCGGATTCCAATTAGAATGGAATCTAGACTCTAGGTATACAAGAGGTAGGATGGACCGCGCCTAGTCTTGAGCACCAATCACTGCAGGTCTTAGAACTTATCAAAACTTAATCATATATGAAACTTGGCTAACACACTCTTCTTATCTTTGGTATTTTCTATTGTTTGTTTATCTTAGTTTAGTTAGAATAAAACCAAACTCGTGCCAGTCTCTCAGGCTGAACCCCCCTTTGCGTTAGTTTAGGAGAGTCGAATACCTCTAGAATTAGTATATTAGAAATCTCACTCTTAGTGATCGACACCCTACTTACCAACTAGGCTACATTGATCGGGTACACTGCCCGTTAGTGTTGTTATAGGTTAAGTCGGCAAAATATAAATGTAAAACTTGATAAGGAATAATCACCTATACAACGACGCATCAAGTTTTTGCGCCGTTGCCGGGGAGTGAATTTATCTATTTGCTAGTTTTATTGGTATTTTTCTGTTTTTAGTTTATTTTTGTGTGTTTGGTTTATTTGTTTTATCGTTTGTTTGTTGTCTGTGTGTCTGTCTCAGAAGGGAGATACGGCGTATTCTTGTCTGTGAATACGGCGCATCTATCTGTTTCAATACGGCGTATTCTTGTCTGTGAATACGGCGTATTGACGCTCTGTGGGCAAAAAAATTTTTTAGTTTGTGTGATTTTTAATTTTAAAATTTTCTAAAAAAAAAAAAAAAAAAAAAAAGATTGCAGGAAGCTAATACGGCGTATCCATTGTCTGTTGGATACGGCGTATTAACTTGTGCCGTATACGGCGTATCCATTGTCTGTTGGATACGGCGTATTAACTTGTGCCGTATACGGCGTATCCATTGTCTGTTGGATACGGCGTATCCATCTTCTGTGACCTAAAAATATTTTTCGTTTTTTATTTTTTGTGTTTATTTAATTTTTATTAGTTTAGTTTTTATTTTTGTTTCGTCTACTGCTGTTCTTGGTTGTTTATCTTTCAGGTAATAATGAAGATGGACAATCCAGACATTACTATGGAAGAATATATGAGACTTGAAGAGGAAAGAGCCTTGAGCAATAATGGGATCTACGATTGGGAAAGAGCAAGATATGGTGCACAAGTCATCGAGGATAAGGAACTCACGATGGAAGAATACTTGTTATTAAAGCAGGAAAAGTCAGGGAAAGAAAGAAACAAATTGCCATTTCGACACACTTGGACTTTATCAAATGATGATGATGAAGAATCATACGATTTTGGTGCAATTAGGTTTCCGGCAATAGTTATTGATGATGTTATTTCTCCGGAAGTTGCCCAAGATGAAGAAGAGTCACAAGTGTTTGATTTGAATGAAAATCCGGCAATTGTTTACAAAGAAGCTTATTCATCCGAAACTGCTTATGATGTAAATGAAGATGAATATGGGACAATGGTGTATAATGCTATTACTAGTGATTTTCCACCCGAGGTGGAAGATATATTCTCATCATATCAAAAACACCATGATAATATTCCCTCGGATGAAGATAATGAGTATTCGGGTATTGAAAAGTTTGATGCTATTGTGTACGATAACATACCGCAATTACCACAACAAACGGAAGTATTTAGGTGTGGAGCGGATAAACCAGATTTTGACCCGACGAGGGATTTTGAAGAAATCTGGGATTACTTATTTAAGGATGAAATTCGGGATGATGCTGAAATTGCAAGACCACTAGTTGAAGATGGAGATTCACAAGATAAATTGGAGTCACTTACAATACAAAGTGGTACAAATTTATTAAATACTATTGATCCCGTTACTAATAATCTTGCTAGTTTTCCTAAACAGGTTGCAAAACAAAAGGATAATGAGGTGGAGTATATTACACTACCTATTGAAGCACCTGTGATCAACCCGTATTTGGTGGAGCTCGAAGAAGAGTTTGGTGATGAGCTCTTAAACATTGCTATGACTGATGAAGATGATGATTTCGACCCTATGAAGGTTATAGAGGAACTCGAACTTTTACTTGCTAAAGACCCTTTCTCATCTTCTGTGGAAGTCAAGGGACGCCTTACTACCGAAGAGAATAACCAAGAAGAAAGGAGACTCATTTTTCCTCAACACACTACTCTTTCTGAAGGAATGGTCAAGTCATCCAATTTATCAACCAAACCGGGTAAGAGTAGGAAAGATGTACATATATTCCCAAGGTATGATTTTTATTTATTTCTTCCATCTTTACTAGCAAATTTACACTCTTTTCGTGTTTATTGCTACTATCACCCGCACTTGATTCCAAGTGGGGGGAACAACACCCTATTACACAGTAAATAAGGGTAGAGTCAGGCTCGTGACTCGAACAAAAACAAGCGCTTCTTGGGAGGCAACCCATGCTTGTCTTTTATTTTCTTTTTAGTTTATTTTATTTTCTTGAGTTTATTTTTATTTGTTTTTTTTCTGCAAGACTGCTGTCGCTGTATTCTGCTGATACAAACGATACGGCGCATCTGTTTTCACAGATACGGCGTATTGCGTTTAATTTTTATAAAATACAACGCGTTTAATTAATTTGATACGACGCATCTTTTCCCCAAGATACGGCGTATCTGTTTTTAATAAAAAAATTTCTAAACGTTAACGCGATACGACGCATCTGCTTTAGCAGATACGGCGCATCTATTATTTTAATTAAAAACAGTTTTTCGAATTATTAAACGGATACGACGCATCGATCTTTATCGATACGGCGCATCTACTAAATCAAAAATCGATTATATTTATTAAAATCTAAATTCGTTACGATTTTTGATAATTTAAACTTGATACGGCGCATTCTAATTCATAAGCGGTGTATCTGTTTTTCGAATAAAAGTCTGATTACATTTTAACGTAATAAGATACGTCGTATCCAACTTTCTGGATACGGCGCATCGTCCGCAGATATCAGCCATTTTTATTCTTTATATTCGTTTCTTAATTCATTGATCTTCTAGCGAACAGATGCTACTGACGATTTTACCTATGATAACAGGTTTTTCTATGGAAGATATGTCAATGAACGGATATCTTGCTAAAGGAACAAAACAACATGATTAATGGATTGGCAATTGAGTGCACCAATTGTCAACGGTGCTTAACAAAGTTCTTTTGGTAAAACACGATTTGAAAGGGATTACAACTAGAGGCGGAAAATCAACCTTTCAAATGTGATCGGTATTAAGGAGCTGAACGTGAGTCTAACTTGAAGACTCTGGAATAAAGACAAGTGCTGACCGGGAGACAACCCGGATTTATCTTTTAATTTTCTTTTCTGTGTCGAGTCTGTCAGACCTGCAGAAGATGCGGCGCATCTCCATCATAAGATGCGACGCATCACATGCACTGGTCATATCTTATTTAATTTTCTGCATTTTTTATTTTTGACTTTAAAACTTTCTGTCAGTTTATCTAATGCGGCGCATCCCTGGTTAAGGATGCGACGCATCTTTTATTCTGATTCGTATTTATTCCAGGCTCAATACGGCGTATCTTTTTCTATAAGATACGGCGTATTGACTGACCTGATGATTTGCAGTTTAATATTTCCTACAGGTTGTTGATGCGGCGTATCCAATATTCCATGGATACGGCGCATCGACACTCTGACCTGTAATTTTTAGTATTTTTATTTTTCTAACCAATGATTAACGAGATGTTCTCGAGTCTATTTTTCTGTGGTCTCTATATTTTTACAGGTCTGGACAATTGAAGGTATTGATGAACTCCCATATTACATGAGCTCACATTCTTACATTGGAGGATCATACCGAGCAAATCTTAGGGGAGTTTTCCGTTCTAATTCTTTCTATTTCCTGTTTTTAATTTCAAATTAAACAACGAGGGCGTTGTTTATCTTAAGTGGGGGGATGGAGAATTAGAACGTTTACTTGTCCTTATTTTTCAAAATTATGCTTAAAATGCGCTTAATATATCAAATTTAAAATTTTTTAGCATATTTTTGTTTAAAGTCTAAATTACATAGCTGCACACATAACATTATTTTCAAAAATTGTGACTTTTCAAAATTCACAAATCTATGAGTGTGCCGGTGACTTGTAAACTTTAGAACTTGGCTTGTATACTATTCGAGACCACCATAATAAGTATTATTTATATAATTGGAATGACTTGTCTAAATTGGTAAATTTCTAGGATTACACCCAAAAAGCCTTTTATATGTTATGTGATATTAGCTAACTACACTGGTTAGTTAACCCCCGTATAAACCCTTTTGTTACTCTCACTTTTAGAGTAAGATACCCCTAGAAAAACACTCAGAGCCATTCCTTTCGTTTCTTACACCTTTGTTATAATGTTTCGTTACACCCTTACACCTTAGCCTACCCTGTAGATTAAAATCCGTGGTTGGTTGATTGCTTTTGGCAAAGTGTGTTTCCTTACATTACCTGTGTTCGCGTGCGTAATTCATTATCTATGGTTAGGTCGGGAAATTGCACAATGCAATTGGAGTGAAAGTAAATATTGTATATCTTTGAGTTTATTTTTCGTGTGTTTACTACTTTCACTATTACCGTTATTTCTGAAAGTATGAAAAGTATGGAAAAATTATCCGGAAAGAAAGTGATAGAAAAGTTGTGAAATTCTACACATTTATATGTTTATGTTTGAAAAAAAAAAAAAAAAAAAAAAAAAAAAAAAAAAAAAAAAAAAAAAAAAAGAAGAAAGTTGGAAGTTTGTTAAACCAACGATGTAAAGTTATGTAAGTGGTTCATATGACCACTAGTTGTTATATATTATATTTATGGATTGAATGGGAGTTGGCAGTTATGGGAACGCCAACTAAGGTTTATTCTTTGATTGAGATCTTGTTGAGTATAATTCATGTCTACCTAAAGCGTGTGTTTCAAGTGTTAAAGCGTGAGTTATTCAATGATATGAGTCTTATTCATGGGATGGTTGGGAAAGTGATTAACCACACTTAGGATTTTAATCTATTTGTTTTGTTTATTTTTCATTTTACAGCAATTTGTATCCCAAATATTATCCATACCCTATATCATTCTTTATCCAAACCTTTGATTTATTGAGATTAGGGATTTGAGCAATCTTAAGTATCGTAGTCGTGGATTCGACTATGTATTTATGATTTTGTCACCCTTTTTGATATAATATTATTGGTTAAGATTACTTGGTCCTATCTTTAGCCTATTCGAGTTAAGGATTTGAGCAATTGCAAGTATCGTGTTCGTGGATTCGATCATGTATTTGTGATTTTGTCGCCTTTTCTGGAATTTGAGATCGATAGAGATTAAGAAGAATGATTAACCCTTAACCTACAAACCCTTTTTACCGCTTTAAACTTGTTATTCCTTGGCTTTAGTAGAGGAGATGCGTATACTTGCCAAGCTTATGATGGAATATTCGTCACGACTGGACAGTTAAACGATTAGATTTGCTTTTATCAAAATATTTTATTTTATTTCTAATTCGTTAAGTGTTTGGTTGTGTGATTATGAATTAAACGAATACATGCTTAAGTATAAAAATAAATCCTAATATCTTTTAGGATACATTTTCATAAGATTAATTCTAAGGTTTACTTGGGGACAAGTAAAGTTCAAGTGGGGGGATATTTGATGAACTCAAATAAGTACATTTTATTATCATCATTTATCTTATTTATTTGACTTGTTTTATTATATTATGTATGAGAATTGATACTTAATCGTTTACTTTTGTAATTCTCAGTTAAAAACAAGCATTTGGTGAAATTTAGCGATTATGGACTAAAAATGGAGCAAAATGGATCAAGTTGGAAAAGTCTACTGAACTGACGAAGAATACGCCGCATCATTCTTGATAGATGCGCCGTACATAAAGACTTAGATGAATCTGAGACCATTGCCTGACTTTGAAGAATGCGCCGCATGGATTTATCCCATGCGCCGCATACGAAACCTTGGTCAACGAGAAGAACCAACTTGTTTTACTCCAGATGCGCCGCATGAAGCTCCTGATATGCGGCGTATCAATCTCAAGACTTCACCAGATTTCCAAGATATTGAAGAATATTCTCGAATATTATAATCTTGGATCCCACGCGAAGTTACCTTGATACGCCGCATCGGACCAATCCGATGCGCCGTATCGGCCATATACAATCCTTACCAAGAATTCAAGAAATCAAGTGAAGATTAGAAGCTTAATGAAGAAGTCAGGATTACAAGTCGACACTTGAAGATGCTTTCGTATTTTGACCATAAAATCTTCATCCGGACTCCGTTTTAGTTGATTCAAGCGGCCACGGAAAGAGAAAAAGGAGATCTACCTGTATCTGATGGAGATGCGGCACATCTAGTCTTTAGATGCGCCGTATTGGGAGATGCTCCATATCAGATTTATAGATGCGCCATATCTGGTCAGTTTCAGACTTGGAGGCTATGTTTACTTATAGATGCGGCGCATCTAACTCTCTAGATGCACCGTATCGACCCAGATTTCAGAATCTATAAATACCGAACTCATTAACGAATTAGGGCATCTTTGGGAACCTTTAGGGTCATTCCCAGACGATCACAACACCTCCAAATAGCAGAAGATCACCCTAGAAGACCTAATTATCCTTGAAGAGTATCTCTAATCATTGTAACGTATTCATTATGCTTAATACTCTATTCATTATGATTATGTTTATGTACTTTGTTACAGAGATTATGGGTTAACACCCTTTTGTGTTAGCCATGTTTATGATTATTTGATATTTTGATGTGTTTCTAATTCGATTGGTAGCTAAGTCTTCGTTTTAATTATTTATGTTTGTAGTTTGTTTTATTGTAATAGTAAGCTTTAATTCATCAGGATTGGTGGCTTGTGTAATGTGACAACGGAAAGATTGCACTCCCTTTAATATTGCTTTCCCATCAATTAAAGTTTATATGTTGATGTCTTTGGTTACTACTTATTAGTGCATTGATAACCTCTGTGTTTATTAGTTGCCTGCGCATTTGACTACAGAAGAGAATGTGGCTCCCACGGTTATAGCTAACCTGATCAGTTAAATATAACTTTTAGACATAAGTAATCATTAAGGGATTTCTCGCCGATAAGATTAGAGCCAACGAGAAAGGATTAATTACATACACTTCATATAAAACTAGCAATAAAACAAGTGACAAGCTATTTAAACATAAACACAATTATTAAGCAGCTTTATGCGGATTCCAATTAGAATGGAATCTAGACTCTAGGTATACAAGAGGTAGGATGGACCGCGCCTAGTCTTGAGCACCAATCACTGCAGGTCTTAGAACTTATCAAAACTTAATCATATATGAAACTTGGCTAACACACTCTTCTTATCTTTGGTATTTTCTATTGTTTGTTTATCTTAGTTTAGTTAGAATAAAACCAAACTCGTGCCAGTCTCTCAGGCTGAACCCCCCTTTGCGTTAGTTTAGGAGAGTCGAATACCTCTAGAATTAGTATATTAGAAATCTCACTCTTAGTGATCGACACCCTACTTACCAACTAGGCTACATTGATCGGGTACACTGCCCGTTAGTGTTGTTATAGGTTAAGTCGGAAAAATATAAATGTAAAAGTTGATAAGGAATAATCACCTATACAACGACGCATCATATGCCTTGGCCGATCTTGGTGCAAGCATCAACCTAATGCCTCATTCAGTATGGAAGAAACTTTCTCTTCCGGCTCTTACTCCTACATGCATGACTCTTGAGCTTGCAGATCGAACCATATCTCATCCATGCGGCATTGCCAAAGATGTGTTTGTGAAAGTAGGTAAGTTCCATTTTCCAGCTGACTTTGTGGTTGTTGAATTCGACGCAGATCAAAAGGTTCCTCTCATTCTTGGAAGAGGATTCCTAAAAACGGGCCATGCTCTTATTGATGTATTTAAGCATGAGATCACCTTGCGTGTGGATAATGAAGCTGTTACCTTTAACCATGATCAAACTTCGAGGTACTCCTCAAATTATGACTCTAAATCGGTTAACCGAATCGATGTCATTGATGTTGCTTCAAAGGAGTACTCTCAAGAAAGTATTGGTTATTTTCATAATTCTGTGAGTGGTAATCCCACCACATCTTCTCTACCTGTCATTTCCGACTCTTCCCCTTCTCTCACTCCGTTTGAGGGAAGTAATTTCAATTTGGAAGAGATCGAGGCTTTTCTCAAGTGTGATTCATTTCTGGAAGGAATTGATGACGCTAAGATTGATCTGGAGGGAGATATTCTTCTTCTTGAGAAATTGTTGAATCAGGACAATTCTCCTCCACTCCCTCCCGTTGAACTTCATAATGAGGAAATCAAATCAGTTGAGAAAAACGATGAATTTCCTGAGGTCGAACTCAAAGACTTACCACCTCATCTTGAGTACGCATTTTTGGAGGGTGATGATAAATTACCCGTCATTATTGCTAAAGACTTAAGTGATGAGGAAAAGACTGCTCTAATAAAGGTCTTAAAGTCACACAAGCAAGCCATTGCTTGGAAACTCTCCGACATAAAGGGTATCGACCCTGAATTTTGTACTCACAAGATATTAATGGAGGATGACTTTAAACCAGCAGTCCAACACCAGCGAAGGGTAAATCCCAAAATCCACGATGTTATCAAAGAAGAGGTCCTCAAACTTCTTGATGCAGGATTGATTTATCCCATCTCTGATAGTCCTTGGGTTAGTCCCATTCACTGTGTTCCAAAAAAGGGTGGCATAACTATTGTCACAAATGAGGAAAATGAGTTGATTCCAACTCGATTGGTTACAGGGTGGCGTGTTTGCATTGACTATCGTAAGTTTAATGATGCCACCCGTAAAGACCATTTTCCTCTACCCTTCATGGACCAGATGCTTGAGAGATTAGCAGGGAACGAGTACTATTGTTTCCTTGATGGTTTCTCGGGTTACTTTCAAATTCCCATTGATCCACAAGATCAAGAGAAGACCACCTTTACATGCCCTTATGGAACCTTTGCTTATAAATGTATGCCTTTCGGCTTATGTAATGCTCCAGGAACGTTCCAGAGGTGTATGATGGCCATATTTACCGATATGATCGGGAAAACAATGGAGGTCTTTATGGATGACTTCTCAGTCATTGGGGATTCGTTCCAAGCATGTCTCTCCAATTTAGAAAACATGTTGAAACGGTGTAAAGACACCAATCTTTGTCTAAATTGGGAAAAGATTCACTTTATGGTCAAAGAGGGCATTGTCCTAGGCCATAAGATATCAAAGAACGGGATTGAGGTTGACAGAGCTAAAGTTGATGTCATTGCTAAATTACCTCATCCCACTACCGTCAAAGGTATTAGGAGTTTTCTGGGTCATGCCGGTTTCTATCGTAGATTCATACAAGATTTTTCTAAAATCGCCCGGCCTATGACTCATCTCCTTGAAAAGGATGCTCCTTTTATCTTCTCACCCGAGTGCATCAAAGCTTTTGAAACATTAAAGAAAAAGCTTACTGAAGCACCCATTCTAGTTGCCCCCGACTGGGATTTTCCCTTTGAGCTCATGTGCGATGCAAGTGATTTTGCTATCGGTGCAGTCCTGGGGCAACGAAAAGCCAAACATTTTCAGCCTATCCACTACGCAAGTAAAAAAATGACTGAAGCTCAAACTCATTACACCACTACAGAAAAAGAATTATTGGCTGTGGTGTATGCCTTTGAGAAGTTTCGGCCATATTTGATCTTGATGAAATGTGTAGTGTATACGGATCACTCGGCTCTCAAATATATCTTTGCAAAACAAGATGCAAAGCCGAGATTGCTCCGTTGGGTTCTCCTCCTGCAAGAATTTGATATCACAATACGTGATAAAAAAGGAGCTGAGAACCTAGCTGCTGATCATCTATCCCGATTAGAGAACCCACACCAAGATGTTTTCGAGAAAAAGGAAATAAATGAAACATTTCCTCTCGAGACACTCAATGCGGTTGCTTTTCGTGGAGATTCTACTACCCCGTGGTTTGCAGACTTTGCAAATTACCATGCGGGTAACTTCATAGTGAAAGGGATGTCGACCCAACAGAAGAATAAATTCTTCAAGGATGTTAAGCATTACTTCTGGGATGACCCCTACTTATTCAAAATCAGTGCGGATCAAGTCATCCGACGGTGTGTTTACGGACAGGAAGCTATTGACATTCTCAAAGCTTGCCATGCTGGACCCACTGGGGGACATCATAGTCCAAACTACACCGCCAAAAAGGTGTTTGATTCCGGGTTTTATTGGCCCACAATCTATAAGGATGCCCAAGATCTCATCAAAACTTGTGAAGCTTGTCAGCGTCACTGAAATATTTCACAACGAAATGAAATGCCACAAAATGCTATTCAAGTTTGTGAAATCTTTGATGTCTGGGGCATTGACTTTATGGGGCCATTTCCATCATCTCGAGGAAATAAATACATTCTCGTGGCTGTTGACTATTTGTCAAAATGGGTTGAAGCAAAAGCTTTACCCACCAATGATGCCCGAGTTGTTGTAAAATTCCTGAAAGCTCTTTTTGCCCGTTTTGGAACCCCACGTGCTATAATCAGTGATCGTGGTACGCATTTTTGCAATGACAAATTTGATAAAGTCATGCAAAAGTATGGTGTAACTCACCGTCTTTCTACTGCGTATCACCCATAAACAAGTGGGCAAGTAGAAGTTTCAAATCGGGGTATTAAAAGAATCTTGGAAAGGACTGTAGGAGAAAATCGTGCATCCTGGTCGGATAAATTGGATGATGCACTATGGGCTTTCCGTACAGCTTACAAAACACCCATCGGGTGTACGCCTTACAAACTTGTGTACGGAAAGGCATGTCATCTACCGATCGAATTAGAGCACAAAGCCTACTGGGCCTTAAAACATGCTAACTTTGACCTCCAAACTGCGGGTGATCACCGTAAAGTTCAAATGAATGAATTAAATGAACTGCGTGATCAGGCCTACGAGAACTCTTTGATCTACAAAGAAAAGACAAAGAAGATTCATGACTCTAAAATCAAGAACCGCGTTTTCAACGTTGGTGATCGAGTCCTTCTTTTCAATTCAAGATTAAAGATCTTCTCCGGCAAACTCAAATCCCGATGGTCTGGTCCATTCACTATCACAAAAGTTTATCCATATGGTACCGTTGAGTTATCTCAAAATGACGGTCCAAATTTCAAAGTGAATGGTCATCGTTTAAAACACTAATTTGGAGAGGACATACCACCCATGGTTGTCCCGGATCTTCAAACTTTCCCCATGAACCAATGAATGCGGGGATCGAGTCAAGCTAGTGACTCGGTGATCAAAAACTCAAGCACACCATATGGGTTTTCGCCCATATTTCTGACTTCTTTCTCTGTTCTACCACCCTAGTGTGGGGGAGATGCACCACATGTTATATATAATTTCAAAAAAGTTAAAAAAAAAAATGTGTATATAAAATAATGGCTATTAGTATTTCCTTTTCACGTTCTAAGTGTTGGTTTAACAACACCGGTACTTTGAATATTGAGGGCAATATTCAGTTCTAAGTGTGGGGGGGAATTCTGGCGAATTTTGTCACATGTGTGCCCTAGTACCCCCATTTTGGCCAAAATTTTAAAATTTTTTCTCACTTAGAACGCAATAAATGGTTATCAGTCCGCCATGTCTAACCCACATAAGGATTGGCTAATCCGAGAGCAAACGGCTCTTGGTAAAGATATATCAAATCCGTTTATGGCTTACAATTTGCCAAAAATTGTATGGTATTCGACTCACCATATCTTTATAAGTGAAGAGTTGGCTAGCCCGCAAGGTTATGGCTTGTGGTAAAGGCATTGGAAAACCATGATTGGTAATCAGCTCACCAAAGATAATAACTGTACTGTCTGCTGTGTTACATTTGTCTGATCATCATTTCTGTCACATTTTTACAAGTACTGTCTGTTGTGTTACATTTGTCTGATGAGTGTCTAAATACTCATCATTTCTGTCACATTTTAACTGCAAAAACATTTAAAAACATGCAGTTATGCTTTAAAATTCAGAAAATATCATTGTATTGTGTTTTTATATGTTTCAGATGCAAAATGATTAAAATCAAGTAAAAATGAACAAAGTTTGCATAAATGGCAAGTCTAGTCCCTCGAATTTCAAAAGTTGTCAAAATTAGTCCCCGGGTGTTTTAAAATGGAAAATTATGTTTTATGGTCCTTGTACTATTCATCTATGTCAAGAAAGGCCCTTGGATTAAGTTTTCAGAATTGGCAATTATGGTCCTTGGATTTTTAGATTTTACACAAGTGGTCCCTTAAAGTTTAAATAAAATCTAATCCTAACCAATAACCTATCCAACCCAGCTACTATAACAACCCATGTCCAGTCCAAATTATAAACCCAAAGCCCAAACCCACACTACACAGCCCACTCCCCATCTGTTTTAATTAAAACAAAAAAAAAAAACCCAACCCAGGGTCAACTCGGTCAAATCCTTCTTCTATACCTTGACCCGCCAAAAAACCACCCACCAAAACCACCATTGTCCACCGCCCTTATCCTGACACCACCCACCCCCCTCCTATTATCTCACTACACCAACACCCCAACCATTGTGCCCGTAGGTCTTTTCCAGTATTCATTTGCAACATTTATTATTTAAGTAGTTTAGTAGTTTAAAGCTTATTTAGCTTTTTAGCTTATTAGCAGCTTATCCACAAAAGCTGTTTCTACCATTTTATTTTTCTTAGCTTTGTAATAACTTAAAGTAATTTAGAAAAAAGTTTCATAATTTTCTTAATAGTTTTAATATATTTAATCTATTAATTAGTTTAAAAAAGTAATTAATTCATAATAAATAGAATTTTAATCAGAAAAATATAAATCTTTTTTAAATAATTTTCTTTTGTCATTTATAATCTAGGAAAAATATAATTATATTATTAGACCTTAAGAAAAACAAAAACAGAAAAATAGTGATAGCTTCTATTTAATAGAATTTATCTTTTTAAATTTTAATTAAGTAATTTTCATTTTTATAATTTTCTTAGCTTCTTTTAACTTAATAATATTTATAGAAAAAGTTTTAAATTTTTCTTTGTTTATTTAGTATTTATTATAAATTTAAATAGTTTAAAAAGTAATTAAATAATAAATAATTAATAATAATTAGATAAAAAGTTTAAAAAATATAATTTTAGTTTTAAAATAAGTTTTAAGTCATTTTACATTTTTAGGTTTTAATTTTATAGATTTCAGTTTTTGTCCCATTTTAGATTTCCTGTTACGCATTTTTAGTTTATTTTTATCGCGTTTAATTTTCTTGTGTATATTTGTTTTTAATTTTTTAATTAGAATTATTAAAAAGCAAAATCTCATATCATATCATCAATCACTCTAATCCAAAGCTTTTCACAGTTTGCCCATTCACACCTCGTTGGGAAACGACCCAGGTAATCACTTACCTGGCTTCACACTACACATGAACGTGAGTTTTTGCAAGTATCCTTTTTCACAAAGGTGTGATTTGTATTTATTCATGCGTATCCGCTGTCTGCATTTATTTATAAGTGTATTCAGCACGGATCAGTTGTCAACTTCAAAAAGGGTCATATGTCTTTCATATGCTAGCATAGGGACTTACATGCAATAATTGCAAACTGATTCCTAGGCTTATTGAAAATTGGAGGACCATTCTTGCCTTATTGAATGTTAGAATCTAAAGTAGGAAAGACAGGGACCAATATTGCCAATTTCGGAAAGTTTAGGATTAGGATTTAGTTTCACTGCGGTTGGACTTGGTCAAATAATCAAAATCCGGTCAAACTTTATCCCCTTTTCTCTCTTAATCGCAATACCCACGAATTTGTCAGATCTTGAGCCTTAAGTGATCTTTGCCTAGGTAATGTTTTTCCCATATTCTAATCTATATTATGTAACATTATCTGTATCATTTTGGCTCGAATCTCATTCAAATCGTGTTTTGTCTAGGGTTGCAACTCGATTCGTCTTCTTCTCCTAGGTTTGTGATTAATCTTGTGTTTAACTTGTTGGGATTTGCCTAAAATATGTTTTAATTGCTTTGCTGAGTGGTTAATTAGATTTCCCTTCACATTCGTGTAGTATTTTGATTTTTTGAAATATCGTTGACTTTTAAAAGTCAATGAAAATTGTAATTGCTAATGTTGGTGCTAGATATGCAGTGTTAATGAATTCATTTGTTATGCCGTGGGTGTTGGCTGCGTAGATAGTGAAGTTCTATGCGTATAGTTGGATTATTGATTGTGTTCTTTTGTTCCTTGGTTTAGAATTCTTACTTGCGGTTTGAATGAAATGTTGGATGCGGTTAGGAAAACAATTCTAGATTGTGGTTTAGATAAAGGATAGTGATAGTCTTGGTTGTGGGTCGTTGCCTTTCGGGACTAAGATTAGATCTAGAATTCTTGAATGCGATTGTTTGTCCGAACTATTTCTTCGCTGCGGTTTGTAGTTATTTTTCTTGGTTGCTAAATGCTCAAAATGCTCTTGGTTGCAGTTTTGCACAAACATTCTTGATTGCGGTTGAACAGTTCTTATGCTTGGTTGCGGTTTGTGTATGTTAGAATATTATATTCTTGCGGTTTGACTGTTACTGCGGTTTGAGTATTTCAGTATTTAATATTCTTGCGGTTTGTCTATTACTGCGGTTTGAGTATTTCTGAATATAACAATATTGCGGTTTATCTCTTGCTGCGGTTTGACTATATCAGAATTTTATATTATTGCGTTTTGTCTGTTACTACGGTTTGATTAATCTAGAATATTATATTCTTGCGGTTTGACTGGTGATGAGGTTTGATTAATTCTGAATATTATATTCTTGTGGTTTGCCGATTGCTGCGGTTTGATTATTTCAGAGTTTAATATTCTTGTGGTTCGTCTGTTACTGTGATTTGTTTATTTCTGAATGTAATTCTATTGCGGTTAGATAACAGCGGTTGGCCGATTGCGGTTTGAAAATTTAACATTAAATCTGCCGTTGCGGTTTGGTTATTGCGGTTTGAAACACTACGTTTTGAATCATTATCTGACTGCCTATGGTAGTGTGAGATCTGTTTGTGCTATTTGATGTGTCATGTCTTACTTTGTCTATGCTATGTTCATTAAGTCGAATATGTTATGCTTAGCATAGGTTCTATGTGCCTTGTCTGATATATTTGTATGATCAAAGTGTCGTGGTCACAGGGATATGTCCTGACATAAGACGTGTTAACATTTGTTAATCTCTTAGTTGAGACTATCATGTGATCATCTCACACTTATGATGCTTATGATTCTCTGTTCTGGCCGTTGAGTGCATATGTCATAATTATAATCTATGTCTCACTCCTAACACCACATCTTTCTACATGGATATTTCTTGTGGTGGTGATTGTGCAGCAAAAATGTCTGACTATAACGCATCTGCTGTTCAAGCTCCTACTCTTCCTCCACCTGCTCGCATAGATGAACAGATATTGCCTCATGACCGCTGGGTTGCCATAGGAAGAAGCAATTGTTATCTTGATATGGACAGATCTCAACACAACCCCATCTACAAGCTTGCTGTAGATATTCTGAAGCAGACAAATTTCTTCCGTGCATTTGTAGCCTGCTCCTCTATTCCATCCATTTACATCCAATAGTTTTGGGACACTGTAAGATATGACAAGGATAATGCAAACTACAGCTGTCAACTTGATGAACAATGGTTCACACTCACAAAAGACACCATCCGAAATGCACTTCAAATCACACCCATCATTGAGAACCAACCGTTCACTTCCCCACCAGCACCTGAGGAACTCATTAACTTTGTCAACGACCTGGGTTACCCCAAAACCATCTACACCCTCTCCACTGTTGTTACACATGTCATGTATCAACCCTGGAGGGCTAGCCTAACTATCATCAACTTATGTCTCACGGGCAAGATGTCAGGGTTTGAGAGACCAAGAGCTCCCGTGATACAGATACTTTGGGGAATTCTGAACCATACCAACCTGGATTATGCTGAGAGGATCTGGGAAGAGTTCACTCATTCCATTCACTCATTCATTGGAGACAAGAACAATCTTGCATTACAGAAAACGGGAAAGAAGAAAGTCAACCTTATTATGATTCCAAACATCAGGTTTACCAAGTTGATAATCTTCCATCTTCAAAGTGTGTACAACTTTCATCCAAGATCGGATTCCCCACTTCACTTGCCAGAAAACGAACATCTTCTTGGAAATCTTAAGTTTACCACAAGGGGATCAAAATATGAAGTATTTGGAAAGGCTGTTCCTGAAGACCTTATCACTGATGAGATCCTCAATGCTCCGTACTATCAAGAGTACTTGATAAAAGTTGACAAGCATAAGAGATTCATGGCTGGTGAACAAGTTAGTGATGCTGAAACACCTCATCCAAAACCATCCAAGTCTTCAAAAACCCACGAAGCGCAAGGAGGCATCAACAACTGATGAGGCTCCGGGTCTCACCAAGAAGCCCAAAAGACAAAAACTGATTAAACAAGGTGAGGGTAAAGATGTACTTGTGCCTGAACTAACTCTGCGGGATGAGGAGGATGAGGACCTCCAAAAGACCTTGGAACTTAGTGCCCAAGAATATGCAGAGTCATTGAGACATTCTACTAAATGTGTAAGTATAAGAGAACCGGATATCTGAAGACCTTAACCTACTCCTGTAGTGGAAGGCAAAGGAAAGGGAATAGCTACGGCAGAACAAGAAGCTCAAACTCTTCTGGATATTTCATCTCCTGCATCCAAGTCTACCACTACAAAGTTCATTCTTAAGAGACGAGAATCTGAACCCTCTAAGACCGTTGAATCATCTGAAGCTGAGAAGGAAAAATCTCTGAGTTTGGAATTCAAAGTAGATTCGAGTGATACCGAATCTGATGAGTTGGTAACCGATGAGAAAATTACTGAGGTGGAAGTTACACGCACCAAAGATAAAGATGATGTCGAACCTGAGCCCAACATAGCTGAAAAGGAGATCCAAATCCCAGAAAAGGAAGTCACAGCTGATTCTCCACATGACACATTGCATGATGAGTTTGTATCTTCAGCATACCCAAGTGTTCAAGAAAACTTGAAAATGAAAGTCGATGATCAGACACACTTGGAGGAACCGGCTAGATCAACGGGCACACTGTCTTCCCTCAAAACCTTTTACCACGACCTCACTTTTGGTGATCAGTTCATCGCGGACAAGACTACTGAGGCTGATGCCGAAACTGAAAAGTCAAATGATGAAAAAGAGGTTATATCAATGGTGTCGGTCACGATTGAACAAGACACATCTGCTACTCCAACCATGGCAATTCCAACCCCCACAGTGACACCAACAACTCCTACTCTTTCATCTGCAACAACCATTCCCGCAACTGTCACAACCACGATCCCAATCTCATCACCGCCATCTATCCTCACGACCTTAGAATCACAACTGGCTAGTGCTCTTCAACGTATTGCTGATCTGGAAAGTCATGATCTACCACAGACTATAAAGAATCACGGCTCTCGGTTATCAAAGTTGGAAACGCTCAACATTGACAACAAGGTATCTATTGCTGTAGATGAACAAGTGGCTGAAGCAGTAAGTCAGGCAATGGAAGCTCCGCTGAGAGCACACTTCAGAGACCTTCCTACAGTTGATATGAAAGATATTCTCCTACAACGCATGTATGAGACCAATCTAGACAAAGGTCATGAAGATCACCGAAGGTTATACGAAGCTTTGGAGGTATCTATTGCTCGTGACAATTCCGAGCAACTTATGAAAGATTTGGCTGAAGATCGTAGGAAGAAAAAGAAGAGACAGAGCAAACCAAACACACCACCAGGGTCTCCTTCATCCACCTCCACCTCCACCACCGTCTGGTGCATCTGGAGCTACTGGTGTTTCTGGAACCTCTGGATCTTCCCAACCTCAACAACAGCCTCATCCTTCAGTAACATCTACAGAAAAGGATCATTCAAAGCAATCCACTGGTCCAAGCTCTTCAAAGAATGTGTCGTCCTCTGGATATGCTACTTGGACAATGATTGACACAAGATTCAAGCCTTCAGTCTCATCTATTCCTGAAGATTTTGTAATGCATGAAGAATCAGTTGTAAACTCTCAAGATCAGTACTCTGATGATGATGATGAAGACGGTACAAACTCTCATATTCCAAAGGTGAATCCTGGGGAAGAATGGTGGAGGTCATTCTCACGAGATGAAATTGAAGCAAATCCAGGTTCCACTCCCTCAAGTGAGGAAATGAAAGCATGGTTGAGGCCCCTGACCGAAGAAGAACGACCAGCTACACCAGAACCAGCATGGTCTGTCCCATCATTAGAAACACATGCTCCCGAAAGCAACTGGGCAGCTGCTATTGCATCTCACCATGTTCCTCCTCCTGAGCACTCATTACTGGCTCAAACCGGTGATATGGGAATCTTTATAGACTGGTTCTGCAGGCAGAAAGGGATCTCGTCTCTCACACCACAAGATTTGGAAGGTCAAGCGTATGAAATAGTCAAAGTCTTCCATCCTGACGTGATTCATCTTCAATACCAAATGGAGGAATGTCACAAGCTCTTGACAGACCAAGTGGATGACAGGATCCTCAACTATGATGTCAGCAAGCCTCTTCCACTTGGTGGTCCACCAGGTCATGTCACCATACTAGCAGAATCCTTCTTCAACAAGGACCTGGAATACCTTCGCTTTGGTGACAAGGGCTGCAGACATGCTTTATCAATTACCAAGATGAAGGCAGCTTATTATCCCGACGCTGGGCTGGAACAGATGGTGCCCGATCAGATATGGATAAAAGAGGAGTGCAATTATGATGTTGTTGCGTCTTACGGTATTTCTCACTGGTGGTTTCACAAGAAACGATTCTACATTGACAGACATGCAGCTGATGGAAATCGCCGGGCAGTACGTACACACATGAGAATTCTAAGTGTCATCAGGGTTGAAATCTACTGAAGGTATGGGTATGACTACTTGAGAAAAATTGTGCTTCGCAGAGTTGATCTTCAGGAACACATCATTGCTGAATGTGACTTCAAGCACTTGTTTCCGAGTGGCTTTGAGGATCTCTACTTGCTAAATCTTTAAGGACATCTGAATCATCTCCCTCCACGTGAAAAGAAAATTCTCTCGGCAGTAGTCAACTTATGGACCAGGGGTCTTGTCATCAGATAGCGTGTGGGTGACTTCTAGCTTGGGATTGAGAGTTATCAGACTCAACTCAATCTCACAAAGCCTCGATGGGATGCGAAGGGCCTGGAGTTCAAACACGACTACACAGTTATCGAATCTCCAAGAGCTGTCAAGTTTACAGACAAGTATGGGGTTACGATGATCATGAGGTTCAATGAAATCCACAAGTTCAGCGATGGAACTCTGCGCCAGATTGATGAAGCTTTGGATTACCGGGTGAAAGAATTTAAGATCAACAAGAATAATCCAGGGTTAAACACTAGGTTCTGGACGGAAAAGGATGTGATGATGAGTGAAGCATTCATGCGGGCTATTCAGAGAAGGCTGAAGACACGGAGAATCTTCCGCAATTTGGAAATCTTTGTTTGGGGCAGAATTCAAGAAGGTGATTACAGACTTCTGCAGAGAACCGAATGAAGATATACTCTTTGTAATGATTAGTCTTCTTTTGCGGTTGTGTAATCATGTAATAAAATAAACTTTGTATTGATTAAGTAGTAAAAACTATGTGATGTGTGTGTGTCTGCTTTACCTCCCTCTCGGATTGAGGGGGAGCATTGTTCCGTTACAATATCATAATACTTATTAAACCTAACCACATTTTCTCCCTTGCTTTCTAACTGAAGTAAATCACTTGAGATCACAAATCTCAAAGGATTTGAAATTTTTGATCGGGGGAGAGAATGTGATTTAAATATGAAATCTGATAAAATGTAATCTTTTGAACTCATGTGCAGGCTCCCAAATATGTGCTAAACTCTTTCGTATATCGATGCACATATTGAGGGGGAGCAAATGGTTTATGATGGCAATTGTGGAAGAATACCAAAGACCGTCCAATCTTATGTTGATGCACTGGAGTTATAAGGATGGTGAGGTTAGGTATTAGTTCCCATGATCCAACGAGAACCAGAGGGATCTTCCCAGGGACAATCCTCTAGTTAGAATAGAAGTCCTTAGGAATGATTAAAAAGGAGAAAAGTGAAAAAGGGAAGAGTGCCGACTGAGATGGAGCTAGCACTGGAACAAACCCAACAAGGTGCTAGTGATGAAGTCTCGGTAAGCGCTGAAGGGGTTGAAGAATGAAAAAGAAATGTAAAGATAAAGGGTGAAAAGAAAGAAGCCCTCCTTACACTTTAGGCAGAAACCGGGTCAATACATATGCTGTCAGAATCACTTAGTTGATTGCTGACATTGAAGACAAAGTATCATGGACCCAGTGATACGCTACACAACCCTCCCTAGCCACTCAAGGTCCCTCAAAGGACTCTTGTTTCATTTGTCACGGAGATCAATACATATTTATCGTCTCTCTCACTCTGAGTTAGATGATATTGAAAAGGTGGCAGTCCTCTCCAGCCTCCGATCACTAAATCAAAGCGCACTATTGAGTCTAGAGCCAAGAGATCATCAATAAATCTCAATAGGACACACTTCCAATATGCTTGCTGTTTCATACACCGTGAAAAGTAAGAAAATATATGATAAGAGTCCTACGCATTATCCTTGTGGTATTGCCAGAACATCCGAGTGATACGTAAGTATTCACAATGAAGATGGAAAACCTTCTAGAGCCAACATCAAACAAGCTCTTGGTAGGTGACATGTGAGATCCTTCATGGATCAAACTTGTGACAACTGGAAAGAAACGATGGAGCGATTCACATTTGAATCAATCTTGTTCCAAGAAATGAATTGACGGTCTCATCAATCAGTAAATTCTAATTCACTGATTCACTCTACCGTGTTGTCTGCTTTGAGACGTTCCGGTAAGAGAACATGTTTGTTATGACGACTCCAATGATAATTCGTTGGAAGAATCTATAAAACAAGCTGGAAATTCATGTCAAGGAGAATTCTCTTTAAAGGGAATTCTACCTGATCACAGGTCGGTCCTCACGGAACCGAAGGTTAATCCAACCACACCGAGCGAATGAAAAAGCCATATTCGTTCTCCAACTTTAGTGCTAACTGTTTTATTTCAGATTCATTTAAAGATGGTGATGGTGGTTCCTGATTCCAGAAGAGACGTGTCAATCCACACTCCATGCTCACACTCCCAATTCATTATCAAAGACATCATGATAGCTGAAAGACCTACAACACAGCTTCCGTAACTCTGATAATAGCTATCATGATCCAGACAAGTGTGAGCATGCGAGTTCAAAGGTCACAAAAATCACATGGAGGCAATATTACATCAAGGATGATCAAGAGATTTACTGTGGCTGATGATCTCAAAGCAAGCTGAAAGATCACTCAAGCCTAAAGAACAATACACACAAGATCACAACTGAATGTACAAAGTTCATTAATCATGAAGAATCAAAGACTACGAGCTAAAGAAATTAACTTCATCAGAATGCTAGAATTCAGATTATAATTTCCGAGGTGACCTCCCTTAGGGGGAGATTGTTAGGATCATAAATATTCATAGGAAAGACTCGGTCACTCCGAGTACTCATTAGCATTAAATTAGCTCGTAGGTTTATTATTACAAGTTTAGTTATATTTATATTAATATAGTAGAAGTAATATTTGTGGAGTTGAGTCGGGTTTTTACCCACTGTCAGCTCACTTCACAGCCCACTAGGGGCACCATAGTTTGAAAGTATATATACCCCTTCTCTCCTATGGGAAGGGTTGGATGTTCTTCACAAATTAATCATACAACTTCTTGTTCCTCTCTCTAGAATGTCCCACTTTCTCTCTCTATCTCTTCTCTAGTTCGATCTATAGTCAATTCCTACATAGTGTTATGATATCCAATATCCTACACACAGTGTTTAGGCGGGAAAACTATTGTATGATGTAAACGTATTGTATGATGTAATTGACCTTATCCCCGACCGTTTGGACCCTAACTAAAAAGCTGGCGTGTTTAACCCGGCGGCTATGGACCAGCCCCAGGCACAATAGGCAAGCTGGTTATATAAGGTTTTCGCAGCAATACATAGGCTCAGATATACAAATTCACCACCAGTACAAAAGCTCCCGCCATGACTGCAGCCACATCTCTAGTGTGGCTACCACGCCAAGATACAGAGTTAAGTCAAATGTATTGATCATCATCGCCTTAATAGCTTTATTTAGTCAAAGAAAGAGGATACATCCGCCATGGTTGCAACCATTATACGTTGCCCTGGGAAGGTCTGCTCTGCCAATACACGGGCCTAATTTCAACCATTATTCGGTAACCTTTCAATAACATTTGTAATCAGCTTAGTAAAATCTAAAAATTCCAATATGGTGATAATTTAACCGTAGGCAGAATCCAACCAAAGACGTGCCAACCTTTCAATAACATTTTTTTTTTTTTTTTTTTTTGTTGCAAAAGTAGTCCTTCTCAAAAAAATAAGTTTCAAAAATTCGCAAAAAATACCCCTGAAGTCGACAACTCTTTGCAAAATTAGTCCTTTTCCAAAAAATCTGTTTCAAAATTGGCAAAAAATACCCGTGAAATTCACGCTCTTTGCAAAAGTAGTCTTTTTCCAAAAAATACTTTTCAAAAATTGGCAAAAAAAAAACCCTGAAGTTGACAAGTCTTTGCAAAAGTAGTCCTTTTACAAAAAATCTGTTTGAAAATTGGCAAAAAACACCCCTGAAGTTTGCGGCTCTTTGCAAAAGGAGTCCTTTTTCAAAAAATCCATTTCGCATCACCTTTTGAATTACGGACCCCGTCGCAACGCGCGGGCCGCCCAGCTCGTTACATTTCATATACAGTAAATAGTACTCTTGTAGTAGGTAGGAGATGTTTATATAAAAAGATAGGGTGATTTGTATAAAATCAGAAGTGTAGTCGGATTGTGCCAGCCAAAAACGCGCATCGCATTATTTCAGTTCAAAGAAGCAATACCAACAACCCACGTGACTCTGTCACGAAAACAAATTAACTCACAGAACCTCGTTTTTATGCAAAAACGCGCATTGCAATACTGTACCACGTTTGACCATTTCTCCATCTGATTTTTTGTTTTTCTCTTTCATTTAGATCCAAGTAGTTCCTCTTATGTTCCTAATTAACATAGATCCTAAAATGTTTACTTTCTTCTTTTTCAAAATAAACTATCTCACAATATTCCTTGGCCACAAGGCCTTTGGTATACTTCGCTTCTAAACAACATCAAAAACAATGTCCTCTTCAGGTGAAATGCTTCTAAGAATTCGGTTGGGTTTCATTGACGCTTTCTCAGATCATAATTCTTATGTTGCAAACCCTAAAAATGTTCCAATTAATCAGGAGGATATCTCTATCGTTTTTTCAGAGATTCTGAAAATTTCTCAAAATTCTCGTCATGTTGAGGGACAACTTTATAAACTGTGGCAAAACCGCACAACTGCTATCGCATCTGGCAACTATCCTGAAGAGGTTGATCAGATAATTTCCAAGTTGCACCATGAAAACATCATCCCTTTTTTACACTGACGTTTTGCCATCTGACTTGCATAGGTGTTGAAGCAATTTCTTGCAACCGCTTCAAACAAATAAAGGGGGTCTGTCGGTTGAACTCAGTGAGGGTTTCTCCCGGAAGACTTATGCATCGATCCTTCGGTTAGGCGAGACCGGACGGCTCTTTCAGGCCCTTCGTCCTTGTCCCGAGCTCCGAAGCATGCTGCATATATAAAAGAACCCGTTAGAAGGTGGTCCCGAGGCCGAAGCCCCGGGGACTACCCTCCGACGGTCAAGTCAGAACCTCCGATGGAGAGGATTTAGTGTAACTGTACATGTGTGTGTAATATATTGATCCGTGTGTGAGTATATATAAATAAATATAGTATCGTGCACACGTGATACCTTGGGAAATAACAAGTCAAACCTTAGGGAAAGTCAAACTTGCAAAACCCGTGAATGTGATGTGTGTGATACCGGGCAAGTGATCACCCGGGTCGTGTCCCAACGAGATGTGAATGGGCCATTGTGAAAAGCTTTGGATTAGAGTGATTGATGATTTAGATTGCTTTTGATTTTGCTTTATTTAACAATTCTAAATAACAAATTAAAACAGATATGCACAATAAAGTCAAACGCAAATTACTTAACTTAAAAACGCGCAACGAAAAATCTAAAAAGGACTAAAAAGTAAAATTTATGAAATTTAAAACCTAAAAATGTAAAATTACTAAAAACTTATTTTAAAACTTAAATTTTATTTTTTTTACACTTTTTATTTAATTATTTCTAATTATTAATTATTTAAATTCTAATTAAACTAATTTAAATTATAAAAAATACTAAATGAGCTAAGAAAAATCTAAAACTTTTTCTAAAAATATTATCAAGTAAATAAAAGCTAATAAAATTATAAAATTGAAATTTACTTAATTAAAATTTAAAAAGATAAATTCTATTAAATAGAAGCTATCACTATATTTCTATTTTTGATTTTCTTAAGGACTAAAAATGAAATTATATTTTTCCTAGATTACAACTGATAAAAGAAAATTATGAAAATTGGGTTTATATTTTTCTGATTATTTTTCTATTTATTATGATTTAATTACTAATTTAAACTATTAAAATGATTTAAAAATAGAAAATGAAAACAGAAACATCTGGAAAAATTCTAGTAAATCTAAAATGATATTAAAAAGCTGAGAAAAATAAAATCAAAGCTTATCTATCCCTAATAAGCAGAATGGGCAGAATAAGCAGTTGGCAAATAAGCCAAAAATAAGCTAAAAAGCACTAAACTCAACCAAATGCTCAGGATATGTTAAACCAACTTATATGAGCTTAAAACAACTTATTTCAAACAACCAATCCCACAGATTAAGAAAATGAGCACCTTGGCTGATGTGGATTTTAAGACAGAAACCTCAGAAATGACCCCAACTTTGCAGACAGATTAAGCAAATAATAAGCTACTGAGGTGGAATATTATGGGGGCAAAACTTAGCCTATACTACTGAGTATCTAAAAAACATAAAAGCCCCATCACAAGCTAGCCAATTGAGGTCCAATTTGACCTCAGATCAGCAGATCAGAACAAGGTGAAACTTGATGATTTTGACTTTTTCAGAAAAACTCTAAAGCTGACTTTGGTGAACTTTGATTGCTTCTAATTGACTGAAAACATGACTATAAGCTACTGAATGATGAAAATAAGCTATGCTAACAACTATTGAACTAATATGGATGATTATGGAACTCAAAATCCTCACAGTGAACTGTGAATGTGTGATCAAAGTTGAGTTTGACTTTTTAACTCTTAAGCACTGGATTTTAATGTTTCACTGACCTAATATGACTTAATGAGATATGTATGAACTAGAATTGAACACTGAAACAACCCAATGCACATGAGAACCAGTAAATCCAAACACCCTCTAAAGTGACTGATTTTGAACTTTTTGAAGTTAATGACTTATCTAACCCTTGAAACAAGTTCAGAAGCTCAAATTATGATAACATGGATCAGATTAAACACAAAACTACCAACAATACCAATTAACACCCTAGAATCAAAAGTGTACTATTTGGCAGTCAAAATGGAAATTATGAGCACAAATGAAACTAAAGAACAAGGACCATGTACTAAGCAATAATTACACTAGGAAACACTGATTAAGCAAAAAAAAACAGATATATAAGCAATCTTAAGCACTTGAGCAGTTAAATGCAAAAATTGTACAAAGGACTTACAATATGCAATCCAGGCTAAACCAAGAGCAGGACCAATAGAACCAACCTATAGGCTTCCCATGAAGCCACTAACCCACTGCCATCCCTTATACACAGTGCTCCAGCTTCATCTTCTTCTTTCACTGATTTTTTTATTTTTCACCTATTTAATTATTATTATTTTTTTATTTTTTTGTTTATGATCCTAAACTGATTTAAAAGTTTCTAATAGCTTTTAAAAGCTATCTAAGGAACTTATATTTGCCTAAGAGTCCATATCAACAACTTTAAACAACATTTCAGCTAATTTGAAATTTTGAGGTAAAATTAGCATAAGCTGAATTAAGAAGATAACACTGAATTTGATTGATGAAATAAGTTTAAAATACATAAAAAAAACACTTAGTACATAACTTGTAAACTGAAAATTACACTGGAAATGAAAGATACATTAAAACGATTAAAATTAGCTAAATTAAACTACATACTCTTCCACACTGCTTCTTTTTCCTTTTATAGGGACCTTCTAGGGTTTCTTGAGGTACCTTTGTCCTTTCCCAGCAATAAAAATGACCCTTGGATGATCTGATTCTTTTTTTAGCCGTAGATTGGATTTTGGCGCCAAAAACTGATAATCCCTTTCTCTGATAGCTTGAAAACCAAGAAGATGCATTTAATGCATTTTGGAGTTTGGTGGGGGGATTGGATAACAAGGACAAGGTTGGTGAGTTGGAGGTGAGGGGGGTGGTCTGAGTTTGCAGAGGTGAGTGGGAGAGGGTGAGAGTTTATTTATTTAATTGTGGGAGGGAAGGGATTGTTTGACCGAAGGTTGACCCGATCTTACCTAAGAAAGGGAGTTGGGTCGGGTTGGATAAGGAATGGGTTGGGCTTGGGTTAAGAACTTGGGCTGGGGTTAAGGAATGATGGGTTGGTTTGTTTATTTTATTTTTGGGTTAAGCTTGGATCCGGTTTGGTTATTAGTTAAACATAGGGACCAAATTTGTAATTTCTGAAATTATGAGGACCGAACTTGCACATCTTCCAAAATACACCAAGGGTAAATCCTGCCATGTTTCCATAATCCAAGAACCAAAATTGCACTTTTCTATTTTTTTAAAATTCCCAAGGACTATTTTTGACAGATTTCAAACTTGAGGGACCAAAGATGTAATTTATTCAAACTTTTCACCAAAGGGCTAAATATGATAATTTATGATTTAAAAAGGACCTTTGGTGATTTTTCTGACAAAACAAATGCATAGGGACTAGTTTTGACAATTTTTGAAACTTGAGGGACTGAAACTGCCAATTTTGCAAACTTTGTTCGCTTTTCAACTGTTTTTAAACATTTTGCATTTAAAACATATAAAACACAATCCCTGGGATATTTTCAGTATTTTGATGCATTTCTGAGTGTTTTTGGATGTTTTGGCAGTTCAGATAAGACAAAAATGATGAGTATTTAGAAACTCATCAATCCCCCACACTAAACTATTGCTAGTCCCTAGCAATCTTTTATGAAGTTTTAATGGATTTTTCTCTTTACCAGATATCCATCATTTCTGGAGTAGCCAATTGTTTTAGTTCAAGTAAGAACCTTGGTACAATGATAACCAAATGATTTTGAGCAAACCATCAGCTATCAACGGTTTTGATTTGTCTTTACCAGAAGCCGTTTGCTTCTGGACTAGCCAACTCTTAGATAAATTATCAATATTATCTTTGGTGAGCTGATTACCAATTATGGTTTTTCACCTGCCTTTACCACAAGCCACAACCTTGCGGGCTAGCCAACTCTTCACTTTTAAAGATATGGCGAGTCGAATACCATACAATTTTCGGCAAATTGCAAGCCATAAACGGATTTGAGTTATCTTTACCAAGAGCCGTTTGCTCCTGGATTAGCCAATCCTTTTGTGGGTTAGACATGGCGGACTGATAACCATTTTATTGCGTTCTAAGTGAGAAAAAAAATTTTAAAATTTTGGCTAAAATGGGGGTACTAGATGGTACATTTGATTAAATTCGATAGAATTCCCCCCCACACTTAGAACTGAATATTGCCCTCAATATTCAAAGTACCGGTTGTTAAACCAACACTTAGAACGTAAAAAGGAAATATAAATAGCCATTTGTTTTATATACAACAACTTTTTTTTTTTTTTTTTTTTTTTTTTTTTTTTTTTGAAAATTTTCCATATATAAAACATGTGGGGCATCTCCCCCACACTTAGGTGGTAGAAAATAGAAAGAAGTCAGAAATATGGGTGAAAACCCATATGGTGCTTGAGTTTTTGATCACCGAGTCACTAGCTTGACTCGACCCCGAATTGAGTTGATTTCTCCCGAACAGTCAGGTTTGTCACTCAAGCTAACCGCTTGTGAACGGCCAACCGTAACAAAGGGTTCCTGAACAGCCCGGGAGAAAAATCAATTTAAAAGTCTATGGGGAAGTAAGTGGAAGAGACCATCTCCCCCACACTAGGTAGTAGAAAAGAGAAAGAAAACAGAGACACGGGTGAGAACCCATGTTTTGCTAATGTTTTTGATCACCGAGTCACTAGCTTGACTCGATCCCCGCATTCATTGGTTCATGGGGAAAGTTTGGAGATCCGGGACAACCATGGGTGGTATGTCCTCTCCAAAGTAATGTTTCAACCGATGGCCATTCACTTTAAAGTTAGGTCCGTCAGCTTGAGATAACTCAACGGTACCATATGGATAAACTTTTGTGATAGTGAATGGACCAGACCAACGGGATTTTAGTTTTCCCGAGAAGATCTTCAATCTTGAATTGAAAAGAAGGACTCGGTCACCAACGTTGAAAACGCGGTTCTTGATTTTTGAGTCATGGAGCTTCTTTGTTTTTTCCTTGTAGATCAAAGAGTTCTCGTATGCTTGATTACGAAGTTCATTCAATTCATTTATTTGAACTTTCCGGTGATCACCCGCTGTCTGAAGGTCAAAGTTTGCATGCTTGAGGGCCCAGTAGGCTTTGTGCTCAAGCTCAATCGGTAGATGACACGCCTTTCCGTACACAAGCTTGTATGGAGTACACCCGATGGGTGTTTTGTAAGCTGTACGAAAGGCCCAGAGTGCGTCATCTAGCTTATCCGACCAAGATGCACGATTTTCTCCTACGGTCCTTTCTAAGATTCTTTTAATTCCTCGATTTGTAACTTCCACTTGCCCACTTGTTTGGGGGTGATACGCGGTAGAAAGACGGTGTGTAACACCATACTTTTGCATGACTTTATCAAACTTGTCATTGCAGAAATGCGTACCACGATCACTAATAATAGCACGTGGAGTTCCAAAACGAGCAAAAAGAGATTTCAAAAATTTCACAACAACTCGGGCATCATTTGTGGGTAAAGCTTTCGCTTCAACCCATTTTGACAAATAGTCAACAGCCACGAGTATGTATTTGTTTCCTCGAGATGATGGAAATGGCCCCATAAAATCAATGCCCCATATGTCAAAGATTTCACAAACTTGAATGACATTTTGTGGCATTTCATTTCTTTGTGAAATATTTCCGTAACGTTGACAATCGTTACAAGTTTTGACTATTTCCTGGGCATCCTTGTAAATTGTGGGCCAATAGAAACCAGAATCAAACACCTTTTTGGCGGTGTAGTTGGGATTATGATGTCCCCCAGTAGGTCCAGAATGGCAAGCCTTGAGAATATCAATGGCTTCCTGACCATAAACACACCGCCGGATGACTTGATCCGCACAGATTTTAAACAAGTAGGGGTCGTCCCAGAAATAATGTTTGACATCCTTGAAGAACTTATTCTTCTGTTGGGACGACATCCCTTTCACAACAAAGTTACCCGCATGGTAGTTTGCAAAGTCGGCAAACCATGGGGTAGTAGAATCTCCACGAAAAGCAACCGCACTGAGTGTTTCGAGAGGAAATGTTTCATTTATTTCCTTTTTCTCGAAAACATCTTGGTGTGGGTTCTCTAATCGGGACAGATGATCAGCAGCTAGGTTTTCAGCTCCTTTTTTATCACGTATTGTGATATCAAATTCTTGCAGGAGGAGAACCCAACGGAGCAATCTCGGCTTTGCATCTTGTTTTGCAAAGAGATATTTGAGAGCCGAGTGATCCGTATACACCACGCATTTGGTCAAGATTAAGTATGGCCGAAACTTCTCAAAGGCATACACCACAGCCAACAATTCTTTTTCTGTAGTGGTGTAATGAGTTTGAGCTTCAGTCATAGTTTTACTTGCGTAGTGGATAGGCTGAAAATGTTTGGCCTTACGTTGCCCCAGGACTGCACCGATAGCAAAATCACTTGCATCGCACATGAGCTCAAACGGCAAGTCCCAGTCGGGGGCAACTAAAATGGGTGCTTCAGTAAGCTTTTTCTTTAGAGTTTGAAAAGCTTCAACGCACTCAGGAGAGAAGATAAAAGGAGCATCCTTTTCAAGGAGATGAGTCATAGGCCGGGCGATTTTAGAAAAATCTTGTATGAATCTACGATAGAATCCGGCATGACCCAAAAAACTCCGAATACCTTTGACGGTAGTGGGATGAGGTAATTTACTGATGACATCAACTTTAGATCTGTCAACCTCAATCCCACTCTTGGAAATCTTATGGCCGAGGACAATGCCCTCTTTAACCATAAAGTGACTCTTCTCCCAATTTAGACAAAGATTGGTGTCTTTACACCTTTTCAACATGTTTTCTAAATTGGAGAGACATGCTTGGAACGAATCCCCAATGACCGAGAAGTCATCCATAAAGACCTCCATTGTTTTACCGATCATGTCGGTGAATATGGCCATCATGCACCTTTGGAACGTGCCCGGAGCATTACATAAGCCAAAAGGCATACGTTTATAGGCAAAAGTTCCATAAGGGCATGTAAAGGTAGTCTTTTCTTGATCTTGCGGATCAATGGGAATTTGAAAGTAACCCGAGAAACCATCAAGGAAACAATAGTACTCGTTTCCCGCTAATCTCTCAAGCATCTGGTCCATGAAGGGTAGAGGAAAATGGTCTTTACGGGTGGCATCATTTAACTTGCGATAGTCAATGCAGACACGCCACCCCGTAACCAATCGAGTTGGAATCAACTCATTTTCTTCATTTGTGACAACAGTAATGCCACCCTTTTTAGGAACGCAATGAATGGGACTAACCCAAGGACTATCCGAGATAGGGTAAATCAATCCGGCATCAAGAAGTTTGAGAACCTCTTGTTTGATAACCTCATGAATTTTTGGATTCACCCTTCTTTGATGTTGAACTGCCGGTTTAAAGTCATCCTCCATTAAAATCTTGTGAGTATAAAATTCAGGGTTAATACCCTTGATGTCGGAGAGCTTCCAAGCAATTGCTTGCTTGTGTGACTTCAAAACTTTTATGAGAGCAGTCTTTTCATCCTCACTCAAATTTTTAGCAATTATGACTGGTAATTTATCATCACCCTCCAAAAATGCATACTCGAGATGAGGTGGTAAGTCCTTAAGTTCGACCTCAGGAAATTCATCGTTTTTCTCAACCGATTTGATTTCCTCTTTATGAAGTTTTTGTGGAAGAACAAGAGGAAAAGAGGGATCTTCATTTAACATCTTCTCAATGAGAAGGATATCCCCCTCCAGGTCAATCTCTTGGTTATCAATTCCATCGGGAACCGAATCACTTTTGAGAAAGGCCTCGATTTCCTCTAAGATGAAGTCACTTCCCTCAAACGGAGTGAGAGAAGAAGAAGAATTGGCGATTATAGGTTCAGAATATGGAGTGGGATCACCACTTGAAGAATTATGAACATAACCAAGAACTTCTTGAGAGTACTCCTCTGAAGCAACATCAATGACATCTATTCGGTTAACCGATTCAGAGTCATAATTTGAGGAGTACCTCGAAGTTTGATCGAGGTTAAAAGTGACTGCTTCATTATCCACACGAAGAGTTATTTTCTATTCGAAAACATCAATTAGAGCACGGCCCGTCCTTAGGAATCCTCTTCCAAGAATGAGAGGAACCCTTGGATCAGCATCAAATTCGACAACAACGAAGTCAGCCGGAAAATGGAACTTTCCTACTTTCACGAATACATCTTCGGCAATGCCGAGTGGACGAGTGATAGAACGATCTGCAAGCTCAAGAGTCATGCAGGTAGGAGTAAGTCCAGGAAGAGAAAGTTTCTTCCATACTGAATTAGGCATCAGGTTAATGCTAGCGCCAAGATCGGCCAAGGCGAAGCATTCACCCATTCCTGGAAAAACACACGGGATGAGAAATTTTCCAGGATCTCCAAGCTTCTCGGGAAGCTTCTTTAAGATTGCTGCAGAGCAATTCTCGTTTAAAGGAGTTTTTGCCATTTCGTACAATTTTTCCTTGTTGCTTAACAAGTTCTTGATCATTGATGCAAATTTGGGCATCATGATGATAGCATCCGCAAGGCTTATGTCAAAGTGCAAATCTTGAAAGATTTGATAGAACTTGTCCATTTGGTGACTAGCCTTTTCACGGAGCTTTTGCTCGTTGAGTCGTGACGGATAAGGTATTGAAGGTTTGGATTTAGGGATCTCAACGGGAGTTGCAACAGATTCAAAGACAACTCCAGGGTTGAGTTTGGTTTTCGGGATATCCTGAGGTTGGACGTTTTTGGTACCTCCGTTATTAGTAGGAAGTACATTGTCCTTGGTCACCTCAGGTTCATGTTCCACTACCTTAGGAAGAGAAGAAGCGGTAGTGGGAATCTCGGGTCCATCATAAGCTTTGCCACTGCGTGTGGTGATAGCTTTAAGTTCACCCTTTGGGTTGACCACAGTATTACCCGGGAGACCTCCCGAGGTTGAAGGTGGAGTGAGATGGCTTATGAGACTAGAAAGCATATTCTCGATGTTGCTTTGAGATTGTTCCATTTTGTTGTTTGTAGCCATAAGCTCACTCTTCAGCTCATTACCCTGCTTGGTTATTGTGGATTGTAAATCATTCCTCAAAGTGAAGATTTGATTTTGCATTGCCTTTAGTTTGGAATCATTAACCTTGATATAGTTATTGAGTTCACTTGAAGGCGGTTCTTGGTAATGAGGAGCTGAATACCCTTGATTACCCCTTGGGGGTGGGTATTGATTGATCGGGGCATGAAATTGATTTTGCGTGTTTTGCCCTCTTTGCTGATTAGGATTAAACCTATTTGGATTGTTGGGTTGAGGAAATCCGGGTGGTCCATTTTGAGGACGGTAGTTTGGATCAACTTGAGGACGGTATTGGTTACCTCCTTGGTTGGAACTACCGGCTACTGCATTAACTTCAAATGTGCCATCGGTGGCAGTACAATTATAATATGCGTGTGGACCACCACAAGTGACACAAACTTCTACCTTTTTGATTTCGGTAGGTTGAGAAGTTTGTGGAGAAGAGGGAGAGGAAACTTTCTGTGTGGTGAGAACCAAGGATTTTATAACCTTCGTGAGTTCGTCAAGTCTAGCATCGGTGCTAGACTGACTCACGGATGATGAGGTAGAAGGACCAACACTCATTTGGGAAACAACCGGTTTGCTTCGTGGAGTGCGGACCTTAGACTTGTTCTCAATGATTGCTAAAGCATCCTTTGTGGTTCGATTCAAGAAATTTCCTCCAGCGGAGGAATTGAGAGATTCTTGATCAGCTGAGTTCACACCATTGTAGAAAGTGTCGAGTTGCATCAACTCAGAGAAACCATGATGCGGACATTTGCGAAGCATTTCTTTATAACGATCCCATGCCTCACTAAATGATTCATCGAATTTTTGTGTAAATTTCATGATTTCATTTTTGAGACTTGTGGTTTTGGAGGGTGGGAAAAATTCATTCACGAACTTTGATGAGTGCTCAAATACTCATCATTTTTATCATATCTGAACTACCAAAACATCCAAAAACGCTCAAAAATGCATCAAAATACAGAAAATATCCAAAAATTGTGTTTTATATGATTCAGATGCAAAATAAGTGAAAACAGTTGAAAAACGAGCAAGTTTGTAAAATTGGCAGTTTCAGTCCCTCAATTTTCATAAAATGTCAAAACTAGTCCCTGGTCGGTAAAAATTGGAAAATTAATATTTTTGGTCCTTTGGTAAATATAACTTGTCAAAATTGGTCCCTTTGATAAATTTTGGAAAATCTTGATTTTGGCTAAATGGCGAAAATGGTTCTTGTGATTAAAGCTACACCAACCGGACCCTTAACTTAAAACACAAAACCAAATCCAAATTAAACCCTTTAACCCATTAGCTAAACCCATCCTAACCCTTAGCCCACAACCAACCAAGCCCAATCAACAAACCAACCCACACCCGGCCTTATTTTTATTTCACTAAACCACCCCAAACGGTCAAAACCAGTCAAACTCCCATCTTCTTCCTAACCCGCCTAAACCAAAACAGCAATACCACCCATCATCCACCACCTCCTGACACACCCACTCCCCCTCCTCTTATCACTTCACCTAACACATCCAAAAGCATTGAATGCTTCTTCTCCACTCCCCTGAAAAGCATTAATTGCTTATGCCTGCTCAATCCACTAACCCATTTTTCCCGCCAAAAAGCAATATCAACGATTAAGATGCATTTGACCGAAACCAATGGTTGGGAAATGTTCAGAGGAAGATGCAAGGAAGTTCCCACTTTATTATAGTATATATAGAGTAGTATTGTAGCCAATTTTGGCAGTAGTTAATTTTTTAGTTAATCGTAATTTTAATTCCAGTCTTTCAATTCTTGTAATTCTCAAGTTCAAGTTTAATATAAGCTCAGTTCAGTTTCATTTGTCAAGTTTCAAGTTAATTTGTACTCTAAATTAGTGATTATATTAAATTTCAAGTTACTAGTAAATCGTATAAGCTCAAGCTACTTACATTATTATCATAAGCTCCAACAAACCCTTTCATAAGCTCACATAAAGCTCTACATAGCTTCATGTAAGCTTATGTAGTGTTAATTCAGTTCTTAATTCGAAATTTCAAGTACGGTCAACGAAAGTCAAAGAATTAGCTTATAAGCTATTCTGGATCAAACAAGCTGAATTGGTGGAAGCTTTTGGGTTTAGAGGCTTCATGGGAAGCCCATAGGTAGTTCTTGGTTCCTTGGTTCTCAGTCGCATTACTATTTCGATTGTAAGCTCCTTTTCATTATTAGCTTAAATTGCAATTACTGTTCCATAAGCTCATTATAACTTGTCTTTGTCAATATTAGCTTTTCAATAGTTCACAGACATATTTCATTCAAGTTCTTTAGTCTTAATTACCTTGTCTTTCATTTCACTTAATAATCTTATAAAAAGCCAAAAATAGGCCACATCAAGCTAGCTTAGTTAAACCTGCTTTCTTTTCAGTCAAAAGTTCATTTTTATTGCTTAATAAGTTTATTAGTACCATTAGATTTCAATTCGAAGCTTATTAGAACCATTTCATTCGAAAACACCAAAACAGTCCATAAAGGACTGTTTGGTTTAGCAGCAGTCACAAAGCCAAACACACCCTAGTAATGTTGATTTACCACAAGCTCACTTTTGAGCTTGCTTCTAGCAACCCTTAGTAGCTTTTTGAAGTTTCTATTACCAGTTTCACTAGGTGTAACACTTTTTGTACCCATTGTGGGAGTTTCAATCCCTAGAAAGGCCATATAAGCTTATACAAGCTCAAGGCTTGTTTTGTCGATTTTATTGGTATCCTTGAGTTCAATATAGCTCACTTAGTTTGTTCTATAAACCTTAGACCCTTGCACAAAGTGTGCAATAAGATAGCAGCCACATCAGTCAAAATGACTGCATATATCAGTCATTCCATGTTTTTTTCGGATCTTTAGGAATTTTTATCTCACTCCCTATAAGCCCGAATAAGCTAGTTTCTTCTCACAGTTAAACTTCACTAGCTTAAGTTTAATAGGTAATTTTAGTTCGATTTTTAGATCTTTCCAAGGCCTCGAAAATAAGCCCTCGAATTGGGCTGTTTTGCCCTGCACCATGCGCACCACCAGCAGTCCATAAAAGCTTTAAGCTCGTTAGAGCTTTTTAAGCTCTAAAGCCTAGAGCTTTTCTAGTTCATTTAAGTTCATTAGTGATATCTCAGTCCATAGAAGCTATTTTGTATAAGCTCATAGCTTATTACAAGGCTTATAGCCCATTCGAGTTACTTAGTTCAAAAACAATTTCACAAGCTCAACTGCAGTCCTTTAAGCTACTTTACCAGCTTGTTTCCTTAGACATAATATAAGTTCCAGTTTTAAAAGCTCTTAGTTCGAGCTTATAGATCGTTTGCAAAAAGAAAAATCAAAAAAATAATAAAGTTTAGCTTATTTTAAAAGTTAATAGCTTAAACTTAGTTTTTAAAAAAAACCAAAAACAAGCCACTGTTGTAAAATAGCATTTAGAACTAGCTCATTTAGCTTAAAACAATTAAGTTGCCTTTTTAAAAGTTGTTTATATTTAGTTAAAAAGTATATAGAAAAAAAAGAAAAAGTAAAATAAAAATAAAAACGCAAAAAGTGGGGTGTGGGATTCGAACTCAAGACCTCTCGGATAGGATAGCATGCGCCCAACACAACACCCCCTTCCACTAGCTCTGGAGCACCAGTTCTGTCATACTTCTCCTCCCTATTCTATTTAACCTTTGTTTTTTCGCTTAAGCTTATTTTCGTTTTTAGCTTATAAACAGCTTATCCGTATAAGCTGTTTTGTCCTTTGTATTTTTCTTAGCTTTGTTATATCATAAAGTATTTTAGATAAAATTTTCAGATTTTTTAGAATAGTTTTAGTATTTATTTCGTATTTTTGTTTGTAAAATAGTAATTAAATCATAATAAAAAATATAAAAGTCAAAAAAATATAATTCTTTTTTCTAAAATTTTCTTTTATCATATAGAACCTGTAAAAAATATAATTTTCCCCATAGTGTTTATATTTCACAAATTTTACGTTTTAACTCGCGCACGTACGTTATTTTAATTAATAACGCTCGTTTTCAGTTTTCTTTATAGTTTTTGTATACGTAAATTTTAGATAACCGTTTTTCTTACATTTTTAATCGTTTTTAATTATCTTTCACATATTTTAGCTTAGTATCCCAAAACTCTTTTATTAGAACACCTTTAGAGTTAATTTTACATATATCTAAGTTATAATCGCGTTCTAATTAAATCCCGACTCGCGTTTTTTTTAGTGTAATTTAGATTAAACGAAAATAGAAATATAGTGATAGCTTCTATTTAATAGAATCTATCTTTTTAGAATAATCAAGCAATATCACAATCATCAGTCACTCTAATCCTAGCTTTTCACAGTTTTCCATTCACATCTCGTTGGGAAACGATCCGGGTGATCACTTGCCTGGTTTCACACACTACACACGAGCATTCGTTCTGAGACTGTTTGCCTTTTATCATTTATTACGGTTGACCATTCACAAGTGGTTGACTTGTGTGATAGAGAAATAAAAGACGACCGTTTCCTGACGGATCAAATTTTGGCGCCGCTGCCGGGGAGGTGTGCTGCGACTGTTGTGTAAGTTTTAGCGATTAGTGATTCGAGATCCTTCTATCAGAAGTTCCTATTTCTCAAAAACAATATAAAATACCAAAAATATTTTCTTTTCTTTTCTATATATATTATTATTATTATTATCATATAAATTAAAAAACCCAAAAATATTTTCCGTTTTCTTTAATAATAAACAAATAAAAATTAACCATCGAGAACCAAGACTGAGCACTACCTAACTGGGGGTGCGACCATAATAAGTTCCCAAACTTAAGATAAAAACTTGCCTTTGTATCACTTGCGAATATCGGCTCACCTTTAATTGATAAACAAACTCTAACGGAGGTTCTAGGATAGTCTGACATTAAATTGTCGGACTGAAAGAAGCGGGTTTTTAAGGAGCGTAATTGCCCACCTTTGCTTCTCCGCCACTCTGTGCGTTTGTCAGTTAGAGAGCTACCGTACGCCTGTTGATTATTGGTTTAAGTTCACTTGTGTTTTTTTCTCGATCTTGATTTTTAATAGAAAAATTTTTCATAAAATCCAAAAAGAATCTTCTTACCCTTTTCTGAGTTTCCTCCACTATAAAGGATTCTTAGACTCGTCTTAGTGCATGCGCACTCGTTCTTCTAGGTCTACAAGCCCTCTCCGTGAGCTTGGAAAAATACCTCGAAGACGTCGTAGACGTTCTGCTCCGTCAGTCGTACCCGAGTTACGTACTGAACCCATTACCACTATCATCATGGCAGAAGACCGCCCTATGAATGAGCTTCTCCAAGCTCCCACCACTGGGTACGGAGATGCCATTGTTGTTCCAGCCATCGTGGCTGAGAATTTTGAGCTTAAGACTGGGTTGATAAACCTGGTAACCCAGCGGCAATTCTATGGTTTTGAAAGGGACGATCCTCAAGATCACATTAGATGGTTCAATAAAATCACATCTACCATCAAATGCAAAAGTGTCCCTGAGGAATCAATAAAACTTCTTCTTTTCCCGTTTTCCATCGATGGGGCAGCCCGGATTTGGCTTGACAAACAACCCCCTCGATCGATAACAACATGGGAAGATTTGGTTCAGAAATTCGTGAATGAATTCTTTCCTCCTTCTAAAACCACGCATCTTAAAAATGAAATCATGAAATTCACTCAAAGGTTTGATGAACCATTTGGAGAAGCATGGGATCGTTTCAAAGAATTGCTCCGCAAATGTCCTCATCACGGTTTCACCGATTTGATGCAGATGGACACCTTCTACAGTGGGTTAAACCCATCTGACCAAGATTCTCTCAATGCCTCAGCTGGAGGTAATTTTCTGAGCAAATCCACAAAGGAAGCCATTGCTCTCATTGAAAATAAGTCTAAGGTCCGCACTACACGAAACAGGACATATAATTCCCAGGCTAGTGCTGGTCCTTCCACTTCATCTCCCGTGAGTCATTCCAGTACTGATACTCAGCTTGCTGAACTCACGAAGGTTATTCAAGCTTTGGTTTCCTCCACACAAAAGAAAGAGTCCGCTCCGCAAACTTCTCACACTGCTGAGGTTAAAAAATTAGAAGTTTGTGTTACTTGTGGTGGTCCTCACGCTTACTACAATTGTACTGCCACCGATGGCAATACATTTGATGTCAATGCTATAGCCGGAATATCCAATCAAGGAGGTAATCAATACCGTCCTCAAGTGGACCCAAACCACCGTGCTAGCAATCAATTCGGGCCACCCGGATTTCCTCCTCCAAACAATCCAAATAGGAGTAATCCTAATCAACAGAGAGGGCAGAACATGCAAAATCAATTTAATGCCCCAAACAATCAATACCCACCCCAGAGGGGTAATCAAGGGTATTCAGCTCCGAATCACCAAGTACCTCTCCCAAATGAACTTGATAACTACATCAAGTTTAATGAGAACAAAATGAAGGCAATACAAAATCAGATATCTGGATTGAGAAATGAATTTCAAACTACAATATACAAGCAAGGGACTGAGCTTAAGAATGAGCTTTCTAATAAAATTGATCATTCTCAAAGCGAAGTTAAGAATATGCTTACCAGTCTCATGAATCATATCAATCCACCTTCTACCTCGGGAGGTCTTCCTGGTAATACCATTCCAAACCCAAAGGGTGAACTGAAAGCTGTCACCACACGCAGTGGTAAAGCTTATGATGGACCCACTATTTCTACTACCACTTCTTCTCCTCTTCCCAAGGTAGTGGAAAGTGAACCTGAGGTGACTGAGGACAAGGAACTTCCTATTAATAACGGAGGTGCCGACACCGTCCTACCTCAAGTTGTCCAGAAACCAAAACCCAAACCAGGAGTTGTTTTTGAAATCCCTGTTGAAAACCCTAAATCCAAACCTTCTATTCCTTATCCATCACGTTTACATGAGCAAAAGCTCCGCGAAAAAGCTAGTCAGCAAATGGAAAAGTTTTTCAAAATTTTCCAGGAATTACATTTCGATATAAGCTTTGCGGATGCCATAATTCTGATGCCCAAATTCGCATCCACAATCAAACACATGTTGAGCAACAAGGAAAAGCTGTTAGAAATGGCAAAAACTCCGTTAAATGAGAACTGCTCAGCAGTTATCTTGAAAAAGCTTCCGGTGAAGCTTGGAGATCCTGGAAGGTTTCTACTCCCTTGTGTCTTTCCAGGAATGGTTGAATGCTACGCCTTGGCCGATCTTGGTGCGAGCATTAACCTGATGCCTTATTCAGTCTGGGAAAAACTTTCTCTTCCTGCACTCACTACTACCTGCATGACTCTTGAGCTTGCAGATCGTTCCACATCTCTTCCTCGCGGCATTGCTGAGGATGTATTTGTGAAAGTGGGAAAGTTCCATTTTCCGGCTGACTTTGTGGTTGTCGATTTCGATGCTGATCCCAGGGTTCCTCTCATTCTTGGGAGAGGATTCCTAAAAACGGGACATGCTCTCATTGATGTATTTGAGCATGAAATCACATTACGTGTGGATAACGAAGCTGTTACTTTTAACCTCGATCAAACTTCGAAGTACTCTTCAAATAAAGATCCTGAATCGGTTAACCGAATCGATGTCATTGATATTGTTTCAGAGGAGTACTCACAAGAGTTTCTTGGTTATTCTCATAATTCTGTGAGTGGGGATACCACCACATCTTCTCTACCTATCATTTCCGACTCTTCCCCTTCTCTCACTCCGTTTGAGGGAAGTAATTTCAATTTGGAAGAGATCGAGGCTTATCTCGAGTGTGATTCATTTCTGGAAGGAATTGATGACGCTGAGATTGATCTGGAGGGAGATATTCTTCTTCTTGAGACATTGTTAAATCAGGACAATTCTCCTCCACTCCCTCCCGTTGAACTTCATAATGAAGAAATTAAATCAGTTGAGAAAAACGATGAATTTCCTGAGGTCGAACTCAAAGACTTACCACCTCATCTTGAGTACGCATTTTTGGAGGGTGATGATAAATTACCCGTCATTATTGCTAAAGACTTAAGTGATGAGGAAAAGACTGCTCTAATAAAGGTTTTGAAGACACACAAGCAAGCAATTGCTTGGAAACTCTCCGATATAAAGGGTATCGACCCTGAATTTTGTACTCACAAAATATTAATGGAGGATGACTTTAAACCAGCAGTCCAACACCAACGAAGGGTAAATCCCAGAATCCACGATGTTATCAAACAGGAGGTTATCAAACTTCTTGACGCAGGATTGATTTACCCCATCTCTGATAGTCCTTGGGTTAGTCCCATCCACTGCGTTCCAAAAAAGGGTGGCATAACTGTTGTCACAAATGAGGAGAATGAGTTGATTCCAACTCGATTGGTTACTGGGTGGCGTGTTTGCATTGACTATCGTAAGTTAAATGATGCCACCCGAAAAGACCATTTTCCTCTGCCCTTCATGGATCAGATGCTTGAGAGATTAGCGGGAAACGAGTACTATTGTTTCCTTGATGGTTTCTCGGGTTACTTTCAAATCCCTATTGATCCACAGGATCAAGAAAAGACCACATTTACATGCCCTTATGGAACCTTTGCCTATAAACGTATGCCTTTTGGCTTATGTAATGCTCCAGGCACGTTCCAAAGGTGCATGATGTCCATATTTTCCGACATGATTGGGAAAACGATGGAGGTCTTTATGGATGACTTTTCAGTCATTGGGGATTCATTTGAAACATGTCTCTCCCATTTAGAAAACATGTTGAAACGGTGTGAAGACACCAATCTTTGTCTAAATTGGGAGAAGAGTCACTTTATGGTCAAAGAGGGCATTGTCCTCGGCCATAAGATATCAAAGAACGGGATTGAGGTTGACAGATCTAAAGTTGATGTCATTGGTAAATTACCTCATCCCACTACCGTCAAAGGTATTAGGAGTTTTTTGGGTCATGCCGGTTTCTATCGTCGATTCATACAAGATTTTTCTAAAATTGCCCGGCCTATGACTCATCTTCTTGAAAAGGATGCTCCTTTTATCTTCTCACCCGAGTGCATCGAAGCTTTTGAAACATTAAAGAAAAAGCTTACTGAAGCACCCATTCTGGTTGCCCCCGACTGGGATTTTCCCTTTGAACTCATGTGCGATGCAAGCGATTTTGCTATCGGTGCAGTCCTGGGGCAACGAAAAGCTAAACATTTTCAGCCTATCCACTACGCAAGTAAAACCATGACTGAAGCTCAAACTCATTACACCACTACAGAAAAAGAATTGTTGGCTGTGGTGTATGCCTTTGAGAAGTTTCGGCCCTATTTAATCTTGACAAAATGTGTAGTGTATACGGACCACTCGGCTCTCAAATATCTCTTTGCAAAACAAGATGCAAAGCCGAGATTGCTCCGTTGGGTTCTCCTCCTACAAGAATTTGATATCACCATACGTGATAAAAAAGGAGCTGAGAACCTAGCTGCTGATCATCTGTCCCGATTAGAGAACCCACACCAAGATGTTTTCGAGAAAAAGGAAATAAATGAAACATTTCCTCTTGAGACACTCAGTGCGGTTGCTTTTCGTGGAGATTCTACTGCCCCGTGGTTTGCCGACTTCGCAAATTACCATGCGGGTAACTTCATAGTGAAAGGGATGTCGACCCAACAGAAGAATAAATTCTTCAAGGATGTTAAACATTACTTCTGGGACGACCCCTACTTATTCAAAATCTGTGCGGATCAAGTCATCCGACGGTGTGTTTACGGACAGGAAGCTATTGACATTCTCAAAGCTTGCCATGCTGGACCCACGGGGGGCCATCATAGTCCAAACTACACCGCCAAAAAGGTGTTTGATTCCGGGTTTTATTGGCCCACAATCTATAAGGATGCCCAAGATCTCATCAAAACTTGTGAAGCTTGTCAGCGTCACGGTAATATTTCACAACGAAATGAAATGCCACAAAATGCTATTCAAGTTTGTGAAATCTTTGATGTCTGGGGCATTGACTTTATGGGGCCATTTCCATCATCTCGAGGAAATAAATACATTCTCGTGGCTGTTGACTATTTGTCAAAATGGGTTGAAGCAAAAGCTTTACCCACTAATGATGCCCGAGTTGTAGTAAAATTCCTGAAAGCTCTGTTTGCCCGTTTTGGAACTCCACGTGCTATAATCAGTGATCGTGGTACGCATTTTTGCAATGACAAATTTGATAAAGTCATGCAAAAGTATGGTGTAACTCACCGTCTTTCTACTGCGTATCACCCACAAACAAGTGGACAAGTAGAAGTTTCAAATCGGGGTATAAAAAGAATTCTAGAAAGGACTGTAGGAGAAAATCGTGCATCCTGGTCGGATAAGTTAGATGATGCACTATGGGCCTTTCGTACAGCTTACAAAACACCCATTGGGTGTACGCCTTACAAACTTGTGTACGGAAAGGCATGTCATCTACCGATCGAATTAGAGCACAAAGCCTACTGGGCCTTGAAACATGCTAACTTTGACCTCCAAACTGCGGGTGATCACCGTAAAGTTCAAATGAATGAACTAAATGAACTGCGTGATCAGGCCTACGAGAACTCTTTGATCTATAAAGAAAAGACAAAGAAGATTCATGACTCAAAAATAAAGAACCGCGTTTTCAACGTTGGTGATCGAGTCCTTCTTTTCAATTCAAGATTAAAGATCTTCTCAGGCAAACTCAAAACCCGTTGGACTGGTCCATTCACTATCACAAAGGTTTATCCGTATGGTACCGTTGAGTTATCTCAAGCTGACGGTCCTAATTTCAAAGTGAATGGTCATCGTTTAAAACACTACTTTGGAGAGGACATACCATTCATGGTTGTCCCGGATCTTCAAACTTTCCCCATGAACCAATGAATGCGGGGATCGAGTCAAGCTAGTGACTCGGTGATCAAAAACATTAGCAAAACATGGGTTTTCACCCGTGTCTCTGTTTTCTTTCTCTTTTCTACCATCTAGTGTGGGGGAGATGCCCCACATGTTGTATATATGTAAGTCTTAAAAAAAAAAAAAAAAAAAAAAAAAAAAAAAAAAAAAAAAAAAGGGAATTTGCATGCCTTAACGGCTTAAATGCAAATTAAATAAAAATAAAATAAAAGGCTATTAATATTTCCCTTTCACGTTCTAAGTGTTGGTTTAACAGCCGGTTCTTTGAATATTGAGGGCAATATTCAGTTCTAAGTGTGGGGGGGAATTCTCGCGAATTTGATCAAATGTACCATCTAGTACCCCCATTTTAGCCAAAATTTTAAAAATTTTTTCTCACTTAGAACTCAATAAATGGTTATCAGTCCGCCATGTCTAACCCACATAAGGATTGGCTAATCCGAGAGCAAACGGCTCTTGGTAAAGATGTCTCAAATCCGTTGATGGCTTACAATTTGCCCAAAATTGTATGGTATTCGACTCACCATATCTTCATAAGTGAAGAGTTGGCTAGCCCGCAAGGTTATGGCTTGTGGTTAAGGCAGTGAAAATCCATGATTGGTAATCAGCTCACCAAAGATAATATTCATAATTTATCTAAGAGTTGGCTAGTCCAGAAGCAAACGGCTTCTGGTGAAGACAAATCAAAACCGTTGACAGCTTGTGGTTTGCTCAAAATCACTTGGTTATCATTGTACCAAAGTTCTTACTTGAACTGAAACAATTGGCTACTCCCGAAGTAATGGCTTTTGGTAAAGAGTCTTTCAAATCCATTAAATCTTCATAAAATATTGCTAGGGACTAGCAATAGTTTAGTGTGGGGGATTGATGAGTGCTCAAATACTCATCATTTTTATCATATCTGAACTACCAAAACATCCAAAAACGCTCAAAAATGCATCAAAATACAGAAAATATCCAAAAATTGTGTTTTATATGATTCAGATGCAAAATAAGTGAAAACAGTTGAAAAACGAGCAAGTTTGTAAAATTGGCAGTTTCAGTCCCTCAATTTTCATAAAATGTCAAAACTAGTCCCTGGTCGGTAAAAATTGGAAAATTAATATTTTTGGTCCTTTGGTAAATATAACTTGTCAAAATTGGTCCCTTTGATAAATTTTGGAAAATCTTGATTTTGGCTAAATGGCGAAAATGGTTCTTGTGATTAAAGCTACACCAACCGGACCCTTAACTTAAAACACAAAACCAAATCCAAATTAAACCCTTTAACCCATTAGCTAAACCCATCCTAACCCTTAGCCCACAACCAACCAAGCCCAATCAACAAACCAACCCACACCCGGCCTTATTTTTATTTCACTAAACCACCCCAAACGGTCAAAACCAGTCAAACTCCCATCTTCTTCCTAACCCGCCTAAACCAAAACAGCAATACCACCCATCATCCACCACCTCCTGACACACCCACTCCCCCTCCTCTTATCACTTCACCTAACACATCCAAAAGCATTGAATGCTTCTTCTCCACTCCCCTGAAAAGCATTAATTGCTTATGCCTGCTCAATCCACTAACCCATTTTTCCCGCCAAAAAGCAATATCAACGATTAAGATGCATTTGACCGAAACCAATGGTTGGGAAATGTTCAGAGGAAGATGCAAGGAAGTTCCCACTTTATTATAGTATATATAGAGTAGTATTGTAGCCAATTTTGGCAGTAGTTAATTTTTTAGTTAATCGTAATTTTAATTCCAGTCTTTCAATTCTTGTAATTCTCAAGTTCAAGTTTAATATAAGCTCAGTTCAGTTTCATTTGTCAAGTTTCAAGTTAATTTGTACTCTAAATTAGTGATTATATTAAATTTCAAGTTACTAGTAAATCGTATAAGCTCAAGCTACTTACATTATTATCATAAGCTCCAACAAACCCTTTCATAAGCTCACATAAAGCTCTACATAGCTTCATGTAAGCTTATGTAGTGTTAATTCAGTTCTTAATTCGAAATTTCAAGTACGGTCAACGAAAGTCAAAGAATTAGCTTATAAGCTATTCTGGATCAAACAAGCTGAATTGGTGGAAGCTTTTGGGTTTAGAGGCTTCATGGGAAGCCCATAGGTAGTTCTTGGTTCCTTGGTTCTCAGTCGCATTACTATTTCGATTGTAAGCTCCTTTTCATTATTAGCTTAAATTGCAATTACTGTTCCATAAGCTCATTATAACTTGTCTTTGTCAATATTAGCTTTTCAATAGTTCACAGACATATTTCATTCAAGTTCTTTAGTCTTAATTACCTTGTCTTTCATTTCACTTAATAATCTTATAAAAAGCCAAAAATAGGCCACATCAAGCTAGCTTAGTTAAACCTGCTTTCTTTTCAGTCAAAAGTTCATTTTTATTGCTTAATAAGTTTATTAGTACCATTAGATTTCAATTCGAAGCTTATTAGAACCATTTCATTCGAAAACACCAAAACAGTCCATAAAGGACTGTTTGGTTTAGCAGCAGTCACAAAGCCAAACACACCCTAGTAATGTTGATTTACCACAAGCTCACTTTTGAGCTTGCTTCTAGCAACCCTTAGTAGCTTTTTGAAGTTTCTATTACCAGTTTCACTAGGTGTAACACTTTTTGTACCCATTGTGGGAGTTTCAATCCCTAGAAAGGCCATATAAGCTTATACAAGCTCAAGGCTTGTTTTGTCGATTTTATTGGTATCCTTGAGTTCAATATAGCTCACTTAGTTTGTTCTATAAACCTTAGACCCTTGCACAAAGTGTGCAATAAGATAGCAGCCACATCAGTCAAAATGACTGCATATATCAGTCATTCCATGTTTTTTTCGGATCTTTAGGAATTTTTATCTCACTCCCTATAAGCCCGAATAAGCTAGTTTCTTCTCACAGTTAAACTTCACTAGCTTAAGTTTAATAGGTAATTTTAGTTCGATTTTTAGATCTTTCCAAGGCCTCGAAAATAAGCCCTCGAATTGGGCTGTTTTGCCCTGCACCATGCGCACCACCAGCAGTCCATAAAAGCTTTAAGCTCGTTAGAGCTTTTTAAGCTCTAAAGCCTAGAGCTTTTCTAGTTCATTTAAGTTCATTAGTGATATCTCAGTCCATAGAAGCTATTTTGTATAAGCTCATAGCTTATTACAAGGCTTATAGCCCATTCGAGTTACTTAGTTCAAAAACAATTTCACAAGCTCAACTGCAGTCCTTTAAGCTACTTTACCAGCTTGTTTCCTTAGACATAATATAAGTTCCAGTTTTAAAAGTTCTTAGTTCGAGCTTATAGATCGTTTGCAAAAAGAAAAATCAAAAAAATAATAAAGTTTAGCTTATTTTAAAAGTTAATAGCTTAAACTTAGTTTTTAAAAAAAAACCAAAAACAAGCCACTGTTGTAAAATAGCATTTAGAACTAGCTCATTTAGCTTAAATCAATTAAGTTGCCTTTTTAAAAGTTGTTTATATTTAGTTAAAAAGTATATAGAAAAAAAAGAAAAAGTAAAATAAAAATAAAAACGCAAAAAGTGGGGTGTGGGATTCGAACTCAAGACCTCTCGGATAGGATAGCATGCGCCCAACACAACACCCCCTTCCACTAGCTCTGGAGCACCAGTTCTGTCATACTTCTCCTCCCTATTCTATTTAACCTTTGTTTTTTCGCTTAAGCTTATTTTCGTTTTTAGCTTATAAACAGCTTATCCGTATAAGCTGTTTTGTCCTTTGTATTTTTCTTAGCTTTGTTATATCATAAAGTATTTTAGATAAAATTTTCAGATTTTTTAGAATAGTTTTAGTATTTATTTCGTATTTTTGTTTGTAAAATAGTAATTAAATCATAATAAAAAATATAAAAGTCAAAAAAATATAATTCTTTTTTCTAAAATTTTCTTTTATCATATAGAACCTGTAAAAAATATAATTTTCCCCATAGTGTTTATATTTCACAAATTTTACGTTTTAACTCGCGCACGTACGTTATTTTAATTAATAACGCTCGTTTTCAGTTTTCTTTATAGTTTTTGTATACGTAAATTTTAGATAACCGTTTTTCTTACATTTTTAATCGTTTTTAATTATCTTTCACATATTTTAGCTTAGTATCCCAAAACTCTTTTATTAGAACACCTTTAGAGTTAATTTTACATATATCTAAGTTATAATCGCGTTTTAATTAAATCCCGACTCGCGTTTTTTTTAGTGTAATTTAGATTAAACGAAAATAGAAATATAGTGATAGCTTCTATTTAATAGAATCTATCTTTTTAGAATAATCAAGCAATATCACAATCATCAGTCACTCTAATCCTAGCTTTTCACAGTTTTCCATTCACATCTCGTTGGGAAACGATCCGGGTGATCACTTGCCTGGTTTCACACACTACACACGAGCATTCGTTCTGAGACCGTTTGCCTTTTATCATTTATTACGGTTGACCATTCACAAGTGGTTGACTTGTGTGATAGAGAAATAAAAGACGACCGTTTCCTGACGGATCAAACTTCTTAACCAAATCTTCCCATGTTACAATCGATCGAGGGGGTTGTTTATCAAGCCAAATCCGGGCAGCCCCATCGATGGAAAATGGGAAAAGAAGAAGTTTGATTGCCTCTTCAGGGACATTTTTGCATTTGATGGTAGACGTGATTTTGTTAAACCATCGAATGTGATCTTGAGGATCGTCCCTTTCAAAACCATAGAATTGACGCGAGGTTACAAGATTTATTAACCCCGTTTTGAGTTCAAAATTCTCGGCCACGATGGCCGGAACAACGATAGCATCCCCGTAACCCTCGATGGGTGCTTGGAGAAGCTCATTCATAGTCGGCTCAGCCGCCATGAGAACAGGAATAGCACGAACCTCGGGTTCGACTATTGAAGAAGAACGTCTACGTCTACGACCTCGTCTTCGAGGAATGTTGCCAAGCTCACGTAACGGGCTCGTAGACCTAGAAGAACGCGTGCGCATGCACTAGAACACAACTCTAAGAAGTCTCAGAGTCGATAGAATTATGAAAAAGGTTGGAAGATTCTTTTTATTTTTGAAAAGTGAAAATGAAAACAAATCCAATTAAATCAAGATCGAGAGAAAACACAAGCTAACTTAAACCAATAATCAACAAGCGTACGGTAGCTCTCTAAAAGATAAACGCACAGAGTGGCGGAGAAGCAAAGGTGGGCAATTAATGCGCCTTAAAAACCCGCTTCTTTCAGTCCGACAATTTAATGTCAGACTATCCTAGAACCTCCGTTAGAGTTTGTTTATCAATTAAAGGTGAGCCGATATTCGCAAGTGATACAAAGGCAAGTTTTAAATCTTTGGTTTGGGAACTTATTATGGTCGTACCCCCAGTTAGGTAGTACTCTGTCTTGGTTCTCGATGGTAATTTTTTATTGTTATTTATTATTAACAAAGAAAACGGAAAATGTTTTTGTGTTTTTTAATTTTTTATATGATAATATATATATAAAAGAAAAGAAAAATATTTTTGTTGTTTTTATTGTTTTTGAGAAATAAGAACTTTTTGAAAGAAGGATCTCGAATCACTAATCGCTTGAACTTAACACAAAAGTCGCAGCACACCTCCCCGGCAGCGGCGCCAAAATTTGGTCCGTGTGTGAGTATATATAAATAAATATAGTATCGTGCACACGTGATACCTTGGGAAATAACAAGTCAAACCTTAGGGAAAGTCAAACTTGCAAAACCCGTGAATGTGATGTGTGTGATACCGGGCAAGTGATCACCCGGGTCGTGTCCCAACGAGATGTGAATGGGCCATTGTGAAAAGCTTTGGATTAGAGTGATTGATGATTTAGATTGCTTTTGATTTTGCTTTATTTAACAATTCTAAATAACAAACTAAAACAGATATGCACAATAAAGTCAAACGCAAATTACTTAACTTAAAAACGCGCAACGAAAAATCTAAAAAGGACTAAAAAGTAAATTTATGAAATTTAAAACCTAAAAATGTAAAATTACTAAAAACTTATTTTAAAACTTAAATTCTATTTTTTTTACATTTTTTATTTAATTATTTCTAATTATTAATTATTTAAATTCTAATTAAACTAATTTAAATTATAAAAAATACTAAATGAGCTAAGAAAAATCTAAAACTTTTTCTAAAAATATTATCAAGTAAATAAAAGCTAAGAAAATTATAAAATTGAAATTTACTTAATTAAAATTTAAAAAGATAAATTCTATTAAATAGAAGCTATCACTATATTTCTATTTTTGATTTTCTTAAGGACTAAAAATGAAATTATATTTTTCCTAGATTACAACTGATAAAAGAAAATTATGAAAATTGGGTTTATATTTTTCTGATTATTTTTCTATTTATTATGATTTAATTACTAATTTAAACTATTAAAATGATTTAAAAATAGAAAATGAAAACAGAAAAATCTGGAAAAATTCTAGTAAATCTAAAATGATATTAAAAAGCTGAGAAAAATAAAATCAAAGCTTATCTATCCCTAATAAGCAGAATGGGCAGAATAAGCAGTTGGCAAATAAGCCAAAAATAAGCTAAAAAGCACTAAACTCAACCAAATGCTCAGGATATGTTAAACCAACTTATATGAGCTTAAAACAACTTATTTCGAACAACCAATCCCACAGATTAAGCAAATGAGCACCTTTGCTGATGTGGATTTTAAGACAGAAACCTCATAAATGACCCCAACTTTGCAGACAGATTAAGCAAATAATAAGCTACTGAGGTGGAATATTATGGGGGCAAAACTTAGCCTATACTACTGAGTATCTAAAAAACATAAAAGCCCCATCACAAGCTAGCCAATTGAGGTCCAATTTGACCTCAGATCAGCAGATCAGAACAAGGTGAAACTTGATGATTTTGACTTTTTCAGAAAAACTCTAAAGCTGACTTTGGTGAACTTTGATTGCTTCTAATTGACTGAAAACATAACTATAAGCTACTGAATGATGAAAATAAGCTATGCTAACAACTATTGAACTAATATGGATGATTATGGAACTCAAAATCCTCACAGTGAACTGTGAATGTGTGATCAAAGTTGAGTTTGACTTTTTAACTCTTAAGCACTGGATTTTAATGTTTCACTGACCTAATATGACTTAATGAGATATGTATGAACTAGAATTGAACACTGAAACAACCCAATGCACATGAGAACCAGTAAATCCAAACACCCTCTAAAGTGACTGATTTTGAACTTTTTGAAGTTAATGACTTATCTAACCCTTGAAACAAGTTCAGAAGCTCAAATTATGATAACATGGATCAGATTAAACACAAAACTACCAACAATACCAATTAACACCCTAGAATCAAAAGTGTACTATTTGGCAGTCAAAATGGAAATTATGAGCACAAATGAAACTAAAGAACAAGGACCATGTACTAAGCAATAATTACACTAGGAAACACTGATTAAGCATAAAAAAAAACAGATATATAAGCAATCTTAAGCACTTGAGCAGTTAAATGCAAAAATTGTACAAAGGACTTACAACATGCAATCCAGGCTAAACCAAGAACAGGACCAATAGAACCAACCTATAGGCTTCCCATGAAGCCACTAACCCACTGCCATCCCTTATACACAGTGCTCCAGCTTCACCTTCTTCTTTCACTGATTTTTTTATTTTTCACCTATTTAATTATTATTATTATTTTTTTTTTGTTTATGATCCTAAACTGATTTAAAAGTTTCTAATAGCTTTTAAAAGCTATCTAAGGAACTTATATTTGCCTAAGAGTCCATATCAACAACTTTAAACAACATTTCAGCTAATTTGAAATTTTGAGGTAAAATTAGCATAAGCTGAATTAAGAAGATAACACTGAATTTGATTGATGAAATAAGTTTAAAATACATAAAAAACACTTAGTACATAACTTGTAAACTGAAAATTACACTGTAAATGAAAGATACATTAAAACGATTAAAATTAGCTAAATTAAACTACATACTCTTCCACACTGCTTCTTTTTCCTTTTATAGGGACCTTCTAGGGTTTCTTGAGGTACCTTTGTCCTTTCCCAGCAATAAAAATGACCCTTGGATGATCTGATTCTTTTTTAGCCGTAGATTGGATTTTGGCGCCAAAAACTGATAATCCCTTTCTCTGATAGCTTGAAAACCAAGAAGATGCATTTAATGCATTTTGGAGTTTGGTGGGGGGATTGGATAACAAGGACAAGGTTGGTGAGTTGGAGGTGACGGGGGTGGTCTGAGTTTGCAGAGGTGAGTGGGAGAGGGTGAGAGTTTATTTATTTAATTGTGGGAGGGAAGGGATTGTTTGACCGAAGGTTGACCCGATCTTACCTAAGAAAGGGAGTTGGGTCGGGTTGGATAAGGAATGGGTTGGTCTTGGGTTAAGAACTTGGGCTGGGTTAAGGAATGATGGGTTGGTTTGTTTATTTTATTTTTGGGTTAAGCTTGGATCCGGTTTGGTTATTAGTTAAACATAGGGACCAAATTTGTAATTTCTGAAATTATGAGGACCGAACTTGCACATCTTCCAAAATACACCAAGGGTAAATCCTGCCATGTTTCCATAATCCAAGAACCAAAATTGCACTTTTCTATTTTTTTAAAATTCCCAGGGACTATTTTTGACAGATTTCAAACTTGAGGGACCAAAGATGTAATTTATTCAAACTTTTCACCAAAGGGCTAAATATGATAATTTATGATTTAAAAAGGACCTTTGGTGATTTTTCTGACAAAACAAATGCATAGAGACTAGTTTTGACAATTTTTGAAACTTGAGGGACTGAAACTGCCAATTTTGCAAACTTTGTTCGCTTTTCAACTGTTTTTAAACATTTTGCATTTAAAACATATAAAACACAATCCCTGGGATATTTTCAGTATTTTGATGCATTTCTGAGTGTTTTTGGATGTTTTGGCAGTTCAGATAAGACAAAAATGATGAGTATTTAGACACTCATCATATATATTCAAGAGAGAGAGTGAGATGTTATAATGTGTGTTGAGATAACATGATAATAATGAAATAAATGAGTAGTATTTATAGGGATAGAAAAGGTGAGACAATATCCCTTAATATCCGGGCTAGGTGGCATAGTCTGGCGCTGCCACCTGTCCAAAGGATATCGCCACCTGTCCTAGTACTTACAGTGATATTAGCCGGATGGCTCCGCGTGCCCTTCGGTAGAGTGCCCTTCGGTATTTCCGGATGGCTCCGCGCCGTTCGGACGGATGGGCCGTCCGGACAAACATATGCGTCAACATGTCCCCCCAGTATTGCATTATCGGTTGAAGACCGATGATGTAATACTTAAAGAATGCCTTTGTGCCTTTCGGCACACGTCGCTCGGACACATATACCTGCAATAATTAAATAATACCTTTGTGCCTTTCGGCAAACATCATTCGGACATATACGTCAACAATTCGCCTGCTTCCCGTATAAGTAAAACTTCGACCCCACGCGTATACCGAACACTTGTTTGTTATTACCAGAAGGGTTCAAGCTTGACCCTTTCCGGAGGTACAAGCTGACGTTCGGCATACATTCGGGTTATGAACGTACCGCTTGTTTTATATTACCTTCACTATTTTCATAGCTCCGGAGGTGCAAGCTTACGTTGGAGGTGGACTTTGAACATTGACCACAAAAATCTCCGAAAGACGCGAACCTCTCGGAGGGGTCACTTTCTACTTATGTTCAGAGTATGATAAATGATTACACGGTCACCCCTTCTCCGAAAGACGCGAACCTGTCGGAGGGGTCACTTTCTACTTATGTTCAGAGTGGAAATGAACATTGACCACAAAATCTCCGAAGGGCGCTAACCTCTCGGAGGGGCCACTTTCTACTTGTTCAGAAACTTGCAATTGTTATCCCTGCCAAGTAAAACATGAAAGCTCGCGCCTTTTCCGTTAGATATTAAAGACATAATATTTCACATGCATTGATACATAAAAGAGTCACAATGGTTAGACATCGACACACCGGTCGTTTTTAATTTGTCTACAATGGGTGTTATTCCTGCACAATAAAATATGAAAGCTCGTAGCGTAACCAATGTGTGGACGAAGCGTGACGTCCGGAAGAACTCGTCGGAGTGTTTTCCACGATCGTTAGATCCGAAGCTTGCTTTTCCTGCGGAACAAAACTCGAAAGCTTTTTCGCTTTCTCCCGTTAAATACAACAAATAAAATATTCCACTTGCATCAATAAATATGGGTCACGATGCAATGCCTAAATCACTTCGGTAGAGCAAAGCTTCAATAGCTATATTTATTGGTCATAATAGAATAAAGGTGCATGTGGGTTTATGACCGAAACATGTAACGATGGAAATCCGTATCATTTGCAAATCTGATTATCATTTGCTAAATATCTAAGGCCACCTAATGCCACATTTTACAAACTAAAAAGTAACAAATATTATTCAACTGACCATCTCCTTTTTCTAGGTGTTTGTGGAAAGCAGGTGGCATGTGCAAGATTTACCAAATCTTTTTATTTTATTTAATATTCATACCTACCAACAATAGATCTATCTATTGTATTTATGTGGAACAGTTCTATCACATGCATATAGACCACATCACAGATCTATTTATTTTGAGTGACACACTTTATTAAAAGACATAATAAATAACAAATGGGAGAAAGATACAAGCTCACAGGCCAAGAAGGTTTCAGTCCTTCGCATCTGACAAGCCAAAATGGAGCCATAACAGTCAACCATTCCCTTATCCTCTTTCTTCTCCACCAGACCATTCTCACCACCAACCCTTCTCGCTAGTTCCTCCTCTCAGCAGACCAACACGTTCCCATCTATTCATACCGTCCAAAGGGGTTTTAAATGGAAGAGCTTTATCATCAATTTCTACATCCAACTCCTAAACCGATCGACCCACTAAAGCGTTCCCTGAATCAAAACCCGATATCTCAAGATCGTCCGACTCATGCCCCGATCCTTTCACAATGAATTCCTTCAGATCGAACTTGGGTTTGAGGTTACCGAACGAGGCGGTACCTTTGAATGATGCAACATATCCGAGAGGGATATCATCTCAGCCGACTTAACCGAAAGAAACCATATTAGAAAGTCCTTCACTCCATGCCGGAGGTTGGTGCCGATGGTCTTCATAAGGACTGAAAAATGTGTCACCACTATATCCGAACGGGATGGTATCTCTGAGCAGTTCGTCACTTCCGAACAACAAAGACATATATCCGAACGAGACCATGTGGTTGACATCATACCGGACGTCGACCCCGAACGGCAATACCAAACGTCCCGCTGAAAGTGTAACCCATCATTCTGAACTCATCGGTAGATCGAATGATAGGGTCCCACGGATGACGCCAATTTGTTGAAGCAATTTCTTGCAACCGCTTCAAACAAATAAAGGGGGCCTGCCGGTTGAACTCAGTGAGGGTTCTCCCGGAAGACTTATGTATCGATCCTTCGGTTAGGCGAGACCGGACGGCTCTTTCAGGCCCTTCGTCCTTGTCCCGAGCTCCGAAGCATGCTGCATATATAAAAGAACCCGTTAGAAGGTGGTCCCGAGGCCGAAGCCCCGGGGACCACCCTCCGACGGTCAAGTCAGAACCTCCGATGGAGAGGATTTAGTGTAACTGTACATGTGTGTGTAATATATATTCAAGAGAGAGAGTGAGATGTTATAATGTGTGTTGAGATAACATGATAATAATGAAATAAATGAGTAGTATTTATAGGGATAGAAAAGGTGAGACAATATCCCTTAATATCCGGGCTAGGTGGCATAGTCTGGCGCTGCCACCTGTCCAAAGGATATCGCCACCTGTCCTAGTACTTACAGTGATATTAGCCGGATGGCTCCGCGTGCCCTTCGGTAGAGTGCCCTTCGGTATTTCCGGATGGCTCCGCGCCGTTCGGACGGATGGGCCGTCCGGACAAACATATGCGTCAACAATAGGCTATGTGACTACTTGGAAAATAATAGGCATAAGTTTACATTGATTATGTATATGCTATGTTTTTGTTTAGGAGAGTAAGAATTTGACCTTTCTACAAACGCCATTTGGACTCTATCGCATTTTAAACACGAGCTGATATTTCCCTTTCAAAAGACGAAACAAGGACTCATATTCAACGACGTTAAACTTGCCTCTTTCAATTGGATTTGAGAAATATCACTCGTAACTGATCGAGTGGTTTACTAACCCTCGTCATGCTCTAAAGTGAGCCTTGTGATTATTTTTCTTAGCTCCTTGCCATATGCTTCTTTTGTACGCCTGCTGCCATTCTAACTTCTTTTACTAGATTGGTCCAACTTTAATTTTTCTAGTACCTTCTTTCGATATAATTAAAATATAAGAACAAACTATTATTGAGGTTTTTTTTTTAACTAAAATATTACTCCCTCCGTCCTAAAATAAGTGTCCAGTTTGACTTTAGATGAAAAATTATACCAATAGAAAATACACTTAAAACCTAATCCATTTTTATATTTTACACCAAGTGTTATATAACACCTACAAAAATAGTTAAGGTCAAAGTTGAACAAGTTCGAAACTGTTGATCCGTGCTAAATAGTGTATATAAATATTATGCAGACGGATACGCGTGAATAAAGACAAATCACCCCTTTAGGAAAAAGGCTAACTTGCAAAAACTCACGTTTGTGTGTGTGATACCAGGTAAGTGATTACCCGGGTCGTTTCCCAACGAGGCGTGAATGGGCGATATCGTTAAGGTTTGAGATTAAAGTGACTGATGATTAGATATGAGATTTTTGATTTTTTAAATTCTAATTGATATATGAAAAACAAATATACAAAGGAAAATAAAGCACAAACTAATTTAAACTAAAAATGCGTAACGAGAATTCTAAAACGGGACTAAAAAGTGAAATATCTAAACATTAATCCTACAAGTGTATTACTATTTTTCCTAAGTTCTATTTAAGAAAAGAAAATTTTGGAAATTAAAATTATATTTTTCTGATTATTATTCTATTTATTATGAATTAAAAACTATTTTAAACTAATTAAATTATTAAAAATACTAAACCTATTTAGAAAAATCTGAAACTTTGTAGGAAAATCTAAAATATTATTCTTCATCTAGGAAAAATAAAATTAGAACTTTAGAAACCCTAATAAGCAAATGGGCAGAAAAGCAGTTTTCAAAATAAGCTAAAAATAAGCTAAAGTTGACCAAAAATTACAAAGAGCTCAGGAATGATAAAACAAACTTATTAAAGCATAAAACAACAGATTAAACACAAATAAGCAAAAGAAATAAGCAGATAAGCACTTGTGCAGATTTAAGATTTGTGCAGAAATAGCAGTAAAATGGCCAAATTGCAGAGCAGATTAAGCACTCAATAAGCTGATAAGTGGGAACTTTATGGGGGCAAAAGTTTGCTAGCACTACTGGCTACACTAAAACACCAAAAGCCCCAAATCTAACAACCTAATTGAACTCCAATTGGAGGCTAGAAACCAAAAATTTATTGCAGGCCTAAATCAGGTTGATGGGGTAAATTGCAGACCTGATTTTAAGCAAGGAAATAAGCTCAGAAATGGAATACCAAGCCAGAAACTTAAAACCTATACTACTAACTAAAAGCAAACCAAAATTCAGGAAGTGAGCATAAGTAAATAAGCAGATAAACAGCTGAGATTAGCAGCTTAAAAAGCTCAAACTGCTCAGTGTATGCTGAGTCTGCTATTGCAGAATTGTGCAGATGTGCACAAAACAAAAGGATTTTAATCCAACTCTATAATATACACCTAATGCATTCTATGGATCTCAGAAATACAAAGAAAAAGGCCAAAACTAACTTATTGGTCTAATGAGCTTATTTGATCAGTTGAGCATCCAATTTTCACCTTACACACTCAAAAACTCAAAAAGCTTTGAATACACTTAACCTCTACTGAAAATAGCTTATCTAGCTTTCAATAAGCTCTGGCAAAACTCAGGGAAAAGAAAATGAACAGTATAGAGCTATAATGACCCTAAACAAGTTTAAACCAAACACCCCTTTTTGAGGGTCTGTTGTGGTTTTTCAAAAGCAACAGCTATGTATAAGCTAGGATTCTGGATTTTACTGATTAACTAGCTTAATTTAACTCTAATAAGTAACATCCAAAAGGAAAATAAGCAGTAGATTAAGCTATGCCTTATTTGGCTATTTTTGACTTTTTATTAGATTTTTAAGTAAAATAAAAACAAGGACTATTAAATATTGATGGACTGATGAAATATAACTAATAACTAGTAATAAGCTGAAAATAACAAAAATAAGCTAAAAAATAAGGTATTGTATAGTGAACTAGAATTTAACGCAAAAATAGAAAAAACAAGCTTACAACTGAGATGAAATGAAACAGGATGAACTAGATCAGAACTACCCTTGGTTTGTCACTTACCAAGCTTAAACTCCACTCAGCTTATCCCAGATCAGCTGATCACACCTGAATTGCTTATTTTACTGAACTTTGACTTTTCTTGACTTTCTTGGTTTCTCAAATTTAAACTAGCTAGAATCTAATACAAGCTTATAACAAGCTATATTAAGCTTATATAAACTCATATGAAAGGTATTGTAGCTTGTGAGTGATTAATTAACTTGATTCGAATTATAAGTAAACATGAATTTTAATGTAACTGAAATTCAATACAAGATTACTTTGAAATTTAATTGAATATGACTTGAAATAACACAGGAAACTTGAAATTACAACTTTAAATGAAATTGAAACTTAAAACAGACATTAAGTAAATTTTACACTACGAAATGGTCTAAAACTAGTGACAATTTTTATTCTTGTTGTCTTCATTTCTTTTTAATAGATATCCAAAAGGCTTCTTCTCTTCCTTCTTATTAAATCCCACCACTCCTTTTTCTATAATCAATCCTAATCGTCCATTTCACTTTTTGGCGAGAAAATTGGTGTGAGTAGAAATGCATTTGGTCCTGATTAGCTATGGAAACAAGCATTAAATGCTCGTTGGATTGTTAGGAAGAGTGGGATAGGTGGAAGGGTGAGGTTTGGTGGTATTGCAGGGATAAGAGGTGAAGTGGGGGGTGGTTTCTTGTTTTGGCGGGGTGTGGTATTGAAGAAGAGAAGTTTAACTTGTGGTCAAACGTTTTGTGTTTATCTGGTATTAGTATAAAGGGTGGGTCGGGTTATTTGTTGTGGATTGGGCTTGGGTTTGGTGATGGTGTGTGGCTGGGTTTAGTAACTGGGTTTATTTTTTTAGTTTTAGGATTAGTAATGGAATTGGTTTAAGCTTAGGGACCAATTGTGTAATTTCCTGAAAATCCAAGGACCAATGCTGCCAAAATCCAAAACTATTTCCAAGGGTCATTCTTGCCATAGATGAATAGTACAAGGACCATATATGTAAGTTTTCCACTTTTGAATACCAGGGACTATTTCTGCCAACTTATGAAACTTCAGGGATTGAAACTGCCAATTTTGTAAACTTTGCTCGTTTTTCACCGTTTTCAATCCTTTTGTACCTGAATCATATAAAAACACATTCTAAAGATATTTGTAGCATTATGTGACTTTTCAAAGTGTTTTTGGCTGTTTTTGCAGTTTAAATGGGAATAAAATGATGAGTATTTAGACACTCATCAATCCCCCACACTAAACTATTGCTAGTCCCTAGCAATCTTTTATGAAAATTTAATGGATTTTATCTCTTTACCAAAAGCCATTACTTCTGGAGTAGCCAATGTTTTAGTATGTGATACTTTGGTACAATGATAACCAAATGATTTTGAGCAAATCATCAGCTGTCAACGGATTTGATTTGTCTTTACCAAAAGCCGTTTGCTTCTGGACTAGCCAACTCTTCACTTATAAAAGATATGGCGAGTTGAATACCATACAATTTTTGGCAAATTGTAAGCCATAAACGGATTTGAGACATCTTTACCAAGAGCCGTTTGCTCTCGGATTAGCCAATCCTTATGTGGGTTAGACATGGCGGACTGATAACCATTTATTGCGTTCTAAGTGAGAAAAAAAATTTTAAAATTTTGGCCAAAATGGGGGTACTAGATGGTACATATGATCAAATTCGCTAGAATTCCCCCCCCCCCCCACACTTAGAACTGAATATTGCCCTCAATATTCAAAGTACCGGCTATTATGCCGACACTTAGAACGTGAAAAGGTAATACTAATAGCCATTATTTTATATATACACACATTTTTTTTTGAGACTTGAAATGTACATATATACAACATGTGGGGCATCTCCCCCACACTTGGGTGTTAGAAAAGAGAAAGAAGTCAGAGACATGGGTGAAAACCCATGTTGTGCTAATGTTTTTGTTCACCGAGTCACTTAGCTTGACTCGATCCCGCATTCATTGGTTCATGGGGAAGCATGTGGAACAAAAAATCTCCATCGGACTTTCATTCAAGATGTTTGGATAAACATTGAAGTACTTGAAAGATCCACTCCGATGAGATACATCTGGCTCAAAAGAGATGCCGGGGTCAAAAACTTTGTTCTCATTCCCAAACGAGTGAGGGAAAGGACAAGCTACCTTATAAGGACAGAAAGGTAGAAAAACTCGAACGACATATGTGAAGTCAATATAATGGCGATCCTCAGAAGGAATTGTCACATATGTCGGAGAAAGATCAATATCGGGATTATCAGTTGGGGTCACATCATCAAGTTTATGAATAATAGAGTTCTTGACCTCATCGTTTCCTAATTCTTCATCAAAGAGAGGATTTATTTTGATAGAAAAGCACTCATCATCAAATTCAAAAAGAGAATTTGAATGGACTTTGAGACTTTCATTTTGAACTTCCTCATCAGAAAGTGATTCATCATCACTAGAGGAAAAATCATCATTTGAATTGAAAAGGGGATTAGAGAAAATCCCGAAAGAATCATTGAAAAGAGGGTTAGAAAATGTCCCGAAAAAATCATCAGTAGTGTCAAGAGGTTGATCACTACTAGAAGAACAATCACTTTCACTGTCGGACATATCCTCAGACTCACTTGGGATTGAGATAAGGTTCTCAGCACTAGACTTTATGAATTCGTCCGATTCCTTTCCAGGAATAGTGCTAATATGCTCATCCCCCATAATATGAGAGTCCTAGGAGTCCAAAGTTGGAAAGAAAGATGTGTTTGCAATAGACTGAGGGAGTTGAGAAATGATATCGCTCAAAGGAATAGTACTCTCCTCGTCATCATCGTCGTCATCGAGCATGCACGCCTGATTAAATAAGAAACGATTGTGTGCAGCTCGCTCTATGGCAAGTAACTCTTCCATAGATTCACCATGACGCTCTTCTTGGGTAGGCTTAACAGCCAAATCATTAAATGTATCCATCATATTTTGAAGTTTTTGGATAACATTATCAAGAGGAGATGGCTGAGGTTGAATCATTTGATCATGTGGAGGTTGGTCATGACAAGAATAGTCATAGTTGTCACAAGGGTCATGCTCATAGACAAGCGGGGTCCTCGTTAGACAATCGGATTCATGATGCGGACCTCCACAGAATTCACAACAGTAAAACTGTTGTGACTGATTCGGAGAATCATATGGATATCGGTCATACCCGAAGTTTTGATTACATGGATTTTGTTCATAGACAGACGTATTTCCTGCTTGACAATCAAAACTTAGGTGTGGACCTCCACAATGGTCACAAAGATCATTTGGCATATTTTGAAATGATGTGTCATCGCAGTTTTGATAGCACGGTTCTTGCCAGGATCTTAAATCGTTTTGACACCAGGAGCTGAAATTGTTTTGAAAATTTGTAAGCGTATTTTTGATTTCAGAAGTGCAACACGTGCAAAGTCCATGAATAAACCCACATCCTTTGCAAAAGCATCGTTCACAAAGTGAATTATCCCCCGACGGATCTCCACATATAATGCAATTATACTGAATGATTGGAGATGGCTGGGGTTGTGGAGGGTGTTCGGAAAAACCTTGAGAATCATCGATGGAATTAAGCTCTCTTTTGAGGGCTACTTCACACCAATAACAAGGTCCACGATCCTTTGGTGCATGCTTTCCACACCGCTCACATGCACACTTTGAACAACGAAGACTGTCAATCAATGGGCTTTTACAATCAAAACATTTATACCCGAGTGACGACATAAGAATTAAAAGCTAATGAGGGTTAAGAAGATAGAATCAAACGGTTTAAGAGGATGAAGAAAAATATTTTTGGGTTTTTGGTTTTTTAAATTTTTTTTTTTTTTTTTTTTTTTTTTTTTTTTTTTTTTTTTTTTTTTTTTTTTGGAAAATAAATTAATTAAAACAAGATCAAGCAAAACACAAGGAACTTAAAACCTTAAATCAACCAGCGTACGGTAGCTCTCTGACTGAAAAACGCACAGAGTGGCGGAGAAGCAAAGGTGGGCAATTAATGCTCCTTAAAAACCCGCTTCTTTCAGTTCGACAATTTAATGTCAAACTATCCTTAAACCTCCGTTATAGTTTGTTTATCAATCAAAGGTGAGCCGAATTCGCAAGCGACACAAAGGCAAGTTTTAATCTTTGGTTTGGGAACTTATTATGATAATACTCAAGTTGAGGAATATTATATTAATTTTGCTTTATCTTTTTATTTTACAATAAAACGGAAAATGTTTTTGGGTTTTTATTTTTTATATGATATTATATATATAAAAGAAAAGGAAAATATTTTTGTATTTTATATGGTTTATGAAAGCGGAAACTTCTGAAAGAAGGATCTCAAGTCACTAATCGCTTAAACTTTAAACAATATTGTCGCAACACAACCTCCCCGGCAGCGGCGCCAAAATTTTGATCCGTGCTAAATAGTGTATATAAATATTATGCAGACGGATACGCGTGAATAAAGACAAATCACCCCTTTAGGAAAAAGGCTAACTTGCAAAAACTCACGTTTGTGTGTGTGATACCAGGTAAGTGGTTACCCGGGTCGTTTCCCAACGAGGCGTGAATGGGCGATATCGTTAAGGTTTGAGATTAAAGTGACTGATGATTAGATATGAGATTTTTGATTTTTTAAATTCTAATTGATATATGAAAAACAAATATACAAAGGAAAATAAAGCACAAACTAATTTAAACTAAAAACGCGTAACGAGAATTCTAAAACGGGACTAAATAGTGAAATATCTAAAAATTAATCCTACAATTGTATTACTATTTTTCCTAAGTTCTATTTAAGAAAAGAAAATTTTGGAAATTAAAATTATATTTTTCTGATTATTATTCTATTTATTATGAATTAAAAACTATTTTAAACTAATTAAATTATTAAAAATACTAAACCTATTTAGAAAAATCTGAAACTTAGCAGGAAAATCTAAAATATTATTCTTAATCTAGGAAAAATAAAATTAGAACTTTAGAAACCCTAATAAGCAAATGGGCAGAAAAGCAGTTTTCAAAATAAGCTAGAGTTGACCAAAAATTACAAAGAGCTCAGGAATGATAAAACAAACTTATTAAAGCATAAAACAACAGATTAAACACAAATAAGCAAAAGAAATAAGCAGATAAGCACTTGTGCAGATTTAAGATTTATGCAGAAATATCAGTAAAATGGCCAAATTGCAGAGCAGATTAAGCACTCAATAAGCTGATAAGTGGGAACTTTATGGGATCAAAATTTTGGGTTTGTTAGGTGAGTGGGATAGGAGGAGGTGGGTGGTGTCAGAAAGATACGGTGGGTGGTAGTGGTATGGATAAGAGGTGAGGTGGGGGTGGTTTCTGGTTTTGGCGGGGTGTGGTATTGAAGAAGAGAAGTTTGACTTGTGGTCAAACGTTTTGTGTTTATCTGGTATTAGTATAAAGGGTGGGTCAGGTTATTTGTTGTGGATTGGGCTTGGGTTTGGTGATGGTATGTGGCTGGGTTTAGTAACTGGGTTTATTTTTTTAGTTTTAGGATTAGTAATGGAATTGGTTTAAGCTTAGGGACCAATTGTGTAATTTCCTGAAAATCCAAGGACCAATGCTGCCAAAATCCAAAACTATTTCCAAGGGTCATTCTTGCCATAGATGAATAGTACAAGGACCATATATGTAAGTTTTCCACTTTTGAATACCAGGGACTATTTCTGCCAACTTATGAAACTTCAGGGACCGAAACTGCCAATTTTGCAAACTTTGCTCGGTTTTCTCCGTTTTTAATCCTTTTATACCTGAATCATATAAAAACACATTCTATGAATATTTGTAGCATTATGTGACTTTTCAAAGTGTTTTTGGCTGTTTTTGCAGTTTAAATGGAAATAAAATGATGAGTATTTAGACACTCATCAACTGTACATTTATTTTGAGACGGATGTAGTATTAAGGCGAGTTCAATAAAGATCTGAAAAAAAATAAAAAAATCTTAACTATTCATTTTCTCATCAAAATAAATAAAACTTGCTTTTCATCTACTTTTTAAAAGCAAAATATCTTGTAAACATTAATTAAATCGATAAGCCTCATAAATTATATATCATCGCGACGGGATTTTTTTAATCTTTTAATTAAATGAACACTTTGATATACTTTCAAAAAAACTTTTTGTTTTATGAGTATTTAATATTACACCATACGAAATCACACATGATTTATGACATGAGTTTTAAAGTTCAAATAAAAAATCACTTATTATTTTTCAAATCACAAATAACATGTGAATTTACAAATCACGCGTGATTTTTCAAACCATAAGTTTCAACAAAAAATAAATAAATAAATAAAAATAAAAATAAATTTTATTTTTTAATATTTTATTTTATTTATTTATTTATTTTATTTTTTTGTGGTCTTTGTTTAACCTAACTCATATACTTTAGTTTGTCAAATTTAATGGATTAAACAACTTCTTGTATATTGTTTTCAGCTAAAAAAGTTTTACATCCGGAAAAAATAGCAAGCTTAAAGATCTAACATATCATCAAAAAGATACTTCCTCCGTCCCAGTAAAAGTGTCCTACTTTGAATATTCAAAGTCTTTGTTTTTATACTTTGACCGTAAATATTTTTGTTTGTGTTATATAATACTTGATGAAAAGTGTACCCAATGAAAACACATCTAAAACTAAATCAATTCATATAACTTTCATCAAGTATTATATAACACAAACAAAAATATTTACGGTCAAAGTTGAAAAACAAAGACTTTGAATATTCAAAGTAGGACACTTTTACTGGGACGGAGGGAGTATTAATTAAGATATCAAAGTTTACATTAACGTTAAACATTACAACAAAAAACAAAAACATCACATTCAAAGTCAATGCGTAACATGACCCGCATTTATTTCCAAAGTCACTACTAGCTAGTGCCTACGATTGCGACGACCATTAAAAGTCATAGGTCGAGGACGTGGACGATCAACCTCAACCTCATCCTCATCATTGGGTTCACGAACTTTATCTCGTGAAGGAGGGGGTTCCACCGGTACATCATCATCATTATTAGCTTCAGACTTGGGTCTGTCAGCAGCCATGTCTCCCAATGAAGGCGGAGGTTTCACGTGTACATCATCATCATTATTAGCTCCAGACTTCGGTCTGTCAGCAGCCATGTCTCCAAATGAAGGCGGAGGTTTCACGTGTACATCATCATCATTATTAGCTCCAGACTTCGGTCTGTCAGCAGCCATGTCTCCCAATGAAGGCGGAGGTTCCACCGGTACATCATCGTCATGATTTGAAGGCGGATGTTCATCGGTCTGACCCTTTAGAGTGTGTTGTTGGTCTTCCGCAAGTGCATTTGGTCGAGTTCCAAATCCAAACGTGTCTGAGATCGAGTGTAGGTTAGATCGAGCTTCGGTGTATTCGGAGTTGTCAGAAACGTTTTGTGGATGTGTTGGTGAAGTAGGTGAATCCATTACTGATAACAATTTACGAATGATGAGAATTTGGAAAGAGTCACTACAAAAAAAGTAGAGTATTCTTTATACACGGTTATTTTTCCACGGAATGATAAGCGTGTAATTTATATTCATTTATATCCATGCAGAGAAGCTTGTAAGAAAATATGAAAAGTGTAGGAAATTTTCATTTATATCCATGCAGAGAAGCGTGTAAGAAAATATGAAAAGTGTAGGAAATTTTCATTTATATCCATGAAGAGAAGCGTGTAAGAAAATATGAAAAGTGTAGGAAATTTTCATTTATATCCACGCAGAGAAGTAGAGGTGGCCAAAACCCGGATCCGGATCCAAGTCAAAGTCAAGGATCCGGTTCCGAACCGGATCGGATATTTCCGGATCCGACCTCTAAAAAACCCGGACCGGTAGCACCGGTTCCGGATCGGATCCTAGAAACCGGTCAAACCGGATCCCAATATCCGGTCAATGTGGCACTTGGTTATTCTTGACTGCTTGTGATTAAATAAAAAGAAGGAAGACAGATGTTGCACTTGGTTTTTTTACAAATGAGATAATGGGCTTTAAGGCCCAAATGTGGCACTTGACTTGGTTATTAAAAAGGGATAATTACTAAAATAGCCCAAAACCCAAATGAGATATTTCTACCCCGGTTGCCCTGGGCAATGCCCCCAGTTGCCCAAAAAAGGGCGATTGTTGCCCAAAAAATACACTGGAAATCCTTCGGTTGCCCCAAAAAATGCCGGTTGCCCTGGGCAACACAATTATTTTTGGATTTCGGGTTAGATAGGGAACCGCCCATTTGTGTTTGGGCTATTTTGGTAATTATCCCTATTAAAAAAAAATAAGAAGGAACACAGATGCAGTAGTAGAAACTAGGAAATGAAATATATAGCGTCCACTGTTCCACAGTGGGCATGTCAAATTTCGTGTTTTCGGTTTTTTTTTTTTTTTTTTCGTTCGCGTTTTCCACACAATAAACTTAATAAACTTCGAATTTTATTAAAAAAAAACTCATAAACGTCACACACAAAGTACTTGAATCACAAATTTATTACATTTCGACTACTTATTCTTATTCGGCTTCATCTCCACCTACATCTTCAACTTCAACGGCGGACCTTGCGGCGCTTGTAGCTTCATCGTAAGCGACTTCTTCTTCGGTAAGATGGATTACATAACCCTCTTCCTCCTCGACCTCTTGTAATTGTTGCTCGTATTCCAACGATTCTTCAAGCATTGAAACGTGTTGTATACGTTCATTCCCATCTAAATAATCCTTCAAGCAAATACACATCTCCAAAGATAAAGGTGTGAGTCTTGTTCTTCTTATCGACAATACCCTTCCACTAGTAGAAAAAGCGGATTCCGAAGCAACGGTAGAAGCTTGTACGCTTAGTAAATCCCGGGCCATTGCGGCTAGAACGGGAAATTGAGGTTCCCTTTGTTTCCACCAATTCAAAATATCAAAATCCTTGAACTCTTCGGGTGTGATAGTGTGCAACCAATCGGTTCCCGTATATCTCCCAAATTCGTTGGTCGATACATTCTCACTTCTAGCCCGTTTACCACTTTCTTGTCTTAAATTTGAAAATAAGTCCATATCCTCATCCACGTTTGAAGACGAAGCCCACATGTTTGCAATCGAACTCGTTCCCACATTTGATTCACCATATTTCTCAAAATACACATCAAATAAACGTTTGAAGCTACTCTTAAACGTGTCTTGGGCTTTTGTGACATAGAAAGGGTCCATTTGGGTCAAATCCAAGTCTAGTGCAATTTTATCAATAAGATATTCCACCCCGGTAATGTTCAAACATGGGTTAATTGCGGCGGCACAACTAATTACCGGTGGAATTTCTTGAAAATATTTTCTAAGTTTTTCTTTCATCGGTTGAACCACATATCTTGTGCCTCCACGTTGAAAAATATCTTGTAACATTTTTCTAAAAGCTTCTCTTAAATTATACATTTGCTCGGTCGCTAGTCCGCTTTGCACGACCAAGTTAACGATGTGTGCAACACATCGACTATGATAAAACATGCCATCAAGAGGTGGTCGATAATTTAGTATTAGCCTAGACACCGCATTTGTATTATTAGAAGCGTTATCAAATGATATTGAAAAAACTTTTTTTTTTTCTATTTTAAACGTTTTCATAATGGTCCTCAATATAATACTTAAATTTTCACCCGTGTGCGGATATGCAAAGATTTCAAAACCAATCGTACGTTTCATCATTTGCCAAGTAACGGGATCAACCCAATGTGCGGTAACACAAATGTACGAACCGGGCAAACCATGACCCGCCGACCAAACATCGGTTGTTAAGTTTACACTAGTTTTTAAAGCATCAAAACCAAGTATTAATTCTTTTTTAACTTTTTGCCAAGATTTAATACAATCACGTTTAAGAGTTTGACGACTTACGTGAGTGTATCGTGGTTGAAGCATTTTTTGAATCAACTTCGTTAACCGAGGGTTGTCGAAGTGGTTGAACGACAAACCCTCTTGAATCATAAAGTGTGCTAAATCTTGACGAAGCGCCCTCTCGTCATACAAAAAAATGCTCCCATCTCGTCCCATAGTAGTTTGTTCCGATCCCGAAGCGCCTTTTATTGCTTTACAATGTACATTCGTGTGCTTCCTCAACGTAGAGTTCCCGTCGGATCGGATATAAATGTGACAAGCTTTACATTTAGCCTTTCTTGATCCATCCGAGAACTCAACCAAGTCGTAATTACACCAAATTTCTTTGTTTCGGGTTGTTGGTATTATCCTAACTTGAATCGGTTCATTAGTAGAACCTTGAGCGGTGGGATTATCGGTATTTGTTGTTAAGTTTTGAGAAGCTCGGTTTCTAGACATCGTGAGTGTTTTTGATCAAGTTTGTGAGTGTTTTTTGAGTGTTTTTAGTGTGTTTGATTCTTGTGATTCAACCAAAATTAACATTGGTATTTATAGGGAAGATTAGGAGGTTAAAATGGTGATAAATTTGACAAAAAAAGGGGCAAAAAGACAGCCCAACGTCCACCTGCTGCTACTCTGCTGCTACTGCCTTCAATTTGCTGGAAAAGTAGATAATAACGTTAGATCCGGTTCGGATCCGGTTCCCAAGAACCGGATCTCGAACCGGTGAGGAAATATCTGGTTCCGAACTGGTTTTGGTGCCAGAAATATAGAACCGGACAGGAACTACCGGATCGTGGAGGAACCGGACCGGATCTTGTAGGAATTGGCGTTGACCGGATTCGAATTCGGATAATTGTCCGGTTCCGGTTCAGGAACCGGTTCGCTTGTCCATCTCTACAGAGAAGCGTGTAAGAAAATTATGAAAAGTGTAGGAAATTTTCATTTATATCCATGGAGAGAACCGTGTAATAAAATATGAAAAGTGTAGGAAATGGGACATGATATCCAAACCCTTCCAAAAAATACAAAGGGACCCCCTTGTTTTTTTTGTTTTTTTTATTTCTATAGTTTTATTTATATCAAAAAACTATAAACCTGAAAGTGCGAAACAAAAAATATAAATTTTAATAAGTCAAACGTTTAAAACTATCAGAAATACGAAACAAAAACTGACAAAAAACTATGTTATACTAAAAACAAATAGGGGACAAATGGAATATTTGACCAACCCCCATGATTTGACATCATTGGGGGTTTGTATAGTGTGCCCCAACCGAATTTTGAGATGGAGGGAGTTCGTAATATACCTACCTAAGTCACCTTTTTCTAAGACCATGTCCAACGTTTAACGTATGGCTGCGTTAAGGCATGAAATTCTTGTGTTAAACTCGCGTTAAGACGCGTTAGTTGTTGGGGCTAGGCTGCGTTAACGCAACGTTAAGGGATCAAGTTAAACCCTTAACACTGCGTTAAGGGTTTGTTTTGTAAAAAAAATCACACGTGCCCTCTCAAACGGTCACTTTGTACCCATTATTTTCCAAAAAAATAAAAAATAAATAAATAAATAAATAAATAAACAGCCCTTGTGTTATATCTGTTTGAATAACGGCTAGTTGTAAAAAAAAAAAAAAAAAAAAAAAAAAAATCAAAACCATTTTCACTCTCCTATAAATACCCATTTAACACCACATTTTTTTTCACACTTCCACAAATCAATATATTTCATCATAACTTTCAACTTGAACCTTCTACAAAAAAAAAAAAAAAAAAAAAAAAAAAAAAAAAAAAAAAAAAAAAAAATCTTTTTCATTCACAATGGATCCGAATCAAAGTCACGAACAAGTTAGCAACTTTTCAAATGACGAAGAAGAAATTCAGTTTATGGCAGCCATGTACGAACAAGTTGTGCAGATTGAACAACAAGAAGCAGCTCAACCTCCGATATCATGTGGGCATATCTTTCGTGAACGTGAGCTTACTGATGAATGTTTACGTGCCGACTATTTCGATCCAAATAGTAAGTATCCGGCACGGTATTTTCGAATAAGATTTCGTATGAGCCGGAAACTATTTCTACAAATAGTCAAAGGTATTTAATCTTATACCTTCGATTATCTTCCTGATCATTTTAAGATTTTTGGTCAATCAAATGATTGTACCGGTCGAATGAGTATAAGTGCTCTTTGGAAGTGTACATCTGCCATACGCCAATTGGCGTATGGCACGTCACCCGATGCATGTAACACCCCCAAAATCTGGTCTAGCGGAAGCATACATGTCACTGGGGTGCTACTCAATTGGTATCACAACACAAATATAAAGAACGGTTTTACCGCAACCGTTTAAATTATATTTCATATTCAAAAAGATTTGTTTACAACATTTCAAAAATGGTGCGGAAATATAAGCCCATAAAAGATTTCAAGTGGTCCCAATTATATCAGAGTCTTCTATGACCATGCCACACCCTGCCAAAAGTCTTCGCCACAAGATTATCACATTAAACCTGAAAATACATGCTAAAAAGGGTCAGCTTACGCTGGTGAGTTCATAGATTTATGATAAAACAGTAATGATATAGATTTAATAAAAGTTCTATGAGCATTACCCTGCTCAAAATGTTACGGTATCAAAGTTTAATGCATGCTCTATGCTCAAAATTAGTAATGTGAATCATGGGTAGGGTATATGTCTCAAGTTTTAATGTTCTATTGCGCTAGCTCTAAGTTCATGCAACCGAAGCTCGACCGTTCAATGCGCTATAACCTAGCACATCAATAATAACAATGGGGCCCTTAGCGAGCATTTAACCCAATTCACTCGTAATCCAACTTAATATACGCCCGCATTAACCCTTGTGGCCAACCGAACGGGGGAGTCACCCCAATAGATCTATTTATATTAATCGCGCTTCCTAACCGGAATTAACAGTGCATGAAGGCGGGCATAGTAATGGGTTCTAGAATCTTAGGCTAACTGCGCAATAATTTGGTAAAATAGTGTCGGTCCATAACAAGTTTGGTAATAATTGTCAATTAAATAACATCTTCAACAATCAAATAATTCATGTCTTTAGATAAACAAGTTATGAGTTTATGTATATGCATGCAATTAGTTTAAAAACAAGCATGTATTCTCCCCCAAAACAGTTACAAAACAAGTAAAAGGTAGGGGACATGAACTCACCTTGGCTTGCAGCAATGCACAAATATCACAACAGTCACAACTGGCATCAAGGGCAACACAACGATATTGAGGAAATGGCACAACGGTGTCGGATCGGCACAACCTAATACATATTTTTATCTCAGAATACGCCTCGAACGATAAAGAATCTTGGAAGGACGAGAGTTTTAATTTTCGTGGATTATTTATATTAAAGGTTGTATAAGTTTAGTGTTAATTGTAGCAACCACGAATTTTCCAGGTCGTTACTCAACAGTTAAAACTCAATATAATTTATTTTAGAAGTTACATAATTCTTTTGCGTATAACTTGTAACTAAACTACACGAACTGAGAGAATGATATCACAAGCGTACCGACACCAAATTAGTAATGGTTCAAATTTTTAATTCATTTTCGGAGTCAATAAATATTACATGATGTCAGTAAAAACTACTCTAGATTTGTGTTTTTCACATTTATGTGAAACCAAGTACCACAATTTACACCTCAACTCAACAAACAAAACACGTGTACACAAAATACAGTTTACATAATAAAACACACCCACACTCACAACTAATCTTATCTTTTATCTCTCTCTCCTAATATCACCCCAAAACCTATCCATATTCATTCTACCTATTCTACCTTTTAACTGGTTCTTTTCCCCAACTCCCAAAACAAATTCTGATCAATCACTATAAAATAAAATAAAAAAATACGGATCAACATGCTGCTATACTCTCATGGTGTTGTCAATCTCACTAGCCACCCCCTAGAAGTCAACAAGTATCGACAACCAAGTGACTCGGACTGAAAATGATATTTGCTGAAATTGGTTGATCTATAATCCCTATGTTCTAAAGAATAACCGAAACACTCCCTTCTTGATTTCTTTTTATGGGCTAAACGATTCCAGTGAATCCACACACTTCCCATCCACAACCAATCAGTCACCTCGGCCGTAAGTGGTAAGCTAAATTTGAGTGTGTCTTGGTCTATAGGTGAGCCGAGAGGGTACTCGGACTCGCCAAGAAAACGTGACTCGTATTTTTTTTCTCTTGGTTCAATCACCACCCCGAAGGGTGCCATAGTCACCACATAAAAAGGTCATATTTGGTGTTGTGTTTTGGTAGATACTACCCCCAACAGGGTGTTGGTTTGCTCGGTCAAAAAGGTTCCCAAGGACCTTCGAAATGGGTACACCATTTTTCGAAAAGGGGAGTCGAGTCCCCCATGAAATCATGTCACTCGTACCGGTTTAAAACCTCATAAGCCGAGTTCTATTCGAGTCCGAAGGAAGCACATAACCTGCGTTAAAATTGGTTTTAGTCCCAAATGAGGTACTGGAAAATTGTTGATACTAACCTTGGTTTGTCACTTTGGGCCGAGCCCTTAGCCAAACATCTCCTTGTTTTCAGCCTTGCGTTAACAGGCCAAAACCACAAGTCGTGGTTTATTTTGTTTGTTCACTGAATTGGGTTTTTTGGTTGGGCCACAGCCCACCAATTAGCCTACTCCATTGCAGCCTACTTTTCCTTCCCAAAGCAATCTATGCCCAATGTCAAAAATATAAATCTGTTAGTATTTGCGGCCCACTCCCGACACGAGATTTTTAAAAGTGTATTGGTTATGTATCGACTACTGATGCTCAATATTATATCAGGAAACTTGATAAATCTACACATAACTTAAATACCGACTCATATCACTTCGCTCGATCGCAAAACTCGTAATATAACAAAACTATGTGACATCCTTCATAACTCAACATGACTTATAACAAAACTTGTCTACTTACGTTACAACTCAAGTTATTTATATCGAAACAAAACTTGTGAATATTAAGTATATTTATTCTCTTAAAACGCCTAGCTAAACTATTCACACACTCAAAATGTTTACAAATAAAAACCTACTAAAGTTCATGAAGTTATAAACGGCTTTCTCGTAAACATATATTTTGGAAACTTATAGTTTTTCACAAGAAACCAACACACATGCACGGGTCATACCCAACCTCTATCAAAATGAACGTACTCATTATATTTTTAATTAAAATTAGACAAATGGAATGTTTTATATACAACCACTGTAAATTGGTTCTAAAATTTCAACCCTTTTTAATAAAACCATAACTATCCCTAAATTTCAAATATATCTTTAGTAAATATTCCAAACTAACTATTTATGTAGGATCAGCCCTAGATAGATCTTTGAGCCTTAGGGAAATATGTAGAATGTTTATGTAATCACAAACAAACTAAGAGAATCTTTAACACTAAGCTTATGTTTACGCGGAATATAAACACAAGAGTTAAAGAAGAAAATAACTAATCAACTCTTTGATCCTCTATGGATCTATATTAACTAATAATATTGTTTTTCTAATCGTACAATGTTCATAGCCTTGAGTTTCTTTTATACTACAAGAAACCCCAATTCACAAGAAAAACGTGTAAAAGAGATATGCTATCTATTCCTAATATATCTCATGCATATCTTTTCCTCTAAACAATCTTCTAAATAAACGATTTAACTATTACTACTACCCGCAGAAATAAAACTAGCAGCAGGAATACTAACAACTACCAGCTGGAACCATACCAGCAGGAACTACATACCTGCCAGCAGGAACCACTTCTATACTACCAGCAGAAACAAAAACTTAATGTAATAAAAATATTCCTAACAATCCTCCCCTAAGCTTGAATTTGACTGAGTTAACTTCAAGTTTCCAGATAGATCTTTGACATCCAGAGCATGAGGATTGAAGGATAGCAGCAACAGAAAGTATCTTCAAGTAACCAGCAACAACATTTATGCAGCATCTTGATCGAATCACCATCTGATATGCAATGCACTTGATCTCTTCAGCAACCATGACTATTTGTACATCAATTCCTGTGTAAGTTTCATACTATTCTCATCACTTCCAGGTGTGTTAACTCCTGTGAGAGGTGAATCATTGAAAATAATGGATTTGATGTCTCTTTACCAATAGCCATTACTACTGGAGTAGCTAATGTTTGGGTTTGTAAGACCATGGTACAGTGATAACCATATGATTTTTAGCAAACCATCAGCTATAAACGGATTTGTTTTGTCTTTACCTGTAGCCGTTTGCTCAGGACTAGCCAATTCTTGGTTCATTACATGACCTTGGTGAATTGAATACCAAATATGGTTTTCCACTGCCTTTACCACAAGCCATATACATGTGGGCTAGCCAATTCTTTGGAAACCCAAAGGGTAAAATCCATGGTGCATTGAGAACCATTTCAACTCTCAGTAATGAAATATGGGTGAGTTGAATACCCAATAGTTTTTAGCAAACTATTACAGCTGTCAACAGATTTGATGATCACACCAGAGCCGTACCCTCATGGTGAGTCAACTCTTTCTTGTCTGTGAGATATAGTGAGTTGATTACCATTTGTCGTATGGTAATTAACCAACACTCAAACCCTGTCAAAAGTTTACTCAAACATACAAGTTAGTATACGAGTCATAAATATAAGAACTAAATGGATTTTTTTTAACTAATAAAGAAAGAAAGAAATAAATGAAAAGTAAGAACAATATACAACAATATATAAGAAATACCATCAAGGAGCAGGAACCTAGGCAGCAGCAAGTTGGTTTCTGATGAATCGAACCAATTGCTCAGCAGTAGTTAAATCATTGCCCACAATAGTTTTTGCAAGCTCCAATTTATGTCTTAGCAGTCGTTCCATGAGCTGGACAGATAGAGGATAAGGCACATCCACAAACATATACAATTCCTTACTTGCCAAGACTGCTGATTGGCCCATACTGAATAACCATCACCACCTTCAGTAGAATCCATCAACACCTTCAAGTCACCCCAAAGCATAAGACCAACCCTAGTAGTCTGATTAGATGTATAATGCTCAACCACCATATCATAGAGTTTCATCAAGTCTTGCCTATCCACCATATGTAGAATCTCCCTAAGAAAGGTAAAGTACTTGGTCACATAATCAACTCTGTAGAGGGCATTAATTTCCCCGAAAGGCATAGACAAAACTTCCCAACCAGCAATAGCAGCCCAAGGCTGTGGATCATCTTCAGGTTCACTCTCCAAACCAAACTGAATCAGCTCCTGATCTTCCAATTCCATAAGAGGCTTAGAAGCACGCTTTGTAGCAACACTCTTCTTCCTTTTTCTTAGAGTAGAAGAAGGTGAAGAAGCACCAATAATAGTGGATGGATCAGCAGGAACAGAAGAGTCCTTGAGTGTGTCCCTAGAAGGAACTAATGAATCCTTAGTGGTTGTGTCCAGGGGTGTGGTTGTGTCAGGGGGTGGTGTAGTGGCAGAGGTTTCCTCATGAGAAAGAGACTTAAGTCTCTTAGAAGCAGGTTCTTCCAAAGCAGGTGAAGGTCTGAGCTTAGTCTTGTGAATGGCAAGCATAATCCTATCATAATAACCTTTTAGCTCCTCATCAGAAAATCTCTTAACCTGGGCCATAGTCCATCCAGTTGTATAAAGAACTGTAATCTGATTCTTGACAACAAGTCTCATATGTTCTCTTTGTTGAGCTTGTGTCATGGGCCTCTCTCTCTTTTCTCCTTTGCTAACTTCTCTGCAGCAGCCTGCTTTTTCTTCTTCATAATGGCAACCATTTTTGTAGCAAAATCATCAGTTGTCCAATCATCCCCTAAGAGTTCCTTGGCAAGAGTAGGATTGGCAACTACTTGAGATTGAATGTTCATCCAATCAGCGTCATAATAGTTTAAAGAAGCAGCATCCAATTCTTGTTGTCTTTTAGGAGAGAGAGTGGTAGTAAATGGTGCATGTTGTCTATCAAAGTCTGCCTCCTCCTCTGCTTGAACTTTGTTGGCCTCCTCTGCACCTTTCCTCTCATCTTAAATATTTTGAAGTAGTCTTGCTTGGTCAGCCCGATCCTTGTCAGATACAATATCAGATAGAAAATCCTCCACCAATGGTTCTTTCCCTTTGTTGCTAGGAGCAGAAGAAAACACCAACTGTAACAGTACTGAGACCAGGAGAACCACCAGAAGGAATGGCAACACCAGTAGAAATACCAACAGGATCAAGAACAGCAGGAGTATCTTGACCAGCAGAGGCAATGTTATCACTACCAGTAGCAATGAAAGAGCTACCAGCAGCAACTCTATCAGGCTTAGGATCAGCAGAAACATCATCATTACCAGCAGAATCAAATGCACTATCTGCAGGAACATCTTGAGCACCAGAAGATAGGGGTGTCAGTAGGGTCGGGTTGACCCGAACCCGATAAGGCTAATCGGGTCAAAAAATCTAGTCGGGTTGTTTTGACCCGAACCCGATAACCCGATAGTGTTATCGGGTCGGGTTCGGGTTAAATAAAAAATGTTATCGGGTTATCGGGTCAACCCGATAAGACCCGACAATCCTTTATTGCTTTTTTAATGGAGTACTTTTTAGTACTGAGAAATGGATGAGAAGAAAACTAAAACCATATAAAAGTTCCATCAATGTTAATTCAAGTGTGATGCGTGCACAAAGCATGGTGCACAAAGCATGAGTCAACATGCAGCCTAGTAAATGCAAATTCAAATGTTCCGCAGTACAGATATTCAGAATCAGAAGAACAGCAGTATGCACTCATGCATAATTTGTCCGTACAACGCATATCGCAAAGTATGCCAAAATGTTACAAAGAATGATACTGATAATGTTACAAAGAATGATACTGATAATGTTACAAAGAATGATACAAACTTTACATATGAAACATAATGTTTTGTTAGTTTAGCTCATCACTTCTGTATTCAAATTTCATATACATTGAATTTCACTTATAAACTTAAAGCACTCAGATTCTTAGGCTATTAGCTCTTCTTATAGCCATATAAGTCTTAAAAGTTTTTGTTTAGCAACCAAAATGTACATGCATACAGAAAAATGAGTGTATAAATGGAACACTAGAACCTCAATAAGTTCAAGAACATATCTGAAACCAAACACTAAAATCAAGATTTAACAAGAAACAAGACCCCATCAAAAAACTTTAAGCACACTAATAATAATAATATTCAATTAAAGTTTCACCATTAATCTGCAAATGTATAAACGTTAGTCTTAGCTTGAATAAAAATTTTGATATCATGACATAACACTCTTGCATCAAATATCTACGCTCTTCAAATATAACACGTCCCCTAACACATTCATGGATTTGCTTATTCTTTCATCATAAACAAACATATACTCAACAAGGTATAGCAGTGATACAAAAACTGTACTCCAACGTCAAGAAAAAGGGCTCACCGAACTTATGTAATCAAGGAGTGCTGTAAAAGCTATGTTTATGACATTTACTATCGGGTCACCCGATAACCCGAATCACCCGACCTGACATAACCCGACCCGACTACCACCCGAACCCGATAACCCGTTTCCTTATCGGGTGGGGTGTCGGGTGAGTTTTTAAAAAATCCAAACCCGACTCAACCCGACCCGACTAACCCGACCCGATAACACCCCTACTAGAAGAAGTAGTATCAGCAGCAGCAAAAGAACTATCAGCTGCAACACCAGAACCACCAGCAACAACATTTAATTGAAACTTCTCAAAAGCTGACATTCCTGAAGGCTGCTTGGTCATTCTCCTTGTGAAAGCTTGAGTCTTGGTAGGGGTTGGATGCTCAGACATAGAAAAAGTTTCTCCCTCGGTGTTGGCACTAGCAACTGAAGCAGAAGCCAAAACATGAAGTGCATCCAAATCAACACCAGCCTGATCATCTTCTGAATCAGAAAGAACAACCTTTCTCTTCTTTGTCTTAAGTTGAGCTTCCAGATGATTAACTCTACGAATTAGCTGAAGGATAGCTCCACTAAGAGTCTGTTTCGTGTCTTGGAGCTCCTTTTCCAAAGAATCCACCTTGTCCATATAGCTGTGAAGTAAAGTAGACATAGAAGTGAGAACATCAGGATCCTCAGTTCCACCAGCAGGAATACCTGTGGTAGGAGGAACCTCATTGGATCTGGGTGGAGAATTATAAAAATCTGCACCTAGATGGACATCATCACCAAAAGTCTGCCTAAGTGGACTAGGAGTGGGTTGCCTAGTAAAAGTTGGAGAGACAACATGATGGTCAACACCAGAGGTTGTAGGCCTTGGAGATATAGGTGTGGAAGGTCTAGGAGATGTTGGTGGTTGGACATCAGCAGCAACTGACGCACTTACATCAGGAGCATCAGAAGTCCCAACACCAGCAGCAACTGATGCACTTGCACCAGCAGCATTAGGTGTAGGTGGGATATTACCACCACCAGCAGCATCTGCACCAGCAGCATCATTGCCATTGGGCAACATAGCTGGTAAAAGAGACAGATGTGCCCCTGCAAAATTCATCCTCATGGTGGCAAAAAGTTTAGCAGTTAGCCTAGCCATGTTCCTAGGTGTACGGTCAACAGTCTGAACACCTAATATTATTTGCAAAAACCTAAGGTACATCAGAAATTTATGCTTAGCATTTCCTAGGTTCGCAATCATCCCATCAAAAATAAACTTAGACCAATTATAAATCCTCCCATCAGACAAGCAAATAAGTCCAGAAGCAAGAGGGCTTGAGAATTGATCCCAACCTCCTGTCTTGGGACTAAGGCATTGTAACAGGGTGTGAACAAGAAATCTCCATTGAGGAGAGAGCCTATTCTTATAAAAGGTAAAGGTGCCATCAACTGGATAACCAATTGTGCCCATACCAGCCAAAATGTCCTGTTCTGAAAAATTATATAATCCAGCCGCATCATTCAATAAAAGTTGAGCCCTAATGGAGGACTCAGAGATTACATACTCAGTCCCATCTATAGTAGCCACAATCTCCTGAGGTCTACCCTCAGGAGATCGGGCAGTGGCGGTAGCCCAAAATTGCTTAACTAAGGAGTCATACACCACAGATGGACAATGGGTCAAAGCATACTTAATTCGGGACCCACGTAAAAAGGTTAGTACTTCATCATACCCTGCACTCCGGTTTGAGGTTTTCAGATACGCGACCTTGTTATGATCGTCCTTGTATTGAAGTGCCATTGAGAAGTATCAGTGAAAGTGAGGGATGAAGAAATGGGTTATGAGGAATATGGTTACTTTTGGACGTAGGATGTATAAATTAGGTCACTTATACGGTTACCCAAAATAAATACCCAATTATATCAAGACCAGCAGCAACCATTGGTCAACCAGCAGGAACCGCTGGTCAACCAGCAGGAACAAAGTGCATTTGACCAAAAGTCATAATTAAGCACCGGATTCGGTCAATTCCTCAAAAATCACCATAATTAAACTCATTCTTCAAATAATTAATACCATATACCAACCCTGCATTCAATTGCCATAAACTTCCATAGGTCTATAAAAGACTTCGAAAATTCAAGATATCACATACTTCAAATCATAACACAACTACCAATTATAATGAGTTCCTCTAAGCCAACCATTGTTAAGATTTCCTCAGATTTATCTTCATCAGATGATGGATGGATAAACTACTTTCCACCAGATTATACCTCATCTTCAAGAACCAAAAAGTCAAAGAAAATGGTTGAAACAACCTCCTCTGAAGCAATCTCCTCTGATGAGCTCCCAACTCCACCATCATATGTGGATGACTCTTCAAGCGACTACCCAGATGTTGATGAGCAAATCCAGCCACCCCCACTAGCAAGCATCCTAACAAGGGAAATTGAAAAGGCTGTTGCAGGAATGAGTAGAATTGTTGTGCCTATGATGAATCAGTCACATCCAAAACCTGACAAACAAGTGTTGGGGCTCCCGAATCCTAAGGTGTGGAGTTCAATTAAGGACAGAGGAGTCCAGAAGTCCATGCCTGACTTCAAGGATAAAGGGAAGAGGAAGCTAGAGTAGAGGTTTAGGTGTTAGGTTTGTGTGTTTTGTAAGCTTGTTTGTAGGTTGTGTTGACTTTGAACCCTTGATTGTAAGAGAACCATGCTTTTGTAGAGATGCATCTCTGAGTGCATCTGTTTATCATGAATAAACTTCTATGTTCCTTGTTTACATGATGTGTGCTTTTAATTCATGCAAAATGGTTAGTAGCCACAAGATACAAAGTATACAAAATATACAACATTAAGCCTCCCCTTAGGATTATGCCTCCCCTCAATCATAGCAATCAGGGATTGACCATCCCAATATGAACCACCAAATAGTTAAATCTTGGCCCATCAAAAGCTTTTGTTAATAAATCAGCCACATTTTCATCTGTGTGAATTTTAAGCACTTGAATTAGATGTTTTTCATTAGCATCTCCGATAAAATGGTGCCTAATTTCAATGTGCTTTGTTCTTTGGTGAAAAACTGGGTTTTTAACAATGCAAATGGTGCTTTGGTTATCAACAAAGATTTTGGTGTTTATAAAATTGAACCCATAGTCTAATAACTGATTTTGAATCTAAAGTACCTGACCACAACAATTAGCAGCAGTAACATATTCTGCTTCAGTAGATGAGGTGGCCACTATAGTCTGCTTTTTGCATTGCCAGGAGATCAATCTCCTTCCCAGAAACTGACAACCCCCAGTAGTAGACTTCCTATCAAAGTTAGCACCAACATAATCACTATCACTGTAGGCTTCCAACACAAATGGAGAATCCCTAGGATACCAGAGGCCCAACTTGGGTTGGCCTTTAAGATACTTAAAGATCTTCTTGACTGCATTCAGGTTGGAAGTCAATGGTGTAACTTGATGTCTTGAACAAGCACTAACTGCAAACATGATATCAGGTCTTGAAGCTGTCAGATACATGAGTGAACCTATCATTGATCTGTAGAGGTGAACATTTACAGCATCATCAGGTTCATTGTTTGACTTTGGCTTTGAAGCTTCATAGGGAGTTGTTGCAGTTCTCACAGATTCCAAATCAAATTTCTTAAGTATGTCTTGAACATACTTTTCTTGGCTGATAAAAATCCCATCAGGCTTTTGATTGACCTGTAAGCCCAAGAAGAAGGTTAGCTCACCCATAGCACTCATCTCAAATTTACTCTTCATTAATTCTTCAAATTCCCTACACCAAGACTCCTTTGTAGAACCAAAGATGATGTCATCTACATAGACCTGGACCAGGATGATATCTCTTGAGTTCTTCTTAGTGAAGAGTGTCTTGTATATAGTACCTCTCCTGTAGCCATGCTTCAACAGAAAAGTTGACAATCTTGCATACCATGCCCTTGGTGCTTGATGAAGTCTATAGAGTGCTTTCACCACCTTGTAGACCCAATTTAGATTCTCTGGGTCCTCAAAACCTTTGGGTTGAGTCACATAAACCTCTTCTTCAATTTTGCCATAGAGAAAAGCACTTTTGTTAGGAATTAAGCTTAAGCAGTTAAGACTGTTGGAGGTAACAGTTAGAACTGTTGAAGATTGAAGTTAAGACTGCTGAAGGAGTATTGAAGACAAGAGCAGTTAAGACTGCTGAGTGAAGAAGTTAAGACGGTTTATGATTTATGTAAAGTAGATAATCATGGAAAATATATTGTGTATATCGTATAAGAATAGATTGATAGTTATCTTGTACAGGAATCCTTAGTCTATAAAAGGATTGCCTAGGTTAAGGTTTATACACACACAATACGAGAGATACAGAAAGATATAGAAGTACGATAAGATTCAAGGTTGTAAACCCTAGTGATAAAGAGATCACTCGTATTATTATTATAATAATATTGAATCATTGAAGGTTATTCATTATGTGTTCTTTGTTTCATTCTAATTTTACAAAACACATAAGGTCTTCTAAATACTAGCTAGTAAATTCCGCGTGCTAGACTACGTATAATTCTTAGTATCACATCTAACACAAGGAGTGTGTGTAGATCCGGTCAAGTGGTATCAGAGACAGGTTGCTGATACATAGATTTAGAAGATCCGAGAAGAACAAAGATGGACATGGAAACAACACCATCCACAACCAACATTGCTGCTAAGCTTCCTATGCTTAAACCTAATGAGTTCGATATGTGGAGACTTCGAATTGAGCAGTTTTTCCAAGTGCAAGACTATGCACTTTGGGAGATCATTGAAGATGGAAACTCTTTTACCCCAGTAGAAACAACAACTGTTGTTGATGGTAAATCTGAGATTACAGTACAGACAAAGCCAACCACTAATGAAGAGAAGGCAAGATACAAGAATGATCTTAAGGCTAGAAGTTTGCTTCTGATGACCATTCCCAATGATCAGTTGCTGAATTTTAGTAAGTTCAAGTGTGCTAAATCTCTTTTTGAAGCTATTGTTGCAGGATATGGTGGGAATGAAGCCACCAAGAAAACCCAGAAGACCCTTCTCAAGCAACAGTTTGAGAACTTTACTGCAACAAGTAATGAGTCGTTGGATCACATGTTCAATAGGCTTCAAAAGTTGGTGAGTCAATTGGCTGTTTTAGGGATTGAGATGCCTCAGGAAGATCTCAACTCAAAGTTTCTAAGAAGTCTACCAATTGAATGGGCTATGCATGTGGTAGTATGGAAAAACAAGCCTGATATAGATTCCATGAGCTTAATGGATCTATATAGCAACTTCAAGATAGTTGAACATGAGATTAAGAAGTCTGCTGGATCAAGTTCAAGCTCAAGCTCAGGGAATTTGGCCTTTGTATTAACTCCCAGTTCCTCAAATCCAGATGAAGAAGTGCAAGTTGCTAGAGCAGTTGGAACTGCTAGTACAAATCTTGGTACTGCTAGCACCTCAAGCAGTACTAGTGGACTTTTGAATGATGATATTTATTGTGCTTTCTTGACTACTCAGCACAATGGAAGCATGTCGACTCATTCAGATCTTCAAGAGATTGATGAAGATGATATTGAAGAGATGTATATTAAGTGGCAGCTCTCTCTTCTCAGTTTGAGAGCTAGAAGATTCTTGAAGAAGACTGGCAAGAAGATAGTCATAAACAGTAATGATGTTGCAGGGTATGACAAGACCAAGATTGAGTGCTACAATTGCCACAAGAAAGGTCATTACTCAAGGGAGTGCAGATTGCCAAGTCAACAAGATGGAAAGAGTATAGCATTGACCGATGTCGTTGTACTGATCAAAAATAAACCTAATTACCTTATACTAGATAGGGCAAGCGGGTATCGTATCCACGAGGAGTATGTGGTTTTAATTTAAGTTTTGGGGTGATCACTGATCAATAAAAGTTTTGGTTTGTTTAATACTTAATAATAAAACTACTGATTAACTAGAAAGCAAATAAGTAATAAAAAGTAAATAAACAAATAAAAATTAAATAAGCAAATAAAAGCAAGAGTGTAAACAGTTGAGTAAAAAGCAATCCCTCCCGGCTCCAGATATAATGATATGATCAAGTTACGGATTAATTCTAATGTTTGCCTTCAAACCACATAGACATAGTTTTTATTAATTGAAAAGGATAATTTTGGGCACAAGTTATGTTTATCACACAAATCGTCTTAATCCCTAAACTAGTGGACTCGGCACAACTCGTTGACTAGCAATAACATGTCTTACAATAATCTTATCAATTAATTTAATAATTACTCAAGTGAACAATTATGGGTACAAATTATGTTTAACATACGACCGTCTTAACCCCTATACTAATTAGGCTCGGCACGAATCGTTGACTCGCAATAATATGTCTCATAATTATTCAATCAAATAATTATATTAAACATTAAAATCAAATAAAAGATATGCATTAAAATCAGATGAATTAATGTTTGACAAATAAAATAAAATCCGTAAACATGATCAAACCAAATATATCTTTTACCGGGAGAGATTACAAGAGGCTTAGCCGCACATCACGTTAGTAGACATCATCTCCATTATATTGCACAATCGTCGAGAGAACATATATATTATATATTGAATATATGTGTCGCCGTCTTCGAATGAATGAACAAAAAGATGGCGGCTGAATATATTAAAAAGTGGGATCCCTCTTTTTTCCTGTGCCGAATTGAAAATATATAGAGCTAAAACCCTTTTTTTCTTTTGCTTTGTTCCTACGCCAACCAGAGAACAGGCCAAGGGCCTTTTCTTATCTCTTCATTTTGCTGCGTCCAACAGTAGTCATCAAAAGCCCAACATGGCTTTCTTTCTTTGCTGCTCGTACGATCCAACAGGCCAGGTGGCCCAAGTTTTAAATAACATTTATATTTTAATTGTGCAGCTCTCATTCTTCATTCTGTGGCCCTTTAAATCAAAACAAAGCTAGAATGCAACAACGTCCAAAACTCTTATGTTTTTATTTTAAGCTTGTAATATCGCAACTTTAGCTCCTAAACTCGCCATTTTATCTCCTTTGTGTGCATAGCCTACATAATCACAAAACACCTCAAAGTACATGTATAACAACAAATAATAATGCAACAATGCATAATTAACATGCTATGAGGTGTATGTAAAATACACCGATCAAACCTCCCCAACTTAAGCCTTACTCGTCCCGAGGAAGAAATCTACTCACTATTAGCATGTTAATTACATAATTTTTAATCATACCATTGAAATTCCATCAAAAAGATCAAATTTAACCTAGCACACTAATAACCATTCCATGTGACCAATAATCCAAAATGATTACCAATATTTTTGTCCTTCTTAAACACTTAACATAACCGTTCCTATTGGTTCCATTTACTTTATGTTTTATATAATTAACCATGTGCCCAACATACTTAGTATACCCCTATAATCAATCTAAACATAGATCCAAAACAAGAGGTGAGAATACCTTACACCTTTTATAATACTGGAGTTTTTATACCACAGGAGCAAACTTTTTGAGAGAACATAAGCCATCATACATTAACTCATATTTTCACTTTTTGCTCAATTTTTGCACATGAATTTTACTTCATATTTCAAGCATTTTTGCTCATAACATACATAAGCTCCTTTTTTAGCCATCCGGGACCGTTTCTTATACAAGTCATCCCGAATGCTTTATACACTCATTTTAAGGTTGATATAAAGACCAATCATTCGGATGTATGAATATCTATCCTATAGGTGCATACTAAGACACATCGGCACACGGGAACCAGTTAACTTAGTCCATTTTAATTAAATGGGAATAGTTATGCTTCGTGCCTACTGGTATATCATATGATGGAGTTATCTACCACATAGTCTAATTAATCAATGCATTAACTTAAACCAACCTTCCTAATTTCATTAACAACAATACAAGGATTGGGTTATTTCACATAAAATTGTCTCAGCTAAGTGCAATGCTATCCATCATAATAATTGGCGTCTGACCCATGCTAACAACTAAAATATCACCTTGCGCGGGTGACGAATCAGATAGGCAAGCCCAGCATATGACTACCACCAATAATTATGACAGTTCTCCAGCTTTTTTCTATGGCCACCGTGCGCGGGTGACAAGCCGGATAAGATCAATTTAAGTGTCCTAACCCAACTATTACATTATTATATTTCATATTATATCATTTTAACTTTCTTCCCGTTCTAAGCAAAAGTAAGTAGGGAAATTCAATCGGGTATGGTTTGATCATCTACTAATTATACATATGCTTAACTACATGCAAACCATCAAATCAATTTTATAACCAAATTATACAGTGGAATCGGGTGCACCTTATAATCATGGTTGGATCTTCTAGTTTGCTCCAATAAATCATCCACAAGCTACTCTTCAGAATCTGCAAACACTTAACAAATATATGTAGAAGAAACTTCCACATCCAATTAGCACAAAACTCTTATAATGTGATTTATTTTTATTTATTTATTTATTTTTTTTTAGTTTTCAAATTTTCCAAAAATCACATTTTGACCCATTTTAACCACAATTTCACACAAAAACATGTAACACATGTGACACCCCCTCCCCAACTTAAAGCATTGCATTGTCCCTAATGCAAAAACTTTAAGTTGAAATTTTGGTTAAAAATCACTTTGACAAACTTAAGAACTACACTATGGTCATTTGTTTTTGTAGCCTCAGCTTCTACCCACTTAGAGACATAGTCAACTGCCACTAAAATATACACATTGCCATGGGAGGTAGGGAATGGTCCCATAAAATCAATACCCCACACGTCAAAGATCTCAACAACAAGTATGGGATTCATAGGCATCTGATCACGCCTTGAAATCCCACCAACTTGTTGGCAACGAGTACATGCTTTCACAAAAGACTGAGCATCCTTGAATATAGTCGGCCAAAAGAAGCCGCTTTGCAGGACTTTGTGCCCAGTTTTCGTCGCACCAAAGTGTCCCCCACACGCATAAGAATGGCAATGAGCCAATATGTCCATATGCTCGTGATCGGGAACACACCTCCTAACAACTTGGTCAGCACACACTTTATAAAGTTCCGGATCCTCCCAATTATAATGCTTCAATTAAGAAAAAGAAGTATTGTCTTTGTTGTTTGGACCAGTAATCCGGAAGCTTTTTAACTACAAGGTAGTTAACAATGTTTGCATACCAAGGGACCTTAGAAACCTCAAATAAGCTTTCATCCACAAAGCTTTCTTTGATCACGTCAGATGGGTTGAATGGTGGAGGGATAATCCTGGACAAATGGTCGGCAACCACATTTTTCGACCCCTTTTTATCCCGAATTTCCAGATTAAATTCTTGCAAGAGCAAAATCCACCTAAGCAACCTCGGTTTTGTCTCTTTCTTAGTCAATAAATGTTTTAGGGCACTGTGATCCGAAAATATTATCACCTTAGAGTGCCCCCAAATATATGACCGGAACTTATCAAGCGCAAAAACCACGGCTAGCAATTCCTTTTCAGTAGTGGTGTAATTCATTTGAGCTTCTGAAAAAGTCTTACTTGCATAAAAGATTACAACGGGTTTCTTATCGACCCGTTGTCCCAGCACCGCCCTAGCGGCATAATCACTCGCATCACACATGATCTCAAAAGGCTTCGACCAATCAGGTGACTGCAGAATTGGGGCTTCTACAAGCTTTTGCTTCAGCATATTGAATGATTTAAGACATGATTCATTAAAGTCAAATCGTGCCTCTTTTAAGAGTAAATTACAAAGAGGCTTTGATATAGAACTGAAATCTTTAATAAATCGCCTGTAGAACCCTGCATGACCAAGAAAAGATCGCATAGCTTTAACGTTAGTGGGAGGAGGAAGGGTTGAAATTATTTGCACCTTGGCACGGTCAACCTCGAATCCTTTTTCAGAAACGACGTGCCCCAATACAATTCCCTCACGAACCATGAAATGGCTCTTCTCCCAACTAAGCACTAGATTAGTTTCGGTGCATCTTTTTAACACACTTTCAAGCTGACCCAAACAGCTTTCAAAGGATTGACCAAAGATGGAGAAATCATCCATAAATATCTCTACAGATTCTCTAACCATGTCCGAAAAGATGCTCATCATGCACCGCTGAAAGGTAGCGGGTGCATTACACAGACCAAACGGCATTCGGCGGAATGCAAATGTCCCATAAGGATACGTAAAAGTAGTTTTGGCCTGGTCATCAGGATGGATGGGTATTTGATTATACCCGGAGTACCCATCCAAAAAGCAATAGAACTTCTGACCGGAAAGCTTCTCAACTATTTGATCAATAAAAGGCAGTGGGAAATGATCTTTAGATGTGGCATTATTTAGCTTACGGTAATCTATGCACACTCTCCACCCGGTCACTGGTCGGGTGGTGAGTTTTTCCCCACTCTCGGTTTCCATAACAGTGATACCAGCCTTTTTAGGCACTGTTTGCGTGGGACTTACCCATTTACTATCCGAGATAGGATAGATGATACCAGCATCTAGCCATTTGAGAACTTCCTTCTTCACTACATCCTTCATATTAGGATTCAAGCGCCTTTGCGCATCTCTTGTTGGCTTAACATTTGGGTCCGTAACAATTCGGTGCATACATAATGAAGGACTAATTCCTTTCAAGTCTGCAATTGTCCATCCCACTGCTGCTTTATACATGGAAAGCACTTCCAAAAGTGATTCCTCTTGTGATCTAGAAAGACCAGAAGCAACAATAATGGGTAAAGTATTGTTAGGACCTAGAAAAGCATATTTGAGATTGGATGGCAAAGGTTTCAGCTCAAGAGTTGGAGGCACCTCTAGCGATGGCTTTGTGGCCGTGTCAAAATTAGTAGGCAAGGGCTCCACTTTATAAGACCAAGGTGGTTTTTGATGGTCCAAAGAACTGACCAAACACTCTTGAATCTCTTGTACGTCAGCAACATCAAGAACCTCCTCATTCTCACCAGTTAGATACAATTCTAAAGAATCATCCTTAAGCATACGGGGTGCATGCTTTTGGACTTCCTCATTGATCACATCCACCTGGTAGCATTCATTCATAATAGGAGAATTCACAGAACTAAACACATTCAACCTTAGCTTCTTATTACCGAAGGCAATATCCATGGCGCCAGTTCGACAATTAATCCTAGCGTCTATCGTGGCTAGGAATGGTCGCCCAAGGATAATGGTTGGCTGGACATCCTTGTATGGTGACTCGGTGTCCATAACAAAGAAGTCAACTGGGTAATAGAAGTCATCAACTTTTACAATAACATCCTCTAAGATTCCTCTAGGAATTTTGGTAGATCGATCGGCTAAGGAAATTATAGTGTCAGTCTTACGAAGAGTTCCTAAGTCATACTTATCCACTAAACTAGCAGGAAGGATGTTGATACTAGCACCGAGATCAAGGAGCGCCTTCTTAATGGCAATATTTCCCACCACAACTGAAATCAATGGTGCTCCAGGATCTTTGAATTTGGGAGGAAGAGAGCTAGATAAGACTGCACTGACATGCTCAGTCAGGTCAATCTTTTTAGGCAAAGTTGCCTTCGACTTCCTCTTTTGGGTACACAAGTCCTTTAAAAACTTGGCATATGCAGGAATTTGCTTGATAGCATCAATAAGGGGGAGATTGATCTTTACTTGCTTGAAAGTCTCCCACATATCCTCAGAATGAGGACCTTTTTTAGCCAATCTTGCAGATGCTGATTTTTCCAAAGCTGCGGGGTAAGGAGTGGTTGTGCTTGACACACCACCCTCCCCAACTTTGGGTGATTTAGTAGCTTCAGCATTCTGTGTTGGTGGTTTTGGAAAATCTTTTAACAAATCATTTACCAACTCAGAATCAGACTTAACATTATTAGCTTTTTTACCTAAAACAACACTTTCGTCATCAGTAACGAAATCCTCGACATCATGTGAAAAATCATGAACACTTGGAATTTTGATGTCATTGTTGTAGGTTTTACCATTTTGAAGAGATGTCACCATATTCAACTGCTCAGGACCACCTGGCTTATGTGTTGGATTGAGAGTGGGATAGCTTGGAAGCTTACCCGCTTCTCGTTTGTGCACCTCTTCAGCCAGCTGCCCCAATTGTCTCTCAAGATTTACAACAGATTTAGAGAGGGACTCAAACTTTAGGTTTGCACCTTGATTAGACTTGGCCAACTCGCTTAGGATCAAGTCAAAATTTTGGTCAACATTGGATTGTTGGCCATTGCTTGAACCTTGACCTTGATTTTGGTATTGATATGGCCTTTGTTGGTAGGAGCTTTGTTGTTGGTAATTGTTAGAGCAATTTTCGTCATCCTTCCAACAGAAGTTGGGATGATTGCGCCATCCCGGATTGTAACTTTCGGAAAATGGGTCGTTTTGTGGACGGTTTCCATAGACTCCATTTACCTCCTCATTCGATGGCATCCCCCAGTTTTGACAATTATTGACCGAATGACTCGGATCACCACACATTGAGCACACGTCATGCGACACATTTGAGGCACCTTTTCCTATATTTCTCAACAAAAGATCAACTTTCTTACTTAACTCGCTAATTTCAGAATTTGTGCCAGATTGGTTAGACACAAAATTGGCGGAAGATTTGTGGTTGTTGTTTCGATCCACCGAAGCTTGGGTCTTGGAACCCTTGCTCAGCTTTTCAAAAAACTCCCATTCTTCATCCATTGGACGTGAGAAAAACGTACCCCCACTAGTTGCCATCAAAAATTGTTGGTTGTGATAATCCAACCCATCATAGAAGATTTTGACAAGCTCCCATTTTGGAACATCGTGGTGAGGGAAAGTTCTTAACAACTCTTTTAGCCTATTAAAAGCTTCATGAAACTGCTCGCCTGGGATTTGACGAAAGGATTTAATCTTACTCCTAACGGCAGCAGTTTTACTTATAGAATAAAATTCATCAAGAAACGCGGATTGCATTTCAGACCATGATCTAATACTGCCTGGTTCGAGAGATGTGAACCAGGCCTTAGCTTGATCTTTAAGAGAAAAAGGAAAAAGGCGAAGTCTTACCCCATCCTTAGTGGTGTTATTAACCTGATATGTTACTGCAATGGAGAAAAACTCCCGCAGATGTGCATATGGTTCCTCATGACCTCTAAACACGGGTAAGATCGCTATGAGGTTCGGCTGGATCTTGAAGTTGCTCACAACCCCATTAGCCGCAGCCGGATAGACAATCGGTGAGGGATCCTCGAAGTTCCCTGGTGTGTAGTAGGAATCCACACCCCGTGGTAGGGATTCTGCACCGGCAGCATCGTCGTCACCTGGCCTTTCCATGAAAAGCTCTTTTAAACCAGCAAAATCAAGGTTAGTAGAAAACTGTCTAACTGCTTTCCTCCTCAACCTTGCACTTCTCTCTACCTCGGGATCGTAAGCTAACGGTGATGTACGTCCCGATCTACGCGTGCGCATACACTAATCTGCACACTCACAACTAACAAAACAAACAGCAAACAAAACAAGAGAAAAAAAAAAGAAAATCTTTTTGTATATATATTTTTTAAAACTATTAACAAAAACTTAAACCAAAAGCGCACACACTCCCCGGCAGCGGCGCCATAATTTGACCGATGTCGTTGTACCGATCAAAAATAAACCTAATTACCTTATACTAGATAGGGCAAGCGGGTATCGTATCCACGAGGAGTATGTGGTTTTAATTTAAGTTTTGGGGTGATCACTGATCAATAAAAGTTTTGGTTTGTTTAATACTTAATAATAAAACTACTGATTAACTAGAAAGCAAATAAGTAATAAAAAGTAAATAAACAAATAAAAATTAAATAAGCAAATAAAAGCAAGAGTGTAAACAGTTGAGTAAAAAGCAATCCCTCCCAGCTCCAGATATAATGATATGATCAAGTTACGGATTAATTCTAATGTTTGCCTTCAAACCACATAGACATAGTTTTTATTAATTGAAAAGGATAATTTTGGGCACAAGTTATGTTTATCACACGAATCGTCTTAATCCCTAAACTAGTGGACTCGGCACAACTCGTTGACTAGCAATAACATGTCTTACAATAATCTTATCAATTAATTTAATAATCACTCAAGTGAACAATTATGGGTACAAATTATGTTTAACATACGACCGTCTTAACCCCTATACTAATTAGGCTCGGTACGAATCGTTGACTCGCAATAATATGTCTCATAATTATTCAATCAAATCATTATATTAAACATTAAAATCAAATAAAAGATATGCATTAAAATCAGATGAATTAATGTTTGACAAATAAAATAAAATCCGTAAACATGATCAAACCAAATATATCTTTTACCGGGAGAGATTACAAGAGGCTTAGCCGCACATCACGTTAGTAGACATCATCTCCATTATATTGCACAATCGTCGAGAGAACATATATATTATATATTGAATATATGTGTCGCTGTCTTCGAATGAATGAACAAAAAGATGGCGGCTGAATATATTAAAAAGTGGGATCCCTCTTTTTTCCTGTGCCGAATTGAAAATATATAGAGCTAAAACCCTTTTTTTCTTTTGCTTTGTTCCTACGCCAACCAGAGAACAGGCCAAGGGCCTTTTCTTATCTCTTCATTTTGCTGCGTCCAACAGTAGTCATCAAAAGCCCAACATGGCTTTCTTTCTTTGCTGCTCGTACGATCCAACAGGCCAGGTGGCCCAAGTTTTAAATAACATTTATATTTTAATTGTGCAGCTCTCATTCTTCATTCTGTGGCCCTTTAAATCAAAACAAAGCTAGAATGCAACAACGTCCAAATCTCTTATGTTTTTATTTTAAGCTTGTAATATCGCAACTTTAGCTCCTAAACTCGCCATTTTATCTCCTTTGTGTGCATAGCCTACATAATCACAAAACACCTCAAAGTACATGTATAACAACGAATAATAATGAAACAATGCATAATTAACATGCTATGAGGTGTATGTAAAATACACCGATCAAGCATATGGAAACAAGTCTAGAGTTGTGGAGGTTACTGATTCAAGCTCGAAAGCCATGGTTGCTATTGATGGCTTAGGATTTGACTGGAGCTATATTGCAGAGGAGGAAGCAGAAGCATCTACAGAGGTTGCTCTCATCGCATTTTTTGATTCTGAGGTACAAGTTTCAAAATGTTCTAAATCTTGTGAAGCTTTAAAAGAATTAGAAACACTTAAAACAAAATATGAGAGTCAGTGGAAAGAATTAAGAGACACTGCTTTTAGCTTAGCAAATCATAAGAGAGCTTTAGCTGTGTTAGAAGAAAGAATTGTTCATTTTCAAAACAATGAGTCTAAGTTTTCTGATGATATGATTATTGTCAAAAGAGACTTAATGTTTAGAGAAAATGAGATTACTGTTTTAAAACATGAGTTAGAACAGGTTAAGAAGGCTAAGGAGAACATTCAGATGAGTGTAGACACACTAGAATACACATCAAAAGGTGTTCAAAAGATAATTGAGACTCAGATTCATAATAAAGCTAAGTCAGGACTAGGATATAATTCAGTTCCACCTCCTTATAGAGGAATACCATCACCCAAAGGTATTGACTTAGAACATACAGGACTCCCTGAATTTCAATTACCTGTGCTTAACTATGGTCCTCAACCTAAGAAGGATGTAGTTGATAAACCTGTGTTTGTAAGTGCAAGTGATAAGTCACTATCTGAGGACAAAGTGTCTTCTGATAGGTCCTCACCTAAGGACTCAGATGCTCCAACAATTGAGGAATGGACTTCTGATGATGAGGATGATCAGGCTGTGGTTAAGCCTGTTAGTGCTAATGTGGAGGAACCAAAAGTTCCAAAGATGGTTAAACCTGAGACTGTTAGGCCTAGTTCAAATGCCAAACCTTTTAGACCAACAGTTAGGTATGCAGAGATGTATAGAACCACAAACAAGCCAAGAGGTAACCAGAGAAATTGGAATGACCTCAAATCCCACCAATTAGGAAAGGATTTTGTTTGCTATAGGAAAGCTTGTTACTCTTGTGGTAGTTTTGATCATATTGCAGATTATTGTGATAAATGGGTATCTGGATATACAAATCATAGGTTGAGCATTGCAAAACCTCAATCTTTTCCTAGGAATGATAGGATGATACCTAGATCAGTTCTTTTAAGGTCTGGACCTAGAGCAGTTCCAACTGCTAGACCAGCAGTTCCAACTGCTAGACCAACAGTTCAGAATGTCAGACCTATGAGACCAATTCACCCAAGGCCACCAGTTCAAAATCCAATAAATGTTTTTAAACCATCATACACAACTGGTAAAAGAACTTTTTATGAGAAAGCAGTGGTGAAAAACCAAGTTTGGAAACCTAAGGTAACAACTGCCAAGCCAGCAGTTCCAACTGCTAGCAGGGTAATTGGTACTGGTGTGAATAAAAATACTGCTAAGGGAAACATGGGGAATGGAGTGAATGCTTCAGCATGTTGGGTATGGAGACCAATTCAACCCAATGGTGCTAAGACTGCTTTGAAAAGAATAAATTATGTTGATGCTAGAGGAAAGCCTAAGTCTGCTTTGGCTTGGGTTCCACAAGGAAATTAATTTTTCTTGTTATATGCATTGTTAGTCATGTGCTTGTATTTGGAATTCTTTGTTTTTGGACTAACAATTGCAGGATTGGAGAGTAAACACCAAGGGATTATGAATGCTTGATGTTTTGGACTAAATGGTGTTCTGGAGTTTAGTATGTGATCCTTGCATACAACAAATGGTAATTGGTTCACCATGTCTTATCCACATAAGAACCAACTAGTCCAGAGCAAACGGTTTCTGGTAAAGACTAATCAAATCCGTTTATGGTTGACAATTTACCAAAAATTGTATGGTTATCAGCTCACCATATCTAAATGTGAAGAGTTGGCTAGTCCAAAGCAAACGGCTATTGGTAAAGACATATCAAATCCGTTGATAGCTGATAGTTTGCTAAAAACTATGTATGAGCCATGTTATTTTAAAATTCTTAATTCAAAAAGTTGGGTCGGCTCAATAAAATTTTTCAACAGTTGAGACGGTTAGTACAAAATATTGGTACGGTTCAACTAGCCGTTATGACTGACGTGGCGGTAATTAATTTTGAGGTAAAAACTAGCCGTTGGCGGTTTGTTGCGATTTTTACTGGATGGATTACGGATTTCGAGGGATCCTCTTATAGATATTTTTAACTTTTATTTTATTATATTCTTATACTAAAATAAATAGTTACCATATTTCTTAAGTCGGTCAACTTGAAACCCTACAACTCTCTCCATAAACTCTCAATATTACTTTCATCTTCTATCTTTTCACTCAAAATTATTACTATTCACGTCTGTTAACTGATATTTACTGCTAAGAATGGCAAGATTGGATTTTGTTACACGTCACAACCAGGTTGCGTTTTTAGAGAGAACAGAGCAAGGAGATGGGCCTAAATTTTATGAGGTTGTGGATTTTCTCAACCACTCTCACATAAGGTATGCTCTAACTGTTTCTCCTACTCTTTATTTTTCGCACATCATACAGTTTTGGAAGAATTCTTCTATCTTGATAAGTGATGATGGAAACTTAGAAATTCATACTAAAGTAGATGGTATTAAATTTGTTGTTACCGAGTCTATACTTAGGAGACATCTTAAATTAAATGACTCAGATGGTATCCACACTATGCTAAATACTGAAATTTGGGAAGAACTTGAAAAAATGGGGTATGATACATCTGAACATAAATTGACTTTTCAAAAAGCATGTTTTTCACCCCAATGGAGATTTTTGATACATACTCTTCTATGCTGTTTAAGTAACAAAAAGACTGCTTGGGAGCAGTTCAGTAGCAATATTGCTATTGCTCTCATTTTCTTGTCTACAAACAGGGTTTTTAACTTTTCAAAATATATTTTTAAGGGTATGGTATCAAATGTTGATAGTAAAACAAAGTTTTTAATGTATCCCAGGTTTGTTCAAACAATTTTAAATAAAAAGAAAAACCTGCTTACACTACTAACTGAAATTTTTGCTACGCCTAGTCTACAATCAAAGGTTTTTCAAAATATGGCTATGGCTAGTACACGTTTTGAAGGGGAACCAGTTCCATTGTTTCCTCAAATGATTCAAACTGAGTTGGGTGAAGGTTCAGCAGTTCCAACTGATCCCCATCACACATCCACTCAAGACTTTGAAACAACCCTACAACCACCCATCACTTATAGGAGAAGGTCTAAACCTAGTCTAACTAGGGATGTGACTGCATCCTTGCCCAAAGATTCACCTCTCATAGCAGGTAACACAGCTAGAAGTGATGAGGGTAGTTCTTCACAAACTGAATTGACGGCTTTATGTACCAAGTTAGTAGCCCAGGTTGACAATTTGGAGAAGGAGCTAAAGCAAACCAAGGAGGAATTTAAAGCTCACAAGGAGACTTTTGCCAAAGTCTATACAAAGTTAACCAAAAGGGTGAAGCAGCTTGAAGAACAGTTGAAGAGAAAGAGGGCAAGAGTGATAGTGGATGATGATTCTGATGATGATGATTCAGATGGTTCGGACGGGGATGATGAAAATTCTTCCAAACAGGGGAGGAAGTTTGGTAAAGAAAGGAAATTTGGAGATAGATCAGGATCTCAGGGGAGGTATGAAGAAGGTTCTGAACAAGATAAAGGTTATGATAAAGGTTCAGGTTCTGGTAATATTCATGAAGAATCAGCTGAAGCAGTTCCAAATGAAGAAGCAGTTCAAACTGCTGAGAAAGAGCAAGAGACAGAGCAAGTAACAGTTCAAACTGCTGAGTCAGAACAACAAGCAGTTCCAACTGAAGAAACTTCTGCTGAACAAGAATATGAAAGGAGAAGAGCAGATAAAGGAAAGAAACCTATGACATCTGAAGAAGTGGTTGCTGTTCAAGAACTTGAAAGACTTAAAAGGTTGAAACCAAAAACTCAAGAACAGATTGATCATGATGCAGAGGTTGCAAGACAGATGTTAGAAGAAGATTTAGCTGGAGAGGAAGAAAAACAAGCTCAGATTGCTCATGATGAAGAAATTGCTAGGAAGATGGCTGCTGATGACATAAGGAATATATCTGAATTCATGGAAAGAAAAAGATCAAATGAAGTAGATCAAGAAGAATTCAATGAACAGTTGCAATATTTTCTAGATTCTGATGTGATGGTAAGAGCACAAGCTCAGTTGCAAAACTATATATAGAGTTTAGTGATTTGGGAAGTAATCATAAGTTTAGGGGAGGATTGTTAGGAATTAAGCTTAAGCAGTTAAGACTGTTGGAGGTAACAGTTAGAACTGTTGAAGATTGAAGTTAAGACTGCTGAAGGAGAATTGAAGACAAGAGCAGTTAAGACTGCTGAATGAAGAAGTTAAGACGGTTTATGATTTATGTAAAGTAGATAATTATGGAAAATATACTGTGTATATTGATGAAGCGAAAAGTGTACCGCTTTTAGGGGGTCATTTAAGCCCTAAATCGTATTTATTTGATCAAATATTGCCCTAAATCGTTCCTTTTGTCATTTTAGGTACTTTGGAGAAGAAATCTGGAAAAGGAAGCATTTGGACGTTTTTGGAGCATAAAAGTGAAGAAAACGACAAAGTCTCCAAAGCTGCTGGAAAAGTACTCTTGACGGCGTCAAGTATTGCTCTTGACGGCGTCATGGCTTGGCAAAAGAGGTGGATATGAAAAATACACATGATAAGCCAGAGAGTTTTACAATGGAAAGTCTGACGGTGTCACCCTTTGAAGTGATCAAGGTCGTCACGGTTTAAGCTAAAGAGAGACGGCGTCAAGCCCATTTCTGACGGCGTCAAGCCTTGATAAGCCAGAGCGGATTTTGGAGGACTAAAGAGGGATGGCGTCAGGAAGGCCATCCGGGAACCCTAAACGCGGCGAGGTGACGGCGTCAAGATCTATAACGTGACGCCGTCAGATACTAAACTCTATATATAGTTTTGCAATTTTTATTCATTGTGTGCAACTTTTGGTGTGCAACTTTGTGAGGAGAAACCCTAAGACGAATTTCTGCCATTTTTAAGGGTTTTCATACCCTTGGATCTCCCATGTTTAATTAAAGATAAGTAATTACTTAATCAATCAATATGTCTATGTGTTGTTTGATTATATCTTGTTCTTGTCTTTTGATTAACATGCTAGGCTAGATTTATCTTGTGTTTGCTTAGATCTAATGAAACCTAACTATTGATTATTAGTTGTTAGTGTGTTATTAATTGTATTGGATGATTGTTTATCGATGTTAGGCTTAAGAAAACTGGCTAACTTCCTATACGGTAACTTGCTTGAACGTCTTAAGAAACATGAACCAATGCGTACTAGGTTTTTATGGTTGTATTTAATGCATGAGCGAATTCTAGTGATCCCATGTTAGGAGCTTCCTAGCCGGCTCGACATAGGAGTGAAGTAAGAGCTTGTAGAGTTGGGGAAGTACGTACGCCACCCCACGATTGGTATTAAGGAATACACCCGTCATCCACACAATTAATACACACTAATCAACCGATAAAAGATAGTTAGGGAGTAAGGAAATCTAGGTAAACACATTTCTCTCCATATAAGTTTCACAACCTTTTCATTTTCAGTTATTTTATTTTATTTGCATTTGTAGTAATTTGGGTTAGTTGACTAGCAACTAATTCCGCCCACTCCTTCAAACCCGAGATTTTATTTGCTTTCATAAAATATAAAAAAATATAAAAAGAATCTTCCTTCACCCTTAGACCTAATTAGAGTAGTTTTTCATACCTAACGAACACTATTCCCTGTGGAGAACGATCAATCCCCCGTACTTACCACTACACTATACTACATCGGTCAGGTACACTGCCTGGTGGGGTTGTAAGCCTCTTGAGATCCCTCGAGAGGTAAAACCTGTTGTAAGGTCGCAAAACCACGCATCAAGTTTTTGGCGCCGCTGCCGGGGAATAGTTATTGTTTAGGTTGAATTTTTATTTTATTAGGTCTACTCACTAGATTCCTTTCTAGTGAGATTTTTATTTTATTTTTCTAGGATTTCTTGTAGTCTATCTTTTTCTTTGTGCCCTTTGTTTGTAAAACCATTTTCATTTATCACTATGATGGATGAAATTCCATTTAGATCATTGACAATAGAGGAACAATTATATTTCACCAATAGATTTGTTTCCTATCATTCCTATGAATTTTTGTGTGATCTTTGTGATTTCCAAAAGGAGTTAGGGGTAAGGTTAGATGGGTTTAATGAATTCTATGCATGTGAGATTTCTATTAGACGAGCATTATCTGGATCAATTCCTTTTAGTCAGGCCCTTTGGATGAATTTTGAGGAAAGCTTCCTAACCATGACCCATAAGTGGAACGAATTGGTGGATTCGTATGAGCAAAGAGACCTAGTTTCTAAGAACATGAACTTAGAATCAAACCAAGATTCTGAGACGGTTAGAGTTGAGCCACCTAGCTGCATGTCATGGTTAGGCACTACCATAATACAGGGTGAACACTTAGGTGATCTTGATGTGATGGAGGATCTAGCCGAGCATGATCACATTCATCAAAAAGACCTAGGTTTTATGATCGATGACGATGAATCTCAAGAAACGCATGATGAATCTTTTGGGCAATTTGAATATAGCAGTCAGAATATTGAGGATGATCCTTATGATTCGGATATAGAAGTTGAGATGCCTAGAGAAGCACTTGAGATACTAGGGAAAATGTTAGGGTTAGATTCTACTAAAACACATGATGAGGATATAGGTGATCTTGACACAAGGAATGATGAGGTAAGTAACATAAGTCCACCAAGTACCCCACAAGTCCTACCATCATTTGAGGCACACACACCGCCCGTGACTTACCCGGAAGAAGTTGAGGAGACTATAGGAACCCCAATAAAGGTAGAGCCCTTGGACCAAACACAACTAGAAGAAATAGGTTTGAATGATTTTAGTGATCACAACCTTTCTTTTAGTCCTATTGAAGTTCCTAGTTTTGATGAGCCGGAGCCTCAACCAAAACCGTTACCTAATCTTCCATCCTTGGATGAAAATTTAGGAATTGAATTAGGTCCCGATCCACCCATCAAAACATATAGTCCGGGTAGTCTTAAGTTTAAGGTAGTAGACATTAAGCCTTGTAGTGAGGAAGACAATATAGGAGTGAAAAATGACCTTACATGTCTACATCACCCATTCATGATTGATCACAAGAAACATTATGGGTTTAAACCGGGTTTATTAGGTCAAGATGGATTCCCAACTAGGAATCTCTCGAAGTTGATAGAAGATGATCCCTTTTTAGGAGAAAACTTTAATTCACCCATTGACCAAAGTGAACTAGGTAAGGTTATGATGAAAGGAGCACACCCCTTTGAGTATATAATTCATCCACCACTCTTTCCTCACGCGGCATACTTCCACCAAGATGGTGTGTATCGCTACTATCACCCGCACTTAATCCTAAGTGTAGGAAAAACCTCTCCTTTATCCGTTAAATAAGGGTAGAGTCAGGCTTGTGACTCGAACAAAAACAAGCGCTTCTTGGGAGGCAACCCAAGCTTTATTTGCTTTGTGTGTTTATTTATTTGTTTGTTTGATTTTATTTGCTTCCGTACGTATGTTTAATTTTTATTTTTAATGATTCATGTTCAAAACTAAATTGTGAAAATGCTTTATCTTGTTTTTAACTTCGTCTTAACTACATATAAAGGTATTTTGCAAAAGATAAGTGTAAGGGAAATCCAAATCGGTTTATTAGAACAAATGAACATGAATCATAACAATATTAAATTAACATACATATTAGTAATTGTTTGAGTCAAATGCTTGTATCGAGTCATAATGATATTTTGCAGGAATTCCAGGAAGTAAGGTAAAGGTTTTTCCAGAAATTTTCCGGAAACTTAACATGAGAATTCTGTCAGATCATTTCTGACGGCGTCAGGCCTTACAACCTGACGGTGTCAGGTTTTAATTTTCTGAAATTTTGAAAGTTTTGTTTTCATAAAAAGTTTTTATTAAATCTCTAACTTATAAACTCCAAGAATCTGCAAAATTATCATTCCACAAGCATTATATCCTTATATAGAATTTATCCCGCCGATGTTATGCAGGTTTTTGTGTTTGTTTTCTCAGGTTTAACAGGTTATTTTGGACAAGGAGATGTATGTGGAATCAAGCTTTTGGCGATGCTTTAGTCTTGAAGCTTCTACTTTCTCTTGGAAGAAGATCTAACCATGTTACCTCTTTATCCACCAAACAAATCAGGGGAGTATTTGATTTCATTCTTTTACCTTATTTACTTTTACATCTTGTTATTTGAACATTGGGGACAATGTTCATCTTAAGTGTAAGGGGGGAGGGGGTAAAAATACGGTACTTTAGAGAATACAATTGCACTTGATTTTTGTTTGTTTAATGGTAAATGTGTAATAAAACTGAGTTAAATACCTGTTAGGGAAATTTTAGTGCCAAATTTAAAATTTTTTACAACATATAGGAGTGAAACTTTGATCTTAATGAGCGTCTCATGGATAGGAGTTATTTGACTAGCACAAAACCGTACCACTAAAAAAATTTTCCACCCCCAAATATGTGAGGTTCGCCCCTAGAATTGGTAGGAAAAGCATTTATGCTATGATGTGTGTACCGGTAGCACTTAGATTCTAGAACTTGCGTTAGGACCATTCCGAGGCCACAAGTGAGACTACATTCGTGTAGTTAGATTTACTACATGATAAGAGGCATTAGGATTAACCCATTGTTTTACACCTGTGTTTTTGTTATAATTACGTTGGTTACATTGGTCAAGTAATTCTCCCACACCCTTTGCGTTGTACTCATTTTTAGTACACGATACCCCTAGTACACCCCTCAGAGCCTATCTTTTCGTTTCGACCTTTAAGCATTTTACTTAAAGGAAGAATTTGTTACACCCCACTTAAATGTACACCCAAATCGCCTTAGCCTACCTTGTATGCACTCATTTTTAGTGCATTATTGTGACAACATTTGTTTAAACCCCAAATTAATTATCTAATTGATTACATGGTTGCTAAGTCGAGTCATATCCTTGTACATATTGTTTTGGGACGATTGGGACTTATGGGTAAAGTACTAGTGTAATGGAGTAATGGGGAAGAACAACATTATTACCCCCATTTGTGTTAAATATTTTAAAAGTACTCCAAGTGTTTCGATTATCTTAATTCGAGTTAGTAGAATAATTATTTGTAAAGTTATGTAAAAGTTCAAGTGTAAGGGGAATGCAACGCCCCTATGATGTATTATTTTGGATGGTAGGGCAAGAGTGTATGAAAAAAAAAAAAAAAAAAAATCAAAAAAATCAAGAAAAATACAAAAAAAAATGAGAAAAAAGAAAAGTAGAAAAAAACATACGGACTACCATCTCGTTTCATTTTATGTTTATTTTTTTTGTTATTTTGTTTTTAGCTTAAGTCGAGTCTAGTCTTGGCTTAGCAACGCCATATTTTACATGTAATTAATCAAGATCTTTAACTCGCCACCAGTAAAATATCTCTTATCCAACAAAACCGTGTTTATCATATCCCTACACCTCATGTTATAACCCATGTAAAAGCCCTCTTTGATAGTTTATCTTAGGTGCTTACGCCTAGTGGAGAAGGTTTTTGATCCTTTCCCAAGCCTATGGCAATCTATTTGCTATGACAGGTAGTGAGAGATATTATCCGTTTTCATTTATGAGATTTATTTTGATGACACCTGAGAGATGTGAGTATCTAAACACTACTTGTGAGGTGCTAGTTTGTAATCTCCGTGCTTATTATGATTAAAGTGGAACGACTATTTGTTATAATTACTTTTATATTAGCATTAAATGACCCCTAACTTGTATTTTGATTAGAATAAAAGCGCATTTGCTTGAGGACAAGCAAATCTCAAGTGTAAGGGTATTTGATGAAGCGAAAAGTGTACCGCTTTTAGGGGGTCATTTAAGCCCTAAATCGTATTTATTTGATCAAATATTGCCCTAAATCGTTTCTTTTGTCATTTTAGGTACTTTGGAGAAGAAATCTGGAAAAGGAAGCATTTTGGACGTTTTTGGAGCATAAAAGTGAAGAAAACGACAAAGTCTCCAAAGCTGCTGGAAAAGTACTCTTGACGGTGTCAAGTATTGCTCTTGACGGCGTCATGGCTTGGCAAAAGAGGTGGATATGAAAAATACACATGATAAGCCAGGGAGTTTTACAATGGAAAGTCTGACGGCGTCACCCTTTGAAGTGATCAAGGTCGTCACGGTTTAAGCTAAAGAGAGACGGCGTCAAGCCCATTTCTGACGGCGTCAAGCCTTGATAAGCCAGAGCGGATTTTGGAGGACTAAAGAGGGACGGCGTCAAGAAGGCCATCCGGGAACCCTAAACGCGGTGAGGTGACGGCGTCAAGATCTATAACGTGACGCCGTCAGATACTAAACTCTATATATAGTTTTGCAATTTTTATTCATTGTGTGCAACTTTTGGTGTGCAACTTTGTGAGGAGAAACCCTAAGACGAATTTCTGCCATTTTTAAGGGTTTTCATACCCTTGGATCTCCCATGTTTAATTAAAGATAAGTAATTACTTAATCAATCAATATGTCTATGTGTTGTTTGATTATATCTTGTTCTTGTCTTTTGATTAACATGCTAGGCTAGATTTATCTTGTGTTTGCTTAGATCTAATGAAACCTAACTATTGATTATTAGTTGTTAGTGTGTTATTAATTGTATTGGATGATTGTTTATCGATGTTAGGCTTAAGAAAACTGGCTAACTTCCTATACGGTAACTTGCTTGAACGTCTTAAGAAACATGAACCAATGCGTACTAGGTTTTTATGGTTGTATTTAATGCATGAGCGAATTCTAGTGATCCCATGTTAGGAGCTTCCTAGCCGGCTCGACATAGGAGTGAAGTAGGAGCTTGTAGAGTTGGGGAAGTACGTACGCCACCCCACGATTGGTATTAAGGAATACACCGGTCATCCACGCAATTAATACACACTAATCAACCGGTAAAAGATAGTTAGGGAGTAAGGAAATCTAAGTAAACACATTTCTCTCCATATAAGTTTCACAACCTTTTCATTTTCAGTTATTTTATTTTATTTGCATTTGTAGTAATTTGGGTTAGTTGACTAGCAACTAATTCCGCCCACTCCTTCAAACCCGAGATTTTATTTGCTTTCATAAAATATAAAAAAATATAAAAAGAATCTTCCTTCACCCTTAGACCTAATTAGAGTAGTTTTTCATACCTAACGAACACTATTCCCTGTGGAGAACGATCAATCCCCCGTACTTACCACTACACTATACTACATCGGTCAGGTACACTGCCTGGTGGGGTTGTAAGCCTCTTGAGATCCCTCGAGAGGTAAAACCTGTTGTAAGGTCGCAAAACCACGCATCAAGTTTTTGGCGCCGCTGCCGGGGAATAGTTATTGTTTAGGTTGAATTTTTATTTTATTAGGTCTACTCACTAGATTCCTTTCTAGTGTGATTTTTATTTTATTTTTCTAGGATTTCTTGTAGTCTATCTTTTTCTTTGTGCCCTTTGTTTGTAAAACCATTTTCATTTGTCACTATGATGGATGAAATTTCATTTAGATCATTGACAATAGAGGAACAATTATATTTCACCAATAGATTTGTTTCCTATCATTCCTATGAATTTTTGTGTGATCTTTGTGATTTCCAAAAGGAGTTAGGGGTAAGGTTAGATGGGTTTAATGAATTCTATGCATGTGAGATTTCTATTAGACGAGCATTATCTGGATCAATTCCTTTTAGTCAGGCCCTTTGGATGAATTTTGAGGAAAGCTTCCTAACCATGACCCATAAGTGGAACGAATTGGTGGATTCGTATGAGCAAAGAGACCTAGTTTCTAAGAACATGAACTTAGAATCAAACCAAGATTCTGAGACGGTTAGAGTTGAGCCACCTAGCTGCATGTCATGGTTAGGCACTACCATAATACAGGGTGAACACTTAGGTGATCTTGATGTGATGGAGGATTTAGCCGAGCATGATCACATTGATCAAAAAGACCCAGGTTTTATGATCGATGACGATGAATCTCAAGAAACACATGATGAATCTTTTGGGCAATTTGAATATAGCAGTCAGAATATTGAGGATGATCCTTATGATTCGGATATAGAAGTTGAGATGCCTAGAGAAGCACTTGAGATACTAGGGAAAATGTTAGGGTTAGATTCTACTAAAACACATGATGAGGATATAGGTGATCTTGACACAAGGAATGATGAGGTAAGTAACATAAGTCCACCAAGTACCCCACAAGTCCTACCATCATTTGAGGCACACACACCGCCCGTGACTTACCGGAAGAAGTTGAGGAGACTATAGGAACCCCAATAAAGGTAGAGCCCTTGGACCAAACACAACTAGAAGAAATAGGTTTGAATGATTTTAGTGATCACAACCTTTCTTTTAGTCCTATGGAAGTTCCTAGTTTTGATGAGCCGGAGCCTCAACCAAAACCGTTACCTAATCTTCCATCCTTGGATGAAAATTTAGGAATTGAATTAGGTCCCGATCCACCCATCAAAACATATAGTCCGGGTAGTCTTAAGTTTAAGGTAGTAGACATTAAGCCTTGTAGTGAGGAAGACAATATAGGAGTGAAAAATGACCTTACATGTCTACATCACCCATTCATGATTGATCGCAAGAAACATTATGGGTTTAAACCGGGTTTATTAGGTCAAGATGGATTCCCAACTAGGAATCTCTCGAAGTTGATAGAAGATGATCCCTTTTTAGGAGAAAACTTTAATTCACCCATTGACCAAAGTGAACTAGGTAAGGTTATGATGAAAGGAGCACACCCCTTTGAGTATATAATTCATCCACCACTCTTTCCTCACGCGGCATACTTCCACCAAGATGGTGTGTATCGCTACTATCACCCGCACTTAATCCTAAGTGTAGGAAAAACCTCTCCTTTATCCGTTAAATAAGGGTAGAGTCAGGCTCGTGACTCGAACAAAAACAAGCGCTTCTTGGGAGGCAACCCAAGCTTTATTTGCTTTGTGTGTTTATTTATTTGTTTGTTTGATTTTATTTGCTTCCGTACGTATGTTTAATTTTTATTTTTATTGATTCATGTTCAAAACTAAATTGTGAAAATGCTTTATCTTGTTTTTAACTTCGTCTTAACTACATATAAAGGTATTTTGCAAAAGATAAGTGTAAGGGAAATCCAAATCGGTTTATTAGAACAAATGAACATGAATCATAACAATGGGAAATTAACATACATATTAGTCTGACGGCGTCACCCTTTGAAGTGATCAAGGTCGTCATGGTTTAAGCTAAAGAGAGACGGCGTCAAGCCCATTTCTGACGTCGTCAAGCCTTGATAAGCCAGAGCGGATTTTGGAGGACTAAAGAGGGACGGCGTCAGGAAGGCCATCCGGGAACCCTAAACGCGGCAAGGTGACGGCGTCAAGATCTATAACGTGACGCCGTCAGATACTAAACTCTATATATAGTTTTGCAATTTTTATTCATTGTGTTCAACTTTTGGTCATTAGTGTGCAACTTTGTGAGGAGAAACCCTAAGACGAATTTCTGCCATTTTTAAGGGTTTTCATACCCTTGGATCTCCCATGTTTAATTGAAGATAAGTAATCATTTAATCAATCAATATGTCTATGTGTTGTTTGATTATATCTTGTTCTTGTCTTTTGATTAACATGCTAGGCTAGATTTATCTTGTGTTTGCTTAGATCTAATGAAACCTAACTATTGATTATTAGTTGTTAGTGTGTTATTAATTGTATTGGATGATTGTTTATCGATGTTAGGCTTAAGAAAACTGGCTAACTTCCTATACGGTAACTTGCTTGAACGTCTTAAGAAACATGAACCAATGCGTACTAGGTTTTTATGGTTGTATTTAATGCATGAGCGAATTCTAGTGATCCCATGTTAGGAGCTTCCTAGTCGGCTCGACATAGGAGTGAAGTAGGAGCTTGTAGAGTTGGGGAAGTACGTACGCCACCCCACGATTGGTATTAAGGAATACACCCGTCATCCACGCAATTAATACACACTAATCAACCGGTAAAAGATAGTTAGGGAGTAAGGAAATCTAAGTAAACACATTTCTCTCCATATAAGTTTCACAACCTTTTCATTTTCAGTTATTTTATTTTATTTGCATTTGTAGTAATTTGGGTTAGTTGACTAGCAACTAATTCCGCCCACTCCTTCAAACCCGAGATTTTATTTGCTTTCATAAAATATAAAAAAATATAAAAAGAATCTTCCTTCACCTTTAGACCTAATTAGAGTAGTTTTTCATACCTAACGAACACTATTCCCTGTGGAGAACGATCAATCCCCCGTACTTACCACTACACTATACTACATCGGTCAGGTACACTGCCTGGTGGGGTTGTAAGCCTCTTGAGATCCCTCGAGAGGTAAAACCTGTTGTAAGGTCGCAAAACCACGCATCATATATCGTATAAGAATAGATTTATAGTTATCTTGTACAGGAATCCTTAGTCTATAAAAGGATTGCCTAGGTTAAGGTTTGTACGCACACAATACGAGAGATACAGAAAGATATAGAAGTACGATAAGATTCAAGGTTGTAAACCCTAGTGATAAAGAGATCACTCGTATTATTATTCTAATAATATTGAATCATTGAAGGTTATTCATTATGTGTTCTTTGTTTCATTCTAATCTTACAAAACACATAAGGTCTTTTAAATACTAGCTAGTAAATTCCGCGTGCTAGACTACGTATAATTCTTAGTATCACATCTAACACAAGGAGTGTGTGTAGATCCGGTCAACTTTTAGCATCCATTTGGTAGACCATAAATCCCATATAGGAGGCAAAGGCTAAAAATAGCCTAATGGCTTCAACTCTGGCCATTGGAGCAAACACCTCATCATAATCAATACCCTCCTCTTGCCTGTGACCTTGAGCAACTATTCTTGCTTTATTCCTTATCACAATACCTCTAGCATCTCTTTTGTTCTTTAGAATCCATTTTGTCCCAATTACATTCTTTCCTTCAGGTAAAGGCACAAGCTTCCATACTTTCTGATTAATAAATTGTTGCATTTCTTCTTGCATAGCCTCCACCCAAGCTGAATCTGCAAGAGCTTGTGATACACTGCTTGGTTCAACTTGTGAAAGAAAACAGGCAAAGAGACAATGTAGAAAGTCTGTGTGATTGTTCCTTTGCTGATTATGAACATAGCTGACAAAGGCACTTTCACCAAACTTTGCTTGTTTCATCTTATTTCTTGTCTGAACAGCAGAAGTAGGATCACCAAGAATCAATGATTGAGGATGTATGGTGTTGATTCTTTTAGTAGAAACCGGATTGACTTCTACTGTGGATGCTAGATTATTGATATCAGGACTAAGGTCATCATCATAAGAGGAGGAGGTAAAAATTCTAGCACTTGGATGATGATGAATATCTTCACATTCAGCTCCAGAAGATAGTGAGTTACCAAGATCTGTAGGTCTTGGATATCTTGTGAGAGATTCAGGAAAGCCCAATGAATGATCAGAAGAATTGGACAAAAGAGCAGCAGGAATGGAGACACCACCAGGAACATTATAGGTACCAGCAGAATTGGTAGTGCCAGCAGTAACAGAAATACTACCAGCAGGAACCGAAGCACTACTAGCAGAATCCAAAGCACTACCAGCAGAATCCATATTCCTGCGGGCTTCAACTGCAGCCTGTCTTAAGAGCTCCTCTGTTTCTTTTGTGAATTCAAAACCAAACTTTTCAGCTGCTTCCTTGGCATCAATTTCTTGTCTTTGAAGTCTTGCAAGATCTTCTGCAAAACTTGAAACATCTTCACCCATGCCAGAATTATCTTTAACTTCAAAACCTGCACATTGGATAGAAGGAAAAGAAGGAACAACTATGGTTTGTTCATCACACTCAGAGTCTGAATCATCATCTGGGAACCTGCATTGTTAGTTGGAGAGTCTTGTGTACCTGCATCATGATTAGCTTTGAAACGAGTATATCCTAAAGTATCAGTTAGATAGTATAGATAAAAATACCACTCATGACCAACACCCTGAATATTAGGTTTATCCTCAAGATATCTCAGGTTTAATGACTCCTCTATCCTTTTGGCAGATAAGTTGTAAACCCTATAAGCCTTACTATGTGCAGAGTACCCAACTATAAATCCCTCATCAGCTTTCTCCTCAAATTTACCCAAATGGTCACTGGTGTTCAGAATGGTCACATGACATCCAAAAGGTTTAAGATGACTTACGGTAGGAACTTTCCCGCACAAAAGTTCATAAAGTGTTTTGTTGTGAGGACTAGTGATCAATACCCTATTTAAAACATAACAAGCAGTGCTTACTGCTTCAGTCCAAAACATGGTAGGTAACTTAGAGTCAGCAAGCATAGATCTTGCAGCTTCTATAAGGGTCCTATTCTTTCTCTCTGCAACCCCATTTTATTGTGGGGTTCTGGCATTACTATAGTCCCTTTTAATCCCCTTTTTCCCACATAGTTCAATTAAGTTAGAATTTTTAAACTCTGTTCCATTGTCACACCTTATAGTCTTAACCTTTTTATTTAGCTGGTTTTCAATTAAGGCAATAAAGTCCCTAATCACATGGAAAGTTTCATCCTTAGTACCTAAGAAGAAAGTCCAACAAAACCTGCTAAAATCATCTGTAATCACCAGGCAATAGTACTTATGATCAATACTTCTGATGGAAGTAGGACCAAAAAGATCCATATGGAGTAACTGGAGAGGCTCAGTGATGGTGCTCACAGCTGTGATGGCCTTGTAAGAAGCTTTGTGTTGCTTTCCTTTGTTGCAGGCAACACAATTATGTTCATTTGAAAAGGTCTTGAGAGGAAGCCCTTTTACCAATCCATTATTTGCTAGCTTGTTGATGGTCTTGAAGTTAACATGAGCCATCCTCCTATGCCACTTTGTAGATTCATCCAAGGATGCCTTTGCCACCAAACAAGCTAAATCACCTTCAAGTTGGACTTCATTTAAGTTGAAACTGTATAGATTGTGTCTTCTTGGAACTTTAAGTACAACTTGACTTTCATCAGGCAACTTGAAGTCTTTAGAGAGCACAAGGCATACAGTCTCAGTGAAGAGGACACTGTTTTTCTTGTCACAAATTTGTGAAACAGAGAACAGATTGAAATTCTACAACTCTTCCACATAATAGACATTTTCAAAATCCAACTTGGAAGTTCTGATGGTTCCTTTGCCTGTTATTTTACCATCTCCACCTCCAAAAGTCACAGTGCCTCCTCTTAAAGTCACAAAGTCCACCAACCTTTCTCTATTTCCTGTCGTACTTCTAGAACACCCACTATCAACTATACCTAAGTCTTTACTTCTATGAGGATTTTCCTACAACAAATAGAAAATACAACAACATTAGATACATTGGGAGACCCAAGCCATCACTGACTTGGGCCTGCCTAGTGGATCAGTAAGAATTAAACCATGTAGATTGATAAGATCTACCATTGTTCTTGGACCCCATTCTCAAATATTGGTCATTATGTCTCCAAGAACAACCTGCTGAGGACTTAACATCAGTTTCCCATCGTTTCCCCCCCATATTCATTGGGTCATAATGAACAGGCCTATAATCATTCTGAAAGTAAGAGCTTGTAGGTCTGATTAATGGTCTAGCAGCATTTCTTTTCCATCCAGCAGGAAATGGCCTACCAGTAGGAACTGGCTTACCAGCAGGAACTGGCTTACCAGCAAAAACTAGTTTACCAGCAGAAACTGGCTTACCAACAGGAAATGTAGCTCTGTCAGAGCTCATTTGTGCTGCTTGAGGAACAAATGGGGGAATATTAGCAACATTATTCCACAATGGTCTAGTTTGTTGCCCAGCACACACATTCATTCTATTCTCATAAAAATCACAATCCTCAATAAGATGAGAATAACTTCCACAAACAAAACATGATTTCTTTCTAAATGTTTTCTTCTGAACATGACTTCTCTTATTACACACAAACTTATCACAATTAAAACTAGAAACAGAATTGTTTTTAACAAAATGAAAAGCTCTATTTCCAAAAGAAATTGTCTTTGAAATTGATTCATCATCAGCTACTCTTGAGGAGAAGTCATCAGACTTGGGTGTGGTAGACTTGTCACTTGAATCACATGAGGCAAATATTTATCCTCATGTAAATCCGTCATGTTTCCAATATGTTAAATACTTGTTACATGTTCTTTGTCGAAATGTGTTTTAGTATATCTTGGACTTTTAATCAAACCCACTTATCTTCAAATCTATAGGACTTTGGCCCATAATTGTTTAACCCAAATATATATTCATTTTATTTCTTTTTGTATGGGTTTTAAGCCCATGTCTCAACCCAACTTCTTTCAATCTATTTGCAAAATGTGATAGTGGCTCTGTTTAGTTTCTTTTAGTTACAAACTAGACAATTCTAATATTCTAGTACATTTTAACCTACTTAAGTAATTATAATAAAAGTTTTACTTGACTTAATAACTGTAACACCCCGTGCCCGCTTATACCAAAAACTTTGACTTTTGACGCGGAAACGCTTGACTAAAACGGACATCTGGTCACTCTTTTGACCACTGACAAAAATCTATAAACTTTCAGACCTTGAAACTATTTTTAGATGAAACTAGACTCAATTACCTTCAAAACGATAGGTCATACGACCCATTTCGACTTACGGATTAAAAGATATGATTTTTCGAAAACTGTCCAACTAACCGTGACGCCGTCAGAAAAATGGTGACGCCGTCAGACCTTGACGGGCCAGAAGATTTTTGGACGATTAAAAGGGGACGCCGTCAAGAAGGCCATCAAGAACAAATCTGCAGTTTTCACCACTAAAAACCCATTTTGACCCATTTCATGACATCAAACTACTTATACCACTTCCGTTTTACACCAAACTTGTCCAACTTCATTTATTTAACATAACAAGCACGTTCCAACAATACTTGACCCGATTACAACCCAAAATGGGTACAAACACACTTAAATCCAAACGCCCCTTAACATTTACTAAAAACACTTGAAACACACTTGACACATCGTTAGACCACCAAACCATTACACGACTTTGACAGACATTATAGGACTCATAAAAGAGACTCTCGGGGGTACAACATTGACTCGAGCTCGGTATTCTACCTAGCTCCTATGCTTATTATCTCCCAAATCCGCTTCCAAATCCCTATGCTATAATCCAAGCCAAGTTATCCTCATCGCCATTAACCTACAAAACGTTGACAACTAAAAGAATAAGCTTACGCTTAGTAAGTAAAACGATAATCACATAACATCATATTTCAATCAAACACATAAGCATCACATATCTCCAAACACTTACTTAGCTACTCCACTCTCTAATTTTTTGCATAATCACCTAACATCAACTTACCATCACAACCAAATTCACCACTTAGATCCTATTCATCCTAGCACATAAGCACATATCCAATCTCTTATCACTAACCACAAAACATACATAACACATACATGTTAGACATCCATATAATACATGCCATCATCATTTTACTTACCTTGGTCCAAGCTAAACAACATCAAGAACATCATCAACAATACAATCTTCCATCATCATCATCATCCTTCATAACTAATCAAGACCTAATAACATAATAATCAAATACATAAACAAGGGTTAACAAAACCCATTAAACAAAATCATCTTTCTTACCAAATCATCATATGATCACACCTAGATCATATGATGATATCCCACTTTCCTACTCATCTACAACTTCACTAAAACAAGATAATAGATTACTTACTTGCATAAGATCATAACTAAGGAAGGCTATGGACATAAGATCTTCATCTTCTTCATCCTTGATCAATAACTAGTTTTTCCCTCTCTTTTTCCTTCTCTCTAAAAACCGGCCTCTCACTCTCTCTCAAAAATGAGAGAATTATCTAGATAAAACTAGATATAACTAGTTAGGTACAAGTTTGGGGCAAAGGCAAAGATGGTCCCTCAAGTCTCTTTTCTTCTATTTTGGCCACACTAACTTATAACACATAACTAACAATTGGCAACTTAGGTCCTTCTAGTTTATACATCACATTTCATATTACTACATGAGTCATACTTTGACTACTAGTTTGACCATCGGGTTTGACTTTCCACGTAACTTCGTTGACCAACCAATTACATCCAACCTTAGCATATTTCATCTAGGGTGGGGCCTACTCGTAACCGGGATACGGGTCTAACAATAACAATAGTCCTCGGCACTTACAGCTGTTTCGTACGAAAGTGTTAAGATATACATTAATTATTTGTAGTTGAATGATAAGCGCTCACTCCTTCGAATTTAACTTCTTCAACCAACTTTTCTTTTATACCATTAACTATGCATCTTTTGTTTTTATCAATACACATGTTTTATAGTATAAAACTTAAGGGATACTTAATGTAAGTGAGTTGAGGTAATTCTATATTAGTGGTAACGGATTAGCCTATTTTAGCATTGATTATAATTGTGTTGAATTCGAGATTAACAAAGACTGGCCGCACCCTATTTGTGACTGAACAACACACTAGAGATCAATGACACACCCTCTTGGGGTCGAGAACAACAAAACTCGAATAAGAATACTGACCAAAGCTAAAAGAATAAACCACAACCCCAGGAATGTGCTAATCTAATACCACAACTATCATCCAAGAATACCATGAACCCAACAAGGATGAACAAAACAAGAACTGGTTCGACTCCGGGTTAACTGACCCGACCCGAATCCAAAAGGACAACAATCATCATTTTATGATTATCACCATACGAAAATAGTTTTAAAGAACTGTTTTAAAGTCTATTATAAATCACAATCTTTTAAATTCTATGTTGTTATTTCATATTTTTAACCACGAAACATAATAACAATCGGATTAAATCAATTGAGGAACAAAATGAGTCAAATGATTACCAAACAAGAACGAGGGGAAGGGAGACGACTAGATGAGTAGCAACACGCGAACCCTAATCCATAAGCAAAAACAAAATCTCAATCGGCATCTTTAACTTCAACCCGTAGCAACGAATAAACTAAACAGCCCTCTTGGTCTTTTCGATTTCCTTGGCGTAGGTGGTGACTATGGTGATATGGGAAACGAGTGGCCGGAGTTTTGGCCTGAAAAATAGTGGCGGCTGGAAACTTATGAGAGGGATGTGAGTGGGGATAAGATTTGTGTTGGAGGCTTGTGATGCATCATGGTTATTCGATCAGGATTAATAGGCGCAAAAGAAACAGCTCCAAGACCTGCTTTCGTGGTTAAAACCACGTGAAGGGATGATCCCAGCTTGAGTCGTTTTCCATTGAAGGGCCTTAGGTAGTCTCATGATCTTGACTTGGGGAGAATGGACGGTGGACAAGGAAAAGGAAAAGGAGATGGCGATTGATCTATGGCTTCTTCGAGGTTTACAGAGGAAAGAGAGAAAATGAGAAAAAAATAAAATAAGAAGAAGATAATAAAAGTAAAAAAAGGATGGGCCGTTGATATTATTTATTAGAAGAGTAGACATTGTTTTATTAATACCCCGTGTCCCGTTTAGACAAATTTTAAAATGTGGTCTATAGTTTTGTAAAAATACAAAAATTATATTTCCGGAACGTTTTTATAAACATGATTTAAAAACAAAGTTATTTACTTTGGAGATTAATTATAAATTTAACCGTTACCAATATGAAAGAATTTTCTGAAATAACTAAATATGTTCAAAAATGTCCAATTAAATCGTCAAGTAAAAATAATTAAATTTTTATTATTAAAACAATGTTTGGAGATTTACGGGTGGTTACAATGCATTTGATGAGTATTTGCAAATGGGTGCGAGTACTTCATCTGATTGTCTTGATAATTTTACCAAGTGTGTAATTGATTTGTTTATGCCGGAATATTTAAGAAAACCAGTATGGATCGACATTCAAAGTATTTATGAAAGACATGAGTCGCACCATGGTTTTCCAGGAATGCTTGGTAGCATTGATTGCATGCATTGGGAGTGGAAAAATTATCCGGTTGCTTGGCAAGGGCAATTTGGTAGGGGTGATAAAAAATACCCAACTATAATGCTTGAAGTAGTTGCTTCACAAGATTTATGGATTTGGCATGCATTTTTTGGGATGGCGGGGGCGAATAACGATATTAATGTTTTGGATAAGTCACCGTTATTCGAAGACATTCTTAATGACGTCGCCCCTGCAGCACCTTATATGGTAAATGGAAGGAGGTATAAAAAGGGCTATTACTTAGCTGACGGAATTTACCCACAGTGGGCTACGTTTGTCAAATCCTTCCCGGCAACAACAGACGTGAAACATGATTACTTTAAAAGGAAACAAGAAAGTGCACGAAAGGATGTCGAACGTGCTTTTGGTGTGCTTCAAGGACGTTGGGTTATTCTATGACAACCAGCACGTCAAATGGAACTTGTGAAGATACGTAGAATCATGTATTGTTGCATTATTTTGCATAATATGATTTTGAAATATCAAAAGTTTGCACTACGTGATTTTAACGATATGTGGGTGGATCCGTCAGCACGTTTGAGGAAAGACAGGTGGGTCGACAGATGCGATGAGTGTCTAAATACTCATCATTTTATTCCCATTTAAACTGCAAAAACATTTAAAAACACTCAGAAATGCTTCAAAATATCATAAAATGTGTTTTTATGTGATTCAGGAACAAAAAGATTGAAAACAGGTGAAAAACGAGCTAAGTTTACAAAATTGACAGTTTCAGTCCCTGAAGTTTCAAAAGTTGTCAAAATTAGTCCTTGGTTTTAAAAAAATGGAAAATTATCTTTTATGTTCCCTGGAATTAATTTTCACTATTGGCAGCAATGGTTCCTGGATTTTCAGAAGTTACAAGATTGGTCCTTGGATTTTCAGCATTGTACAACTATGGTCCTTAAAGTTTAAAACAAATCCAAATCCTATCCTATAAACTAAACTAAACCCAGCTACTAAACCCTAGCCCAAAATAATTACCCAAGCCCAATCCAAAATACAAACCCGACCCACCTTTTTAGTTAAATAAAAGGTTTGACCCCAGTCAAACCTTTCCCTTTCTCCCTAAACCGCCAAAACCAGTCACCAATACCACCACCATTTTCCACCGCCTTTCTGACAAACCCACCCCCTCCTCTGCTACACTCCACCTTACCTAACAAACCAAAAGGCATTAAATGCCTCTTCCCCATCACCTCAGTCCAGTCCTAGTGGTTTATCCCACTATCTCATTTTGGCGCCAAAATTGGTTTAAGAGGCTGAGATGATTTCAAGAGGATCCAAAGGCTGGGATTTGTTCAGAGAACCAAGACAATGTAAACCCTAATGTTTGTAGTATAAATAGAAGCTTTGTAAAGCCTTAAATGGCAAGTAGATAATTTAGCATAATCGTATTTTCACTTTCAGTAGCTATAATTTGTAATTTCAAGTTTCAACAATCAATACAAGTTAAATTAATGTGTTTGTTGTTAATCTTTGTCCAATTTCCAGTAGATAATGATAATTCTAAGTTTTTACATTTCCATGTTGTACTGAGAATTCGAACCTAGTTAAGTGATAATTGAAATAACTTCTTAGTTGTTTCTATAAGCTTATACAGGCTTATAATAGCTTGTTGTAAGTTTATATTAGTTTAAACCTGTTCTAATTCAAGAAATGGAGAAAAGTCAACAAAAGTCAACATTAGCTCTCAATAAGCTCTCTTGGAGAAAAAAGCTAGTTAGGAAGGCTTTTTCTGGGTTTTCTAGCTTGTGTGAACAAGCTAGAAGTGTTCTTGGTCCTTGTTCTCTGTTCCATAATCAATTTCAGTTGTAAGCTTGTTTTTTCAAATTTGCTATTTACTGTACCTTAGCTTAATAGTAGCTTATTATTGTTGTTTCATGCTTTTTACTAGTTTCTAAGTGCATTCCATCAGTATAATCAGTCTTAACTAGCTTTTATTTCATTTTGCTAAAAATCACTTAAAAAGCCAAAAATAGATCTTAAATAGACATAGCTTAATTATTAGCTTATTTTAGTTCTTAAATGTCAATTAGTACTTAAATAAGTTAGTTAAACTCAGTTTCTTAAAAATCTTAGCTTAAATAAACCATTTTCAGTAAAAAAAACCACAACAGACCCTTAATAAAGGGGTGTTTGGTTCATAGTCAAATAGGTCAATTAAGCTTGTTACTGTATATGTGCCATTAGCTCAGATTTGACCTTGCTTAAATTAGTCCAGATAAGTTGTTTTTAAGAGCTTTTAAGCTTTCTTGGGAGGATTTGTGATTTTGATACCTCTGTGCAATTTTTAGAACCTCAAAAGTCCAAATAAGCCATTTTAAGCAATAAGCTCTTTTTGGCCTTTTTCTTGGCTCAACTAAGGTCTTTTGGATTCATTTAGAGTAAAAACAAAAGTTGGTTTAAGATCCTTTGGCTTGTGCACCTCTGCACACCAACTCTGCATACTCAGTATACACTGAGTAGTATGAGCAGACATAGCCCTTTTTCTCAGCTCATTTTTAGCTTATCTAGATAAGCTGAGACCCTGCTTTTTGGTTTATAAGTAGTTCACCTAGTAGGCTTTAAGATTCTGTGCTTGGATTCCATTTCTGAGCTTATTTCATAGCTTAAAATAAGCCTGCAAATTCCCCATTTTCACTGACTCAACCCTGCAATTTGCCCTGCTCAGTTTTTTTTTAGTTTTTCACCACCTGATCTTGTGTCCAAATGGAGTTCAATTGGTCAGTTAGAGACGGGGCTTTTTGGTTTTTAGGATAGCCAGTAGTGCTAGCTAGCTTTTGCCCCCATAATTTCCTGGTTTTCTGCTTATTTTAAGTGCTTAATCTGCTCTGCAATTTGGCTATATTATTGATATTTTCTGCATAAGTTTTGTAACTGCCAATCTGCTTATCAGCTTATTTCCTTGTGCTTATTTGTGTTTATAAGTTGTTTTAAGCTTCTAATAGTATATTAAACTTGTTCTGAGCCTTTGGTAAATTGTTGAGCTTATTAGCTTATTTTTAGCTTATTTGCCCAACTGCTTATCTGCCAAACTACTTATTAGGGTTTAGTAAACTTTTGATTTTAATTTTCCTATTTTAAGAATATTAATTTAGACTTATCCTGAATTTTTCAGATTTTCCTAAAGTCATTTAATATTTTTAATCATTTTAATTAGTTTATAATAGTAATTAAATCATAATAAATAGAATAATAATCAGAAAAATATAATTTTAATTTTCAAAATTTTCTTTTATTAAGTAGATTCTAGGAAAAATATAATCATATTTGTAGACCTTAGGAAAAATAAAATATAAAATAAGTGATAGTTTCTATTTAATAGATTTTATCTTTTTAAAATTTTTAATTAAGCACTTTTCATTTTTATAATTTTCTTAGCTTCTTTTCACTTCATAATATTTATAGAAAAAGTTTTAGATTTTTCTTTGTTCATTTAGTATTTATTATAAATTAAAATAGTTTAAAAAGTAATTAAGTAATAAATAATTAATAATAATTAGTTAAAAAAAATAGTTTAATTTTCTTTTGTATATTTATTTTTCATTTGTTAATTAGAATTAATTAAAAAAGAAAAATCCAAAAATATCTAATCATCAGTCACTCTAATCCAAGCTTTAAACAATTTGCCCATTCGCACCTCGTTGGGAAACGATCCGGGTAATCACTTACCTGGTTTCACACTACATACGAACGTGAGTTTTTGCAAGTATCCTTTTTCACAAAGGGGTGATTTGTATTTATTCACGTGTATCCGTCGTTGCATAATATTTATATATACGTTTTAGCACGGATCAAAATTTTGAAGCATTGGTTGCTTGACAATCATACATGCGGGCCACCACAAGTTTCACACACTTTATTTATGGCTTTGATTTGTTCCGGTTTATGAATTTCACTCTTAATTTCTTTCATTTCCTTCATCATGCAACGCATTGCGTCCGTTATAAAGGCTAACTCTGATGAGTTACCGGATGAAGAAGCAGGAGTGACAGGAACATTCACTTTGTTTCGAGAAATAGGAACTTTTGATTTATTTTCACAAATTTCAATCACCTCTTTAGGTTTACGATTCAAGATATTGCCACCGGCGGCTGCGTTAAGTGAATCTTGATCATTTTGGTTCAACCCATTATAAAACGTATTGATCTGTTGTAACTCCGTGAAATCGTGATGAGGGCATCTCCGTAACCCTCGGTAGGTGCTTGGAGCAATTCATAAAATCCCAAGAGGAGAAAAATAGGACCCAATATGAGACAAACCGGTTATTGGTTACCCAATTAAATGAGATAAAAAAATCTTTAAATGATCTACCTTCTACCTCGGGAGGTCTCCCAAGTAACACTGTTGTCAACCCAAGGGGTGAACTCAAAGCTGTCACTACACGTAGTGGTAAAGCTCATGTTGGACTCAAGGTGACAAAGGACCCGGTACTTCCCTCTAACAATGGAAGTGCTAAATACGTCCAACCTATGGTTGTCCAAAATTCTACACCCACAATTGCTCCTAAACCGTCAAGAATAGATCCTACTCTTTCACGATTTAAGGTTAAAAGTTTGTCAAACAAACTTAGTGAGCAAAGAACAGCCAGAGCTTATTCCAATATGCTCAATGCTACTCCTATCAGTGTGCTTGATGACAGTGATGATGATGAAAGTACCAATTTCATCAAAGCTATCACCACTCGTAGTGGTATTGCTTATGAGGGACCCTCTGGTCCTATTCCTCCTCCGTTGTATGAAATGGAGAAAGAGACGGAGGATACAACGGACAAAGTGCAAATTCCAAGCCCACAAAGTACAGCACAAGTCCATCCTCCGGTTGTCCCGAAAAAGAAATCCAAACCAGGAGTTGTCTTTGAATCTGTTGAGACTCCTGAAGTCATTACCCCTAAATTCAAACCTTATATTCCTTACCCATCGCGCTTAAATGAGCAAAAGCTCCGTGAAAAGGCTAGTCAACAAATGGATAAATTCTTTCAAATCTTTAAAGAATTACATTTTGACATAAGTTTTGCGGATGCTATCATTCTGATGCCCAAGTTTGCATCAACAATCAAACACTTGTTAAGCAACAAGGAAAAACTGATTGAAATGGCTAAAACTCCATTAAATGAGAACTGCTCAGCAGTTATCTTGAAAAAGCTTCCCGAGAAGCTTGGAGATCCTGGAAAGTTTCTAATACCTTGTGTATTTCCGGGAATGGTTGAATGCTATGCTTTGGCCGATCTTGGTGCAAGCATCAACCTAATGCCTCATTCAGTGTGGAAGAAACTTTCTCTTCCGGCTCTTACTCCTACATGCATGACTCTTGAGCTTGCAGATCGTACCATATCTCATCCACGCGGCATTGCTGAGGATGTATTTGTGAAAGTAGGAAAGTTCCATTTTCCAGCTGACTTTGTGGTTGTTGACTTCGACGCAGATCAAAAGGTTCCTCTCATTCTTGGAAGAGGATTCCTAAAAACGGGCCATGCTCTTATTGATGTATTTAAGCATGAGATCACCTTGCATGTGGATAATGAAGCTGTTACCTTTAACCATGATCAAACTTTGAGGTACTCCTCAAATTATGATTCTAAATCGGTTAACCAAATCGATGTCATTGATGTTGCTTCAAATGAGTACTCTCAAGAAAGTGTTGGTTATTTTCATAATTCTGTGAGTAGTGATCCCACCACATCTTCTCTTCCTTTCATTTCCGACTCTTCCCATTCTCTCACTCCGTTTGAGGGAAGTGATTCCAATTTGGAAGAGATCGAGGCTTTTCTCAAGTGTGATTCATTTCTAGAAGGAATTGATAACGCTGAGATTGATCTGGAGGGAGATATTCTTCTTCTTGAGAAATTGTTGAATCAGGACAATTCTCCTCCTCTCCCTCCCGTTGAACTTCATAATGAGGAAATCAAGTCAGTTGAGAAAACTGATAAATTTCCTGAGATCAAGTTTAAGGACTTGCCTCCTCCACTTGAATATGCAATTCTTGAGGAGGAAGTTCTTATCTTAATTGCTATTCAGATCTCTCTTCTTCCCTTCACCTACCCGGTGATTTCCCCTATCCTTCACTCATTCGGGAGTGAGGATATTAACTTTGACCCCGGCATTTTCCATCTAACATTGGTTTAAATGCCGGATATATCTCATCGGTGTGGACCTTTCATATACTTCAATGTTTATCTAGACATCTTGAATGAAAGTCCGATTGAGATGGTCTCTTCCACTTACTTCCCCATGAACCAATGAATTCGGGGTCAAGTCAAGCTAGCGACTCGGTTAATAAAAAAAGTAGTAAAACATGGGTTTTCACCCATGTCTCACCCAAGTGGGGGGGGGGGGGGGGGATGCCCCACATGTTGTATATATGTTTGAAAAAAAAAAAAAAAAAAAAAAAAAAAAAAGCTATTAGTATTTCCTTTTTACGTTCTAAGTGTCGGCATAATAGCCGGTACTTTGAATATTGAGGGCAATATTCAGTTCTAAGTGTGGGGGGGAATTCTAGCGAATTTGATCATATGTACCATCTAGTACCCCCATTTTTGCCAAAAATTTTAATTTTTTTTTTCTCACTTAGAACGCAATAAATGGTTATCAGTCCGCCATGTCTAACCCACATAAGGATTGGCTAATCCGAGAGAAAACGGCTCTTGGTAAAGATATATCAAATCCGTTTATGGCTGACAATTTTCCGAAAATTGTATGGTATTCGACTCACCATATCTTTATAAGTGAAGAGTTGGCTAGCCCGCAAGGTTATGGCTTGTGGTTAAGGCAGTAGAAAACCATATTTGGTAATCAGCTCACCAAAGATAATAACTGTATTTTATCTAAGAGTTGGCTAGTCCAGAAGCAAACGGCTTTTGGTAAAGACAAATCAAATCCGTTGACAGCTGATGGTTTGCTCAAAATCATTTGGTTATCATTGTACCAAAGTATCACATACTAAAACATTGGCTACTCCAGAAGTAATGGCTTTTGGTAAAGAGATAAAATCCATTAAATTTTCATAAAAGATTGCTAGGGACTAGCAATAGTTTAGTGTGGGGGATTGATGAGTGTCTAAATACTCATCATTTTATTCCCATTTAAACTGCAAAAACATTTAAAAACACTCAGAAATGCTTCAAAATACAGAAAATATCATAAAATGTGTTTTTATATGATTCAGGAACAAAAAGATTGAAAACAGGTTAAAAATGAGCTAAGTTTACAAAATTGACAGTTTCAGTCCCTGAAGATTCAAAAGTTGTCAAAATTAGTCCTTGGTTTTAAAAAAATGGAAAATTATCTTTTATGTTCCCTGGAATTAATTTTCACTATTGGCAACAATGGTCCCAGGATTTTCAGAAGTTACAAGATTGGTCCTTGGATTTTCAGCATTGTACAACTATGGTCCTTAATGTTTAAAACAAATCCAAATCCTATCCTATAAACTAAACTAAACCCAGCTACTAAACCCTAGCCCAAAATAATTACCCAAGCCCAATCCAAAATACAAACCCGACCCACCTTTTTAGTTAAATAAAAGGTTTGACCCCAGTCAAACCTTTCCCTTTCTCCCTAAACCGCCAAAACCAGTCACCAATACCACCACCATTTTCCACCGCCTTTCTGACAAACCCACCCCCTCCTCTGCTACACTCCACCTTACCTAACAAACCAAAAGGCATTAAATGCCTCTTCCCCATCACCTCAGACCAGTCCTAGTGGTTTATCCCACTATCTCATTTTGGCGCCAAAATTGGTTTAAGAGGCTGAGATGATTTCAAGAGGATCCAAGACAATGTAAACCCTAATGTTCATAGTATAAATAGAAGCTTTGTAAAGCCTTAAATGGCAAGTAGATAATTTAGCATAATCGTATTTTCACTTTCAGTAGCTATAATTTGTAATTTCAAGTTTCAACAATCAATACAAGTTAAATTAAGTGTGTTTGTTGTTAATCTTTGTTCAATTTCCAGTAGATAATGATAATTCTAAGTTTTTAAATTTCCATGTTGTACTGAGAATTCGAACCTAGTTAAGTGATAATTGAAATAACTTCTTAGTTGTTTCTATAAGCTTATACAAGCTTATAATAGCTTGTTGTAAGTTTATATTAGTTTAAACCTGTTCTAATTCAAGAAATGGAGAAAACTCAACAAAAGTCAACATAAGCTCTCAATAAGCTCTCCTGAAGAAAAAAGCTAGTTAGGAAGGCTTTTTCTAGGTTTTCTAGCTTGTGTGAACAAGCTAGAAGTGTTCTTGGTCCTTGTTCTCTGTTCCATAATCAATTTCAGTTGTAAGCTTGTTTTTCCAAATTTGCTATTTACTGTACCTTAGCTTAATAGTAGCTTATTATTGTTGTTTCATGCTTTTTACTAGTTTCTAAGTGTATTCCATCAGTATAATCAGTCTTAACTAGCTTTTATTTCATTTTGCTAAAAATCACTTAAAAAGCCAAAAATAGATCTTAAATAGACATAGCTTAATTATTAGCTTATTTCAGTTCTTAAATGTCAATTAGTACTTAAATAAGTTAGTTAAACTCAGTTTCTTAAAAATCTTAGCTTAAATAAACCATTTTTAGTAAAAAAAACCACAACAGACCCTTAATAAAGGGGTGTTTGGTTCATAGTCAAATAGGTCAATTAAGCTTGTTACTGTATATGTGCCATTAGCTCAGATTTGACCTTGCTTAAATTAGTCCAGATAAGTTGTTTTTAAGAGCTTTTAAGCTTTCTTGGGAGGATTTGTGATTTTGATACCTCTGTGCAATTTTTAGAACCTCAAAAGTCCAAATAAGCCATTTTAAGCTATAAGCTCTTTTTGGCCTTTTTCTTGGCTCAACTGAGGTCTTTTGGATTCATTTAGAGTAAACACAAAAGTTGGTTTAAGATCCTTTGGCTTGTGCACCTCTGCACACCAACTCTGCATACTCAGTATACACTGAGTAGTATGAGCAGACATAGCCCTTTTTCTCAGCTCATTTGTAGCTTATCTAGATAAGCTGAGACCCTGCTTTTTGGTTTATAAGTAGTTCACCTAGTAGGCTTTAAGATTCTGTGCTTGGATTCCATTTCTGAGCTTATTTCATAGCTTAAAATAAGCCTGCAAATTCCCCATTTTCACTAACTCAACCCTGCAATTTGCCCTGCTCAGTTTTTTTTTAGTTTTTCACCACCTGATCTTGTGTCCAAATGGAGTTCAATTGGTCAGTTAGAGATGGGGCTTTTTGGTTTTTAGGATAGCCAGTAGTGCTAGCTAGCTTTTGCCCCCATAATTTCCTGGTTTTCTGCTTATTTTAAGTGCTTAATCTGCTCTGCAATTTGGCTATATTATTGATATTTTCTGCATAAGTTTTGTAACTGCCAATCTGCTTATCAGCTTATTTCCTTGTGCTTATTTGTGTTTATAAGTTGTTTTAAGCTTCTAATAGTATATTAAACTTGTTCTGAGCCTTTGGTAAATTTTTGAGCTTATTAGCTTATTTTTAGCTTATTTGCCCAACTGCTTATTAGGGTTTAGTAAACTTTTGATTTTAATTTTTCTATATTAAGAATATTAATTTAGACTTATCCTGAATTTTTCAGATTTTTCTAAAGTCATTTAATATTTTTAATCATTTTAATTAGTTTATAATAGTAATTAAATCATAATAAATAGAATAATAATCAGAAAAATATAATTTTAATTTTCAAAATTTTCTTTTATTAAGTAGAATCTAGGAAAAATATAATCATCTCTGTAGACCTTAAGAAAAATAAAATATAAAATAAGTGATAGTTTCTATTTAATAGATTTTATCTTTTTAAATTTTTAATTAAGCACTTTTCATTTTTATAATTTTCTTAGCTTCTTTTCACTTCATAATATTTATAGAAAAAGTTTTAGATTTTTCTTTGTTCATTTAGTATTTATTATAAATTAAAATAGTTTAAAAAGTAATTAAGTAATAAATAATTAATAATAATTAGTTAAAAAAAATAGTTTAATTTTCTTTTGTATATTTATTTTTCATTTGTTAATTAGAATTAATTAAAAAAGAAAAATCCAAAAATATCTAATCATCAGTCACTCTAATCCAAGCTTTAAACAATTTGCCCATTCACACCTCGTTGGGAAACGATCCGGGTAATCACTTACCTGGTTTCACACTACACACGAACGTGAGTTTTTGCAAGTATCCTTTTTCACAAAGGGGTGATTTGTATTTATTCACGTGTATCCGTCATTGCATAATATTTATATATACGTTTTAGCACGGATCAGTGGGTCGACAGATACGATGGCCAACGTCGAAGGGCAAAAGCAATACGCGACAGAGAAACACATACTCAACTCCAACGAGACCTTATGAGCATGTTTGACAGAAGCACCTTCAACATTAAGAAGAAGCATATTCAGAAGACGATGAATAAATATTTATTTCGTTATAACTTTAAGTTTTTAAAATTTCATTGTAATTTTTTTTATTAAGTATGTAATGTTATGTTTTTAAAAAATGAAGTATTTATAAGTTTAGGGGTTGAATTTGAAAATATTTGATATAAAGGTGAGTTAAAGTGTGTTAAAGCTGAGTTATTGTTGGGTGTATTAAAGTTGAGTTAAGGGTGAGTGTGTTAAAACTGACGTGGTAGTGTGTTAAAGTTTAAAGCTGAGTTATTGTTGTGAGTGGTCTAAATCAATAAATAAGAACCGGAGTAAATAGACAAGAGCTAAATCATATTAAATGCATGCATTTGATTAATGTCCTTTCTTCGTGATACGTTTCATTTCATATACAGTAAATAGTACTCTTAATAGGTAGTAGGTATATAAGAGCATGGGGTGCAATGACATACCAAAACTCCTCATTCGGGCCTCACGGGGTGTCACATCACCACAACAAACAACCCTCTCCCCAATAACAAACCGCAACTTACTCATTTGGGCCCCACCACTACCTATTTTTATTTCTTTTATTCAAATACCCAAATAAACTAAATTCATTTCATGCAAATAAAAATACAATACATCAAATAATACAAATAATAGAAATAACATTAAAAAAAAAAGAAAAAAAAGAAAAAAAAAAAACACATTTGCCATGAGATAGCACGAAAAGAAAACTAGTGCCTTGAATGAACCAATGATCCAACATCTTGAAATTTATGTTCACCTTATTAGTTCCAATCTGCCTCGAGGCAACATTATAACTGATTAACTTCAAATGTCAGGCCTATTACCTTATGTGAACGCTGAACGCTCTAATATATGAATTCTAATCAAATATCAGAACCGGTGTTTGTGATCCATCCTTTCTCATGGCTATAACGTGTATCTCCCTAAGCTTATTGGAATAATTATGATCATGAATCTAAAAGCACTGCAACAAGATTATGGGCGAAAGCAATTACAGCATGCTTACATGTCATAGCACATTGCGGGAAAAGAAGATACAAATTTGCATAGGTAAACATCCTAATGTCATAATTTTCATGTACTTGATGTTAAACGAGATGAAGCCATACTCGGGGATACTCAGTAAATAAATAGTTGTTGCTTATTGACTTAACCCATACCTGAACAGATAATAGCTGCAGAATTTTGTTGAGAACCCGCATCCGATGAGTTGCGTAAGTGCTATGCGCAGGAAGCAAGTTCACTTTCTTAATCTCTTCATGAACTGCAGCCTTCTTCTCCTCGTTTCCCAATTGTTTTCCACCATTATTCACCACCTGAGTCATATGAACATCACTCTGCGTAGTATGAACATCATTGAACGAACCATTGCCTTTCAGAAGATTAAACTGTTCCATTGCTAAATCAACAACTAAGCTGCATACATCAAACAATAGTATCATTAAATTTGATGTTACGGGGTATTTGGGAATAGTATCATTAAATTTGATGTTACGGGGCATTTGGGATTGCTTTTTTCAAAGAGTTTATCTATTTAAAGAATAAGCAGATACCAACTTCAATACAATTAACACAAATTGACTCAAAATCACCATATATCAAGCAATAATTCCTATTACAGATGTATCAACTTATATTGTGTGAGCTTTTGTAGATGGGTCCCGCAGATGGTTATGAGCTTTTCTCAACAAATATTAACCTTAAAATAAGTAACAATTGCGTATCAAAGTTAAATTAAGAAGAAGGAAAATACCATTTGATGTGCTCAAACTCAGATGAATGACCCTAACATCAACAAATGCGCTTAACAGCATTAACTAATATACAAATCAAAGACTATACAATTACAAAATCTATGTTTACGAGTAACGATAACACGCGATATAATCAGTTTATTACATTATAAGCATCATCTAACTTAAAAAGTAAACACTATCCAATTGACATCCTATAATTAGGTTCAAAACACTAATCAAAGGCTATAGAATTAAAAAAGCTAGGTTTACGAGTATCGATAACAGGCGACATCAGTTTAATACATTATCATCATCACTACCACTAACTTAAAAGGCAAACTGTATCCAATTGTGTATTACAACATCTCATATATACAAAATCACTAATCAAAGTCTACACAATAACGAAAGGTACCGATAACACGCGACATAAGTGCATTATCTATTAATAACAGAATCGTAATAGAATTTATTAAATTAAAAAAAAAAAAAAAAAAAAAAAAAAAAAAAAAAAAGGTGTTATGTATACCGGTAAAGTTATTGAGCTTAATATTGGCCTGAGAGCGGTCAGAGAAAAGGTGAGAGCTCTCAGGATCAAGAGCGATGGCTTGAGAGTAGTAGTTAACGGCGAGTTCGAAGTGGTCGTCGATGAATGCTTCCTTTGCTTTTGCCGCCAGATCAGCCATTGAATGAATAAGAAGCAGAAAGTTCTGGAATTATAATAACTTGATGAAAACAAAGGAGTGAATGATTGGGTGATGTGGTGAGGAGGGGGGTTTTATATATAGTTGGGGGCAGTGGTGGAGCCAAAAAACTAGGTTGTAGGGGGCAAAAACAAATTTTCCCTACACATGTGGGCGCAAAAAAATAACGATAATATGAAATCTTTAAGCATGCAAAATATAATGTAAATTTTGTTTTTCTTCATAAAATAGTGGCATTACTAGGGAATGCAATAGATTAGCCATCGAGAAAAAAAAAAAAGGTTTTAGTGTGAGTTGAAACAAGTCGAGTCGGGTTTGACTAAAGTAAATAAAAATGCTCTATTGTAAATAGAGCAAAGGAATTAACATAAGAAGTGTCATGCAAATTAATGAAATTATATTAAACCTCTTGTCATTTTTTGAATAACTTAATTTACGGTGTTTTTATCAAAACCATAAACATTTTTAAGACTGAAGAAACATATAACGTTAGAAATTTACAACTAGAAAATCATGATGTTAACAAAATCATACTAAATTGTTACACGAGTAAAAGTCAAAAGATCCTTAAATTATGTATTAATGTTTTACGAGTATTTGCAAAAGTGAGAGACAATAATTGTAATAAAATTAATTGAACAAAGCATTTTTTTTCCCACTTCCCAACCCAACCCTCCATATTCCCACTTCCCCACTTACAGTTATCTTTTCAGTATTTACTTCATTTTTTCCGATGAACAAAGCAGCCTAAAAACATTTTCAACATTAAAGAGTACTTTGATTCTTGTTAACCTGAGAGTGTGAGGGCACTCGGGTTATTAGCCTGAGGGCACTCGTCATTTTTGTTACCAGTTTAACTTTTTTTCCTACATATTTTGGGTATCGACGGGAGCTTGGTTGGAGGCAACGCCCCCCACTACCTTCCACATGGCTCCCGCCCTGGTAGGGGGTGATGTGGTATAGTGGCAGTCAAAATTGGGGGAGAAGTTGTGGATCGTGGGTTGTATATATAGATTTTTTTTTAATTTTTTTTTTAAATAAAAGATGAAATTATATAGTGACTTGTTTAGTTGGAGAAAATAAATTATTGCATAATATATGCTATTTATTTAATTTATTCGGCTATGTCTTGGGTTTGTAGTGCCTGCAAAAATAACAAATGTATAAAAATACATTAGTTGTTGATTATAAAATAAGGGGAAAATCATCTGAAAAGGCATCATACTTGCCACCTTATTCTTTTGTAAGCATCATACTTTTTTTCCCCTATTGTGGGCACATACTTGCCACTGTTAAGTTATTGTAGCTACCCCGTTAAATTTATTTACAAAAATCGTCCTAAATTGCAACGACAGTCCTTAACGGCCGTTAAGTTATTTGCATAAATCGTCCTTGTTGGTCAAGGGTCAACGGGTCGGGTCGGGTGCCACGTGTCAACGGGTCGGGTTCGGGTTGCCACGTGGACCAATGAGGTGGTGCCACGTGGCATGAGGATTATATACCTCATTTGGGCACCGCCGAGAATCGAACTCGGTACCTCTCGTATAGAGGGGAAAGTGTTTGCCAGCAGAGCTAGTATTACCCTTCAATTATATTACTCTTTTTTTAATATTTAACCCCAGTTCAACAAGCTTTACTTCATCACTTTGGGTAAAAAACGTTTTTTTTTTAACTTTTTTAAAAAAAAATGTTTTTTTTAAACGTTTTAAAAAAAAAAAAGCTTTTTTTTATAAAAACTTTTTTTTTTCAAAACGTTTTTTTTAAAAAAAAAAAAAAGGTTTTTAAAAAAAAAACGTTTTTTTTTTTAAAAAAAAGTTAAAAAAAAAAGTTTAGAAAAAAAAAGTTTTTAAAAAAAAAACGTTTAAAAAAAAAAGTTTAAAAAAAAAACGTTTTTAAAAAAAGACGTTTTTAAAAAAAGACGTTTTAAAAAAAAACGTTTTTAAAAACATTTTAAATTTTTTTAAAAAAAACTTAATTTAAAAAAAAAAGTTTAAAAAAAAGTTTTTAAAAAAAGTTTAGAAAAAAAAAAAGTTTAGAAACGTTTTTAAAAACATTTTAAAAATTTTTTTTTTAAACTTTTTTTTTTCTAAACTTTTTTTTTTCAATTTTTTTTTTTAATAACGTTTTTTTTAAACTTAAAAAAAAAACGTTTAGAAAAAAAAAATTAAAAAAGGTTTTTCTTTTCTTTTTTTTTTAAACGTTTTAAAAACAAAATAAAAAAAAAAAAAAAAAAAAAAAAAAAAAAAAAAAAAAAAACGTTTTAAAAAAAAAAAGTTTTAAAAAAACGTTTTTACCCAAAGTGATGAAGTAAAGCTTGTTGAAGTGGGGTTAAATATTAAAAAAAGAGTAATATAATTGAAGTGTATGCTAGCTCTACCGGCAAACACTTTCCCCTCTATACGAGAGGTACTGAGTTCGATTCTCGGCGGTGACAAAATGAGGTATATAATCCTTATGCCACGTGGCAACCCGAACCCGACCTGATGACACGTGGCACCACTCAGGTGGTGACACGTGGCACCCGACCCGACCCGTTGACCCTTGACAAACAAGGACGATTTATGCAAATAACTTAACGACCGTTAAGGACTGTCATTGCAATTTAGGAAGATTTTTGTAAATAAATCTAACGGAGTAGCTACAATAACTTAACGGTGGCAAGTATGTGCCCACAATAGGAAAAAAAAAGTATGATGCTTACAAAAGAATAAGGTGGCAAGTATGATGCATTTTCAGATGATTTTCCCTAAAATAAGTATATTAGCTTAAATTTAATTTTAACTTGAGTAAATTATTTTATTACCTGATTCGTCATTCTTCGTGTCCTTCTTGATGATCCGATCTTAAATAAACAATATCATCAAGAATTTCATCTAAACACTGAATACCATTAGAAAATGGAGGTAGCTCGTCAAACTGATTATAGTCGTCCTCGTCCACAACATCATCAACACCAACTATATGTCGTTTACCATGCATGACAATGTGCCATCTCTTGTCTTTTAAGTCCTCGACAAAAACTACTTGGGTGGCTTGGTTTGCTAGAATGAATGGGTCAGATATGTAGCTGTTTGTAGAAAGATTGACACACGTGAAACCATCCCTATCAACTTTAACACCTCCCATGTCATTGACCTATTTACACTTGAATAGGGGTATAACAAACAAATTGTAATCCAATTCCCATATTTCTTCAATGACACCATAATACGAATTTTTTGAGCTTTTCATCCTCGATGAATCTGTCATTGTTGAAATAATTGAGATAGCATAAAAATTTCCAAAAATTTAGATATTGAGATAGTATTCCGTTCGGCATATTCAAAAGATCACTAAGACCGGTTTTATAGTAACCAACTGGTGTCTATAAGTGGAATATAATACAACCGGTGTCTTTACTAATCTTCTAAGACCGGTCTCTTCCGCAGAACCGGTTTTTCTTAATTTTTATATTAAAGAGAGTGGTTATTCTATGACAACCGGTTTTTTACACTTTCCCTAACCCATATTTTTTACAATAGGAACTGGTTATTATATAACCGGTTTCTATTAGGGGATGTTTATGTTCTTTTTTGTGGTAGTGTAAAATCATTCGGACAATTATAAAAAAAAACAAACAACATTATTTCGTTCAGATATGGACTTTCTAGCCACCTCTTACTTGTAAGATGTGGTAGTCATATTCAGACCTAAAATATCTTAATGAAACAAACACACCCTGAGTAATGTTGTTAGACTAACGCAATCTATTAAAAATTTAATTACAATTTAAACCACTAACTTTTGTCACAGGCTACTATACACCGTCGCTGCTATGTACGGGTACTCGTCTAGTATCAGACTAACCAAATTTATAATTATACAATGTAAAAAAGATTTAGAGTTCATAACATTCATATTCCCTCCGTCTCAAATTAATTGTCAGGAGACAAGAATCACATAGTTTAATAAAAGTGAGGCCACTTTTATTTTCAACCACTCAAAGAGAATATTCCTGTACTATATTCTCTAGTTTTTACTTAAAAAGAAAAGTGGACAATTATTTTGAGACATCCCAAAATGGAAATATGGACAATTAATTTGAGACGGAGGGATTACAATATAACAATTCTCATGGTCGGTTAACGTTTATTCTAATATGTCGGTGCCTTATTTTATTCCGCTGCCTACTGTTCACTTCTAAGCACAAAGTTTGGGCTTCTGATACTGGCCCATTCCCAGCAAAGGCCCAAACCTGGTATCCGATTTCATTCCTTTTTTGTTACACGTATATACTCACAACTGGTCTTGATAAGCTCAACGAGAATGGCACCGGCCGCCGCGTTGCGGGCGGGCCTGTTTTTTTTCCGGTGCCAACAGGGCGTAACTAATTTTAAGAGGATGAAATGACACACTTTTATGTTGTTTTTCCTTACCAAGGTTTGAACCTGAGACCTCTAGTGAGGACATCAGATGGCTACTAGTGGTTACCCTCTAAATCATTTTATTAGAAATAAAATAAAATAATTAACCAGAGAAACTTCATTTTCATAATCATTTGTGATACTATGGTTTTTTTAACCCATCCAACCTGCTTGTACCTTAATATATTAACGCATGTTGTAATGAATAGCAATAACAATACTAAATGCATAAGGTTAAAAGAGAGAAGAAAATACCATACCTTGTAGTAAGTGCCCTTATTATGGTACATCGTTCCTGCATCCTTCAATCAAGCTCTTTCATTCGCCCCGCCCTCAACTTGAGAATGCTGCACACATAAGATAAACATATTAATGCTACTAATTTTTACATCTGAAGTCTATAAATCTATGATCACTTAACTTTTAAAACTTTATCAAAAAGGTAACAACAAAAAGGCTAGTCATGGTTGAAGTCGGATTCTAAAAGAATGTGATTGCTGATCCTGCAACTATTTTCTCATGAGAACGACTTCCCCATGCTTCGATTATCCGCACTTTCAATCCTTCACATGATGCGTAAAAAAGTTAAACATTAGAAGCTGTAATATGTTCGTAGGTATACAGAATTTGTCATTAACATATTAACAATTATTCGTAGCATGGTATACAATAATAAGCTCAAATAGGAGTTATAAGTGGTCTCACTAATGTTAGGACAACCCCCAAACCAACACGTTATAGCCCCCATTCAGGACCCAAACACACCGATTTCAACCCCCATTTCAGCCCCCAAACTCACCCATTCCAGCCCCCCATTTCAGCACCCAAACTCACCCATTTGAAGCCCAATTTCAGTACCCAAAACCCACCCATTTCATCCCCCGAACCCACCCATTTCAGCCCCCAAACCTACCCATTTCAGTCCCCATTTCATTACACAAACCTACCCATTTCAAAAACCTAGCCGACCCATAATTATGAGTGTCTAATTTTGACTCCCATATGTTTCAACCCCTAACTCGTATTGACCCAAAACCCAAACCAATAAATACAATTTCCGTATGAACATGCATTGTGTCTCTCTAGTGCCTGTAAAGTCTCATACTGAAGCATTTTTTAGTTTCATGTTTCTTTCCATAATTACAACTGACATAGTATCTAGAGAAACAAAAAAGCAAAGTACAGAACAATCACCTCCTGTAAACATATCAATTTATCCTACAATTTCTGTCAATTTACCTTCTAGGTGTAGTTCGCCGATATTTTGCAACACGTAGCTGCACTTTTTGTTTTCCTGCAATTAAAAGCATAAATCAAATAAGCTCGGAAGCCTTAAAAATAAATAAATAAATAAATAAAATCTGAGTTTGGATCAAGACAAACAGTATCAAACATGCCATTACAAAGTACCCAGGCGTCGTTTGTATCATGGATTAATATAAACTATAACAACACGTCACTCAAAAAAATTGCATAAATCATTGTGCGCCACACGAATCCCAACGAAGTTCATCTAGATGCAAATACGGGTTTTTAGTGAAGAACATTTACTGAATCATGTATCAACTACAACATGACACTTTTAACAGCAGAACAAACAGGCCGTAACAAACTTACCGACACGATGATCCCTAAGTTGGTAATATACAAGAAAAAAAAAAAAAAAAAAAAAAAAAAAAAACAAAAAAAAAATTAAACGCAACTCTCAAACATGAGATAAACAAACAACAATAAACCATCTTATTGTTTTAAGTTAAGCTTTCATTTCATCTAATGTTTTTATGTATATATATACATGTATATATATATATAGACTATAGACCCGCGGGTTTCGCGGGTGGCAATAAAAAATTTTGTATTGTAAGTAAAACAAAGTCATATTAAAAAACAACTGAATTATCTTGTTTTGACAGCATAATGCATCAACGAAACTGCCATTTTGACAGCACAACAGAAACAAAATATTCCCACTTTTGACAAATAAAATGGCATATACAAAAATAATATTCATATAAAGTTAACAAAAAAAACACATTTTATGAATTATAAAAATAAAATATGCATAAGTTACAAAGGTTAACTAAGAAGGAAAAAAATGACAAATACCCAATCAGTAAAAAAAAGAAAAAAAGAAAAAAGTCAAAATGAATAAACAAATGCGATAATAATATAGCTTATTTGCACATGCTTGTAGTGTCTTACACTTTTTGAAGAACTTCGGGATAAACAACATTCATAGTATCGCCGCAAACCTTTCCATCTTTATCGTATATCAACATCTTTAGACCTTTCCGACTTGTGACTCTTGATACTGCAACATAAAGCTGAGCATGTGTGAAGACAGGTTTTGGCAAATATATTCCAACTTTGGAAAGCGATTGCCCTTGGCTTTTGTTGATAGTCATTGCAAAGCATACAAATATTGGAAATTGTCGCCTATTAATCTGCAAAGGTAATCTTTTATCGGAAGGAGTCAATTTGAATCTTGTTAGTGAGACCGTTTCTCCAACTTTTGTTCCAGTCAAAATTTCGGCTTTGATAGCACGGTCTCCGAGTTCCTTAATACGCAATCTAGTCCCATTGCATAACCCTTCACTCTGATCCATGTTACGAAGCAACATAACCGGTGTCCCAACTTTCAATACTAACTTGTGATTTGGTAGGCCAGCCAACTTCATACCATTCAACACGTCGGGAGAATACAACGACTCATTAAAATTGTCATTTACTCCTTCAGATTCACATATGCTATCTGAACTTTCGTATACTTTCTCTTGACCCGGAAGTAATGAAAGCAAATGATCATTGATAAATTCAACCACTTCATGTGTTGGAGCTAAATTGTCGAATTGATAACCTTTGCAGAGATTCATACCTCACCCTTATAGTGCAAGCATTTCAATCTGAACACTGCACGTCCGCAAATGCTATTGCATACAATGTCAGTGTGTTGTTGGAAGCCAGGAATACTAAGTTTGGTAATTTTGGACATGTAATCAAATGAACTGCTAATGGTTGGTGATTTTGGATTTTGTGTTAGAATTTTTTACTCAATTTGATTGGGACAAAGAGTAATATCAGCTACCTTATATTTTCCTTACAGCTGATACAGTTTGTGAGGTTTATAACACGTTAAGAACAATGAACACTTTATTCAATATACTACAGATATATTCTCCTTTGAATCTACTGTTATAAGAGATAAGAAAGACACAATGAACTGATTATCTGATAAAAAGACAGTGTAATGATGCAATGAACTTGTGTGAACAGCTTGAGGATTTGTCCTCTATTACCAACAGACTCTTGTTACCAAGATATGGTGTTTGTGGCTTTTTGCTAGAGCTGCCAGTTTTGACCCGTTTTCTTTTTATAAGCATCAATTTAGTCTTTAGTTATAATACTGGATGCAAGATGTCTCGTTTTTAACTGTTGGATCATAAAGCTTTTCAAAATTTAGTCTTTGGTTATAATACTGGATGCTAGACTCTTTGTTAAATGTTGGATCATCAAGCTTTTTAAAATTCTTTGAGAAATCTTATTTCAATCATCCTCTTTCTTGAATTAATTGGTTCTTCCCTTTACATTTGCGCCCATGCTTAACCTTCATACATAACAATAGTTTATAACTATGCATAATTTACTTTAGGAATCTAAATCATTTTAATCCATGGTATGTTTCTTTCTTTTTCTTTTATATAATTCAGGAGCCCAACCTTTTTAATGCTTAAACTCTGTATTTTTTTCGTCCTAGTCATACATAGATATTTATCAAACTTATGCAATAAAACTGGTAAAGCAACATTTAAAAATCACAAATTCCATAAACTAAAAATTATAAGCCTTTGAGTTCAACAAACAGATACATAAAACGTAAAAGAAGTCTATTACATTCTTGCACAGTAATAGTTACATGCCGAACAGCTTTAAGTGCAATTCAGCAGCTAATTCCTATATAAAGTGTCTTTACATAACAGCTTTTCACAATCTTTGTTGTTGCCGGAGCCACTCATGTATTGTGGGCGAAAGCTTGCCCAGTTTTCGAAAACCTCAGAAAGATACTTCTTACTGCAACATGACCAGCATCAGCCTTGACAGTATCCTGTAATTATTCAAAATATATTACTGGTTTGATCAAACTCGAATGATTATAAAGGCTGCGTTAAGAAGATGTAAAATGATTGATGAGTACCCCTTCAACATGTGGTAGGTCTTCAGTTTGCTTATAAATAACAGCACTGCTGATGAACAAAAATGGTCCTGCACCTGAGCTCTTTGCCCAATCTACCACCGGCCTACAAGTTAGTAACATTCCATGATTAGTGACCGAGTCATGCAGGAATTAGCTTATGTGATTGGGTGGTCTATCTATTTGGTCAATTGAGATTATACGTTAAAAAGTTAAATGTAGCAGATTAAAATGTCAACATGAAAATTAAACAAGCCATATAAGTTGAAACTTCGAATTGTCATTGTAATTTTACCAAAACTTACTTAACGGTATCAAAATCTTTGCCATTGTTATCCAAAAAAACATCAAATGTCAATCCTTCCAAGGCTGTACCAATTGCAGAAGGTTCACCCCATACTGTCTTACCACCAGTTTCTGTAATTTCCTACAAAATACCCACAACTTATTCTTAAGCAAATGTCCAAAAATGATCAAATATTTTTGCTAAAACTTGTTTAAATAAACTGCAGGCTGATGTATATATGCTAATTTAGCAGTGTTTGAATGTGCGTTTACAAGATAGATAGTGCGACTTAAGATTATGTACAAGATGATTAGTTAATAAACAACTAATGATAGTTAAAAGTCACAATACTACTGTAATAATCTATTAAAAATATCCCACAAGAGTCAAATTTTATGCTAAAAAACTGATCTAAATTTCACCATCCATATTTTCCTCGAGCAATTCAGCAGCTAATTCCTGCTCTATAAAGATTTGGGTGTGAGGGATTATGATCAAGTCATTCCTCAAATGACTTGAGTAAGCTCTAATTTATTAAAAAAATTCAACACCCATCCCATTCTTTTAAACCAAAAGCACCGGTTATTGGTAGAACACCAAACAGTTAGCAGCCAAAAAGAAAAGATAAACAATGAGGTTTTTTAAGTCAAAAACGTTAGATAACAGTATTAAGTTACAAACCTTGTCCTTCGAATTGACCTTTGCACCTTTCGAAAGCAGAATTTCAGCAACTTCCACCCAACCCTTGCTGGCAACATAGTGGAGAGCAGTGCGTCCGCCTTCGATATACTTGCTTGTTCTTGTAGTCACACTTCGATATACCACCGTCAATGGTGCCACACAATCCAACAGCATGGTCTTCATCAAGGCCTCCTGCAAAACCACCCTGCACCCTACTCTCATTGTCAACTGTCTCTCAAGTTATGCTGGTTCTATCCAGTGGAGCGACCACCAACTCGCCAAAGCAGCCATCACAGTCATCTACAAAATATAAGTAAAAAAATAGAAGGTAGTGAGTATACAAAAAATATGTATGTTAAAAGGATTATAATGAAAATGAGAAACATACTATTACTTCAAAGGTTTACAAAATGCTAAACTGATCGGATGACATCCTGCAATGATAATAATTTTTCCAAGAGAATAATAATGCACGACTTATGTTTTAAACGCAATATCAAAAAATAAAAATAAAAAACAATGGTAAAACAATCACAATCATTTGTGTTCTTATGAAATAACGACTATTGTTCATCAAAGCAATTATTATGACAATCCCATGAAAATCCCAAAATGAAAAATGCAACAACCATAAACATCCAAGAAAACAAACAAAACAATGACAAAAATACGGAAACTTTAAATAGAAGCAGATAGTATCATTGGACTATAACCAATAGTGATAAATATCACTCTTTCTCAATCTTGGGTTCAAGTAGCTTCTTTTTGGTAGACGATGCACTGGACAGTTCATCAACATCAATAACGTCATCCAACTTTCTCTTAACAGGGCTTGTCCCGGTATCCTTCAAAGCTTCAATCATGGAGTTTGTAGCTCCAGACTCGGACGCACCATCCTGCACCAGGGAAAAAAAATAATTGTGTTAAATCTATTACAATGTATATAACAATGATTACTTTATGAGAATAAAATCATTTTTATTAGTGGATGAATAAGAAGATTACATGGTATCACAGTCGAGAGGGTGGTGTTATGAATCCTAATGATGGGGTTAACGAACTGCTCACAGTGGCCTATGGAAATGTCGTCAATTTAGCATATTAAACTCCAAATATACAAAACAAAATAATGATAATAATAAGATAATACCTCAATAGTTGGAACCTTTAGCTCCAAGTCTTGAATAACATCATTTTCTTGAGAAATTTGTGAAATTCCATAAACATATTTGTTTTTGGAAAGGTTATAATCTGTGATGTCAACTTTAAACGCAAGCTTTCGTTCCAGCAAGATGTCAAAATCTTTGGGCAAGACGTCAAGGTCTCCATCCTGTGTGTATGCAATCACAAAAATAGTTACATTATCATTTAAAAAAATATTAGTGTTTCAAAAACAAAACTTTATTACAAAAATGTCAACCTGTTGTTGTTTTTCAACTAATTCGTTCGCATCTTTGTCTAGTAAAATATTTGCAACCCGATCAAAGAGAGTTAATGAAACAGACCCTGTATTATCAAGCACTCGAATCTGTATCTTAAACCTGCATTGTTTAAAGGATACATAATTTGATAGTGAAAATAAAGATGGAATCTTTATACAAGCTTCTCATATTATGTTACCAATAGCTAACACGGTCTATAACTAACACTGTCCATGACAAAGACAACATAATGTGTAATATACTAAAATATGCTATGCAAATAGCCTTAGTTTCTTCCTACTATACACCACACTCGACATATAATATCACAGCATTTTGACCCCTCTTTACACAGCCCCAAATTCATCCCATGCAACATGACCCCTAGTAGACCAATAATAACACTACGACATACATGAAGGTCCATGTTATACGTATACATATACTCCAGATTGAAGGCCACATATGACTACTAATAACAGTGACACTCACACCACTACACGACCACATAAATAAAACCCAGAGACCAGCCCACACAACTCATCAAAACACTACCACATACACTCACTCACTTGCCCACACAACTCATCAAAACACAGCCCAACAGCCTTAGTTCGACACATTTACCACAACACAGACCAACAGCCTCAGCCCATTCGATACTCACACAACACACCATCACCTCTTATACGACACACTATTACACACATAAAATGATGATCTAACAACCCCAATTTTTCCCATACACACACACCATACCACTGTCATACATACAATCACATACCCATTTTGAACACAAAATATTTATCCCAATCGACTAATTAAAACACAGCCCAACAGCCTCAGTTCGACCCATTTACCACAGCACAACATACACAAGACCAGACCATATAGCTCATTTTTAACGTGACAAACCCACATGTATCACTCTTGTTTTTTTTTCCAGCCCCAACAACACATCACATGAACTACCACATACACTCACTCACTTGCCCACACAACTCATCAAAACACAGCCCAACAGCCTTAGTTCGACACATTTACCACATCACAGCCCAACAGCCTCAGTTCGACACATTTACCATAACACTAAACCATGTTTAGACCAATTTAACAACACCATCACGTATGAGGTTCATCTTTATTTGACACTCTAACTCACCCACAAGCACACCATACAGTGCACATAAAATGACACCCGATACCAGCCCTTACCACAAGCACACCATCATGTATTCGAAACATAGTCACACTTCTTACACGTTTAAAAGTTCTAGACTATAGCCATTAGATAGACATTAAAACACAAATTTCAATCCAGGTTTTAAGCCTCTATGTATAAGTATTTGTTCATTATTTTATGCGTTAAAAAGGATTCAATACATAAACTAAAGTAGATCAAAATAAGCATAACTGAATGGATGAAGAGTATTTTAAGCAGAAAATACCCAGTTTATATCAGTGGTCAAAACATGAATGAGTGTTCATAACTAAAGTAGATCAAAATAAGCAGTTTATATCAGTTGTATATTGCTTAGCTTATTTGCATATCCACAATCAAAGTGATCCATATAGGGGGTGTTTGGGATTGTATTTGTAAAACTGAATTTAAACCATAACAATCATATTCATATTTCATAAAGCACTGTCAAACAATCAAAAGTTACAAAAACAGTGTAATAATCCAACACCTTAAAGCATAACACAAAACTAAAACTAAACACAATCCATCATAACACATAACCATAACCAAAAATTAAAAAGATGGAATCTTTATATTATAAAAAAACATAAAGGTAGTACCTCTTCATCCATTAGAACCATTTCGATTGAGTAGGTTACCAAAGGGTTGTTAAAATCAGGCAGTTTCCACAATCGGATTACCCGAACCTTAACATTCCAGTCATCCCTAAAAGGAGTCAGTTCAGAAACCTTTGTTATCTTGCTATCCATGTTACTATTTTTCGAAGCAGAAATAAGAGATGACAATGGGATGTATAGCACAAATGCGGTGATAGTTAAATAGGTTTTGAGAATAGGGTTTTTTAGATTAACAGAGATGTTTTTAAAATTTAAATGTCACAAAAAAAATCGGATAATCGGATAATTTAGTAGATCACTTGAAATTTTAAACTTATTTTTAGTGAAACATTAATAATCAAAACAAAATTAGCCATATCAAGCGTCTTAGGCAAAACCCCCAATTTTGTAAAACCCCCAATTTGATTAGGGTTTATACAAATTAAAAATAAAAAAATATACAAACTACACATACCTGTATGAAGAGATAACGGTATAGAACAAATTTGAGAGGAGGTATTGATGTCAATTCCTGATAATATTAGAAAGCTTGATGTGGTATATAACAAATTAAAGATAAGGGGAAAAAAAAAAGGGAAGAAGTCAAGATCCGTAGAGTTAAGGGTAGCAAAGTATATATGACGTCAATATATGACGTCATAAAGGGGGATATGGAATTCAAAAAACTTTTGTTTTATTTTATATATATATATATATATATATATATATATATATATATATATATATATATATATATATATATATATATAAAAGTAGTCTATCTAAAATAATCTTAAACATCATAAATATTAACACAATCATTCACAACTAATAGTCCCTCCCTAATAACATATGTCACTAAATAAATCATTAAAAAAATAGCAAACTCAGCAGCACTAAATCTACATATTAAAGTTTATATATAAAAAATAAAATTAATGGTTTAACAGATCTGATTGATATAATAAGTTGAATACCTTAAGACGATAACGGAGAAGATTTTGATGGAATATTCCGGTACCGCTACCCCGACAAGAAACCTTGTCCAGCCGTTTGAGAGTAGCTATTTTTTTTGCCGACGTTATTTTTTTTTTGTTTCCGAGGATTTTCTGCTATGGTATGACTGTTTTGGTTTAGCTGGTAATTTTTGATGGTGACATAGTATGGCCAAGAAGGTTCTTAACTTCTTATGGTAGTTAAGATTGCCAAGCATCACACGTGGAAATTGTAGTCGACATAAGATATGAACCACAAAGTCAATGTGTTTAGGTAGAAAAAATAGAATTGTAGTAGCTAAACCATTGGATCATTGCCTCGTATTAAATTGACCCCCCTTAAGTATAACATTTGACTTTAGATTGTATGGCCTAACGGCTAACCGACACACAAAGGTGGACTCCGAAGCCCACAAAAGAAATTGGCGGGAAAATAAGCATAGAAACGGCAGCGTTTTGTTTGCCAATTAAACATATCACAAAGGTGGACTCCGAAGCCCACAAAAGAAATTGGCGGGAAAATAAGCATAGAAACGGCGGCGTTTTGTTTGCCAATTAAACATATATATAATGCTTATCCTCGAAACCGTCTTATCAACATCTAGAACCCGGTGGAGGTTTATCTACACGAACCTTCTATCCGCAAATCGTTCGTCTCCTTTTGCAAACGGATGCAGGCTGGCCAGTTTAGCATAACCCCATATCAATTTCTGTAAGAAAGTTGATTCATAGCTTAATTGACTTATTTGTTTTCAATTTTTTTTATTCTGATTGCTTTTTATTTTACACACACACCACTCGAAATTAATTAAGTTATTTCAGTATATATATATACTAGGCGAGTACCCGCGCCTAGCGGCAGCGGTTCCTAGCAGCAGACAATTAACGATATGCGATATTGTAGCAAGTGTTTCGTATAACGTTCAAAATAAAACGTGAAAAGATCAAAATGTAATTGCAAACGATTGTAACATGTGATAAAATCATCGTCCTTTAGATACGTGAACATCATATAAAAAGTATAATTTAATTGATGAGGATATATTAGCATCATTTAACATTGTTCCCATTCATTTGAATAACATCATTTGATTGATTATTATAAAACAAAATCACAGAGAGAAGATAAGGCAAGTAGATAATAATGATAATCGTCATTAAGACAATTTTCCTATCCCAAAAAGTATTACTCCAAAAACAAATACCACCAATTTTAAACTTCTTGAATCTAATTGCTTAATATTCATCTCTAAGACAATTTTCCTATCCCAAACCATTTACCTCAAGCTTATATTTTCCAGGTAGCTCATTCTGAAAAAGAAACTCATTGCTTGAATCAGTCAAACCAACAGTCTGCTTCTTTTCATTGCTTTTAGCATCCAACCTCACAAGAGCAGCAGAAATAGAAGAATCACATTTTTCTTTGCAAGTAACCGAGCCATGTATGTGAACTCGTGCATGAGATTAAAGAGAGTATAATCAAGTCAGAAACCAAAAAAGGTCTTGGATCACACCGGTAGTGTAATGCGCCATTTATCCAAAAATATGCCCCTTGTGGATTATGAATTGAAACAGAGTAACCAACCAGCCTCAAATCATTACTGATGCATCCATAATTTTATCATTCAGGTAACTGAACCATTTTAAAATTAACCTGGTAAAAGAGAGGTAAAAGTAAGAAATATAACTGAGATGTAATCACCTGATAAAACTTGGGTGACATCAATGGACCATTGAAATTGACATCGATATGTGGTGGCGAAAATAAAAGATCCGGAGTAGCATCAGGTTTGGCAGCAATAGCCGATAACCAATAGTCGCCAGGTGGAACCTGAAAGGCATTTGTATGAATGAAGTGATGCAAAAACAAAAGTACATTGTGAAAAGGTAATTATCCTATCTCATAATAGCTGAGATGCATAGCTAACTGTCCGTCATGAAAAAAGCTCGATTTATGCTCTTCATATAAGATTATGAGAGGTACCTCAAAGCAGAAATAGCCATTCTCATCGGTCTGTTTCATTTGTGGCTTAACATTGTCTGGTCCATGAGTCAGAGCTACTTGTAAAATAAGTTCAATGGGTGAGTTTACAACAAATCATGCTCACTACTTAAGACCTGTGTATGAACTTTAATTACCTTTGAAGATCATGTTGATGCTCATATCAAAACATGCAACGAAATGTCACAATGTCACAAATAAACGATTTTAACAATCAATCGTCCACCAAAGCTAGGAAACACAACCTGCAACCATTTTAACAATCAATATGCAAATTAATCATCCAGCATCATTATCTACTCTGGTTGGTTTTTTCAACACAACCTGCATACTATGTGGTTATATGTGTGCGCTCGACTTATGTATGTGTGTGCTGTAAGACAGTGAAACATACCGCAATAAGTTTTCCTTCATTCTCAGGTCTCTTTCCAACCTTGATAGCAGCAGCAGCTGCCGCTCCAGAGGATATGCCCACCTTTTCAAAATCAATATAAGCATGTTAGCACATCACATGCAGTAGGAACATAACATGTGTACAACATACTGTATGATACTACCAACAATTCAACATAACTTAAAGAATGATGATGAGCTACACCTTCCCATATGCTACAACAAATTAATCCACTGCCTTTTTAGCGCAATAGGATATAGGAGCATATGAAATCCAAGCAGACAAGTTTTTCATAGTTCATAATAAGTTAGTTTGATAAACAACAAAAAACACTTACCAACAATCCTTCTTGGAGTGCCAATTGCTTTGCAGTCTCAACAACTTCATCACTGGAAAACTGGAAGTTAAAGTTCAATTAGGACATGATTGCAAATTTATATGGCAGATATGCCAAAATGATATTGTATTACAATTTAAGGAACACAAGTGCAGCTACAGCCACAAACATGCCAATTTCATCATCCATTGCCCTTGAATAATCCTTGCATAGTCAGTTTTCTACATTAATCAAAAGTTGTGAGTTAATGATCACCTTGAGATATATAGCGACGACGCGGTACATTCCGTCATCCATTGCCCTTGCATAATCGGGGACAATATATAGCAGCCATAAACTGTAACTTCTCAAGCTTTATGGTGTAATGGTGGTATATATCGACAATATAATCATGTCTTCATGTGCATTGGTGATTATTTATCTGTAATAACAAATATCTTGGCATACTTTACCTAATGTGTCATTTACATCAGAAAAGTAACCAAAGGAGTTACATTAAACGTAATTGAACAAGTTACCTTCGTTTCGACCCATTATCAACTTCATCTTATGGACTTATGTACGTCCATTAGTCCATAAGCTCACCTTCACAAGCTCATAAGCCTAAAAAATAAGCTTATGTTCATTTCCAATTTCAAATAAGCCCATAAGCCCAGAAAACAAGCTGATCCAAACACCAACATCAAAAAATTCCCTAAAACATTTCATCAAACACTGGTGTGCATAATATCTAAAACCCTAAAAAAGATCCAATCTTTAACACCAAAACCCCAAACCAATAATCATTCCCATATCTAAATACAAAAACCTAGATCAGAAAACATAAAATCTTTAAGGAAAAAAAAAAACACTTACAAAGCAATCATCATCAATGGTAAAGATATACTTCTTCTTGTGATATAGATCCGGCGGCTACACAAATTCCGGCGAGATCTACAAAAATAGAAATAAATCTATTAAAAACCTTCAATACTAAAAACAAAAAACCTGTTTGTGATATAGATCCGGCGGCGGGGTTTGGTGGTTGTTGGTCTCGGCCGTGGTGGGTCTCGGTGGAGAGGGGAGTTTCGATGGTGGTGCGAGTGATGGTGGCAAAAATCAGATTGATTGATACATAATTAAAGAAATAAAAATAGAAGCATAGGATATTAAGACAAACCTTTATTGTTAAATGATGAATTGATTTTGTGTTGTGGTTTTATTGTGGGTTTGATTTAAGGTTTGTATTGTGGTTTTATTAGGGTGATTTATTTTTGGAGATGATTGGTTGTCAACATTAATTGATAGACTGTAACCGAACTTTGCAAGAGATAGCGTATGAAGGAAGAATGTATTGAAGAAGCAAGGGTAAAATGGAGATTGACCAAAATTTCAACATTTCACTTTTTCACTTTTTCACTTTGACCATTCCTCCTTTATAGATAGTTAAGATTTTCTTTGAAATTAGGGTTGCGTTAATTTGGGGTTTTGTTGATTTCTTTTGCAGGATGCTTTGGTGATGATGTTTGCAACAAAGCCTTTTGAGGTATTTGTTTTCAATTTTTTTTTGGTTTGGATTTTCTTTAGAGATTGGATTTTTATGCTTTGGATTTGAAAATGGACAGTTCTTTTCTATAAAGATGGAAACTGAATTGAAAAAATTATGTGTGTTAACTTCTTTTTTTTTTTTTTTTTTTTTATTTTTAAGTAAACATTGGATTTTTATTTAAAAAATTTTGCAGTGGTTTTTTTTTTGGCTGAATTTTTTTTCCTTCAAGGTCGGGTTTATGTTGAATTTCTTCAAGGTGGGATAAATAAGGTTTACAAGTTGTAACACAAACCATTTATAAGTTGATAAATAAGTTGTATCAAGTTGTTACTGATTCAATAATTGTTGAACTAAAAAGGTTTATAAGTTGTAAGTTGTTAGAATTTAATATGAATATCAAATGTATAAATCTTATAAACAGTTAAGATAGTGGATGTAGTTATGCAATTTATATTACTTACTGACCGCATGATTACAGCCATGGCAGGTGTTTAGTTCTACTAATGTTTTCGTAGTATCATAGATCAAAAGACGGTACTGATGCCGCTCATGCCAATAATAAACTAATTATTCTATAACTGAAGGCAAGCAAGCTTATTCGTGCTTTTGTTATTTCGTTGTTGCGTACAAGATTTAAATGACCCTTTAAGTTATACTTATTTTCGAGAATTTTTTGTTGCTGTAGGTGTTAATGAAACCCTAGAAAAGGAATGTAGCAGTCCGCGTGGGAATACTGGACGCAGGCGTTTGTCGTTCCAAGGTAACTTTGGCTATAAATTCCTATGTATTTTGGTAATTGTATAATAAGTATGTTACTGCTTCGCTGTATAATAAGTATGTTACTGTTACTGCATTGTCATTTCCATGGTCTTGGTGCTGGTGTTATTGAAGACCTCCACATACAACGAGACAAAGGTTTGGGCTGTTTTTCAAACTGTTGCAGTAGCGGTGCCACAACCAGTATTCCTTGACTTTCAGTCTGGGACAATACGTTCTGTTGCAACTGAAGACGTTCTTGATGACCCAGCAATTGCTGATGGTAATTGGGTTGATATTTTTTCATCTCAAGCATCTGATAATCTAAGCGGTAGTCATACCGTTATTGAAGAAGTTTTTTCCCAAGGTAGCTTTTGGGGGCATTATACTTGGTACAACCTTGACTTGAGCTCGGTATTCTACCTAGCTCCTAATGCTTATTATCTCCCAATCCGCTTCCATATCCTTAAGCTATAATCCAAGCCAAGTTATCATCATCGCCATTAACCTACAAAACATTGACAACTAAAAGAATAAGCTTACGCTTAGTAAGTAACCCAACATAAAACATATATCATACACATACTTACACATAAGCATCATAACCGTTATAAAGGCTTCTAATCTACCACATCCGAACCATACCACACATATTCTCATATCATAACCAACTTCAATCACAACCACTATAACTAACTACATACCTTCATTAGTACAATTCCAACAAGCTACTTACCCTTAGCCACAAACCACTAGCCATCCATACTTAGCTTATCACCATTCTAAATCCAACTTCTATGTCTTACACAACCACAATACATACATGATAAATACACATATAATATAAGTTTTAGTAAGAGTTACTTACCTTCAATCCAAGCTAATCTAGCATATCATTATTTCATCACCATCATCGACATCCTCATCAACATATCATCATCATCATATTTCCTAGTTTCACAACCATTATCCATAAAAGCTTATTAACTCAAAACCATTAACTACCACTACTAACACACCTTTTAACATAATTGATCATCATATGATCATACTTTGATCATATGATGAACACCCCTTTTATTTACAAACTAAACCCATACAAACTTACCTCATAATCATTACAACCCATTAATTATCTTAAAACCACCATTTACCCATTTTTCCCAAATTAGGTTCATAAACCCTAATTCATAAATCATCAATTAACACTAATTAAAGGTTACTTACTTGCCATAGACATGCTAAGGAGTAGCCATCTTCAACCCATCTTCATGACACCTTCATCTTCATCACTTTCCCTCTCTTTTTCTCTCCTAAAAACCGGCCTCACTCTCTCCCTCAATAATGATAGAAAAGCCTAGAATATCCTGGATATATCTAGCTAAATCCAAGTTTGGTCCTTTGGCAAGATTAGTCCTTTTAGTCTCTTTTCTTTTACTTTAGCCACAACCATTCTTATAATACATATTTACAACTTAACAACTTAGGTCCCTTTAGTTTATGCATCATACTTTATATTACTACATTAGTCATACTTTGACTATTAGTTTGACTATCGGGTTTGACTTCCACGTAACTTTGTTGACCAACCAATCACATTAGACCTTAGCATATTCCATCTAGGGTGGGGCCTATTTGTAACCGGGATACGGGTCTAACAATATGCGATTCGCATATTAAATATGGTTCCGACCAAGAAGGTTGATAAGACACCCTATGAGTTATGGTTTGGGAAAACGCCTAACTTGTCTTATTTAAAGGTCTGGGGTTGTGAGGCGTTTGTTAAACGTGACTCAGCTGATAAACTCCAACAAAGATCTGTGAAGTGTATCTTTGAATGATACCCAAATGAAACAATGGGTTACTACTTTTACTTCCCACCTGAAAATAAAGTAATTGTTGCTAGATATGCAGATTTTCTAGAAAAATATCTAATATCTCAAGAATTCAGTGGGAGGCTCTATGATCTGGAAGATGATCAAGAGGATACATTACCTTCTGAAAACACTAGCGAACTTCCTGTGGAACCAGATAGTCTGGGTCCTCCACCTGAAGTTGAAGTGATTCCCATTCGCAGATCCATAAGGACTGTGAAAGCACCTGAACGTCTATGTCTTAACGTAGATGTTGAGGAAACTATATTAGGGGACCTTGGAGAGCCTGCTAATTATAGAGCTGCCATGAATGATCCTGAAAAGGATAAACGACAGATTGCTATGAATGGGGAAATGCAATCCATGAAAGATAATGAAGTCAGGATTGAAGTAGACCTTCCTCCCAATGCCAAGGTAGTTGGGAGTAAGTGGCTCTTCAAGAAGAAGACTGACATGGATGGCAATGTACACACCTATAAGGCCCGTTTGGTAGCTAAAGGCTTTACCCAAACATATGGCGTTGACTACGAGGAGACCTTTTCTCCTATAGCTGACATTAGGGCTATTAGGATTCTCATAGCCATAGTTGCACACTATGATTATGAGATTTGGCAAATGGATGTCAAAACCGCCTTCTTGAACGGTCGTCTAGATGAAGACATCTACATGGCGCAGCCTGAGGGGTTTGTGAATCCAGAATTTCCAAACCGTGTATGCAAACTTCAAAGATCCATTTATGGATTGAAGCAAGCATCACGGCAATGGAATAAGAGATTTGACGAAGAAATCAAAAGGTTTGGATTTACTCAGAATCTTGATGAGCCATGTGTATATCACAAAGCTAGTGGGAGTGATGTTATTTTCCTAGTTCTATATGTTGATGACATATTGATCATGGGTAAAGACATTCCAAGTTTAAATAAGGTGAAAGCCTATATTGGGAAATGTTTTTCCATGAAAGATCTAGGAGAAGCAGCATACATTCTGGGAATCAAGATCTATAGAGATAGATCAAGGCGGTTAATTGGTTTAAGCCAAAGTGCTTACATTGACAATATTGAAGAGATTCAATATGCAAAATTCCAAGAAGGGATTTTTTTCCAATGCAAGTAGATCATGGCTTGAGTAGAAAAGCTTGTGCTTCAACTCCTGAAGAGGAGGCACGCATGAGGAGAGTCCCGTATGCTTCGGCTGTGGGATCTATAATGTATGCGGTGAGATGTACAAGGCCCGATGTGGCGTTTGCTCAGAACATTACCAGTCGATATCAGCAGAATCCAGGTGAACTCCACTGGACTGCAGTGAAACATATTCTCAAGTATTTGAGATCTACGAAGGATATGTTTTTAGTGTATGGGGGAAATCCAGAAGCAGAGCTGTGTGTTACAGGTTACTGTGATGCATCCTGGAAGTGTGATAAAGATGATACGAAGTCTCAGTCGGGTTATGTCTTTGTCATCAATGGAGGAGCTGTGGATTGGAAGAGCAAGAAGCAGAGTACTATTGCGATGTCTGCTACAGAAAGTGAGTATATTGCTGCCTCAGAAGCTGCAATGGAAATAGTCTGGATTAGGAAATTCATTTCAGGGCTTGGAGTTATGCCCTCAATTGAAAGACCAATAAAAATGTATTGTGATAATTCAGCCACAATTACATTCGCCAATGAACCTGGAATCATGAAGCGCACCACACATTTCCCGATTCGATATCACTATGTTAGAGAACAAGTAGAGATAGGCAAAATCGAACTACTCAAATTTCACACAGATAACAACTTAGCGGATCCATTAACGAAGGCTCTACCCGGTGGAAAGCTTAAAGAACTTTCTGAAGGCATAGGACTTCGTTAGCTAGTAGTTTCATGCATATCTGTGATTAGTATTTGAATAATGGGATGTTGTAAAACCGGTTATTATTTTAATGGAATAAAAATAATGGTTATGTTTGTTTATCATTTTCTTAATAATATATCCTATATTTGCATGTTTATATCCTTGAATAATTTAATTATTCTAAACTGTCCGTTGTCAGTTAATGATATGGGAATATCATTAAACTCAGACAAATCTGAGTATTGGTATAATATACTTGAAAGTATATTGATGCGTTGTCATACCAATTTCACATGATATTCAAATGTTTGAATATAGGACTTATCCCGACTTAATGAGTTTACTTTATGGATCTTATCATTAAGTAAATCATGTGTATATAGTTATCTTCAGACTTGAGATACCAGATAACTGTCATGCATGTAATGCATTTTTGTAATTCAATTTACCGCTATACGTAACTGGTAGCTATAAGGATTGTTTTCAGAAGCGTTGCGAAGTGCATGTGTTATGCTCGTAGTCAAGATAGAATTTGTTCCTTCAAATAGTTTGGAGTTTAATACTGCTGGGCCCCTCGTAGGATTGGTAAGATGTATGTGTGGCCACACCCAAGATCTCCCCTAAATAGTTCAGAAGATTTGGTAATCTTATTTAATCATAAACAACGAGAAACAGAATTATTAATAAAAAATGACTTAGATTCATATCTTTATTAATGTGGTATTAGAAACAAAAGGATGAGTATGATGATGAATCATCGAATGGTTTTTCCAGGAGACCACCACCCGAGTTGTACTAGGGCATTGGCGTGTTGCTAGACGCTAACCAATGTCATTACACTTTTAATAGATTTCCAAGTGGGAGCTGTTAGAGTTTAATGGAAAATATTATCGTGTATGACTAGAATCGAACCCGGGACCGAGGGATTGCACACTTTACATATGAATGATCAAGTAAATAATTAATATATATATATATATATATATATATATATATATATATATATATATATATATATATATATATTATATATATATATATATATATATATATATATATATATATATATATATATATATATATATATATATATATAGTTATGTATTTTAATTATTTGGACACGAAATGAGGACTAACGGACGTTAAGTAATTAACCGAATTGACTAACGACCGTTATGGCATAAAGGAAGGACCGTTAGTGAAATTTGGAGGCAAAAGAAGGATCTAGAACCCATCTAGATGGGGTGGCCGGTTCTATGGGTTGCCATAACCCTTGGGTCGATCGGCCTAATGGGTAACCCAACCCATTCGGTTTCTTTTGCTCCAAGTTTAGGGTTTGCCTATAAATACCAAGGCATAAGGCTTAGGGTTTTTACCTTGTGCAATTACTATAACCCTAAGATTGTTTTCTTCCTCTCTTGCTCTTCATAACCGATCGTACACTATCCTTATTGTGTCGATCCAAAGCTTTTCAAGTTAAACAAAATTGTTTTGGTTTACGTGTTCATTCACTAGCATCAATACTTGGTTGGTTATAGTACGTGTGTACAAGAGTTCGGTAATTACTTACTTTAGTAATTAATCTTGGATTGTGAAACAAAACGGTAAGGGGTTTCACGGTAATCCTATTTGTTAGATCAAGAGAAGAGTTCAAGTTCGATCCTTGTTTGCTAGGATCAAAAGGTACATAACTATTTATTATTCGGTAATCTTTGTATGTGTTAATTAAAGATCTATGCTTCCGCTATACGTGCTTTGATGTGTTTATTTATCTAATTGATTGTCAAGTTATTTAAATTCTAACAGTTTGAATCATTTAGTGTCTTTTAGACACTTCTTAAGACAAAAATAAAAAATAAACATGAATTTGTAAAAGTGAAAGTTCTAGATAATAAAAAAAATGAAAAATATAAGATTAATTAATATATATTAAAAACATATTTCTTTTATAAAATGAAAAGTTGAGTTTAATACAACTTAACGATTATTAATGCAACTATCGCGGGTTTAGTTGCACAATTGAGCTACAAGTTAAAGAAAGAATTCGTTCTTCAATTCCCTAAGATACCTTCAATTCATGCAGTTTAATAAATTTGACTACCAACAATATGTAATACATGTCGAATAGCAGACATTGTGAAATGTAAGCGTAGCAAGAAATGCATGTAAAAATACTAGTACAACCAGTGTTGCAAAAAAAGTTCTACAAGGCTGATTAATCGCCGATTAGGTGCTACAAAGCCACCGACCTTGCCGATTTATGTAACTGGGTCAAACAAATAGGTCAACCGTGGTCAACGGCGATCAACGACGGTCAATGGTGGTCAAACTTTCCAGAAACCTACAAATCTTGCCGGATGTACCCAAAACTCAATGTAAACTTATTTTGATCACTTATAAGAACTTTTTAAGTCTATTACAAGTTGTTTTTTAGAAAGATGTAATTACCAAAATGGTATTTTAAAAAAAAACATGGTCCATTTAATAGTCACTCTCAATACCTCTTTCCCATTTTGGTCACGCTCGACTGCTCAACCGCTCGACTCCACCAGAATCTTGCCATGTGTCATTCCCTGTACTTGCAAAAGGTACCACCAAATCTTTAGAGAATCTTTGTTACTATTCACTTTATTAAAAGTCAATGCTCAACCGACGGTGCTCGACTTGAAACTGCTCGACTGACGGCGTACCTTTTTGATAAAATATCTTTCCAAAAGATTTTGTGTGTACTTTTTTTTTACCTTTTTGGTTGTACTTTTTTTTCCCTTTTCGCTGCAAAAAAAAAAAAAAAAAAAAAAAAAAAAAAAAAAAACCCTACACTATTTTCATCCAAAAACACACACTAATTAACTATTTTGGTAAAAAAAATTCAAAATTTTTACAGTACCTCTTTCGATTAAATTCTTAAAACACACGCGCAACACACACTAAACACTGTGCATGCTTCAACAAGAAAGACAACTGCTGAAACCCTCTAATATTCCGATTAGGAAATACAGACAATCATCAAACCCTCTATTATTCCGATCAAAGATATGGCTTCTAGAGAAGTAAGTAAAATGTGCGATTTGCACAGTAACCCACATGTTTTTTTTTTTTTTTTTTTTTTTTTTTTTTTTTTTTTTTTTTTTTAATTGGTCGTTTGCTATCTACGGTTTTGAATCATTGTTTGTATAAGCCCTTTCGTTTGCTATTTTTTGGTTTGATTGATAGATCGTTAGGGTTTATGAATTTTTTTATAGTATTTGAGCTTCATTGTGGTTATTTTAATGTCATGTCTGATTATTTTAAGTGCTTATTTTAGGCATTTGTGGTTAGGGTTTGCTCTAGGCATTTAAGTGCTTATTTTAGGCAATTTGTAGTGCATATAAGGAGCGTTTTAGCAAAATCCAAAAGCTAAATACTCTTTCTGAAACAGGCATTGTCTGCATTGTATTCTTAATAGCATAACGAGGTAGGTAGTTGCCCTGAATAATGTTGTTGCTTATCTGATACTCATTAGTTTATCCGTCGTGACTGTAATAAGTTTCTTCATGTGGTTATAAACGGTCCAAGAAAGTGTATTTCCGGAAAAGGTCACTATATGCTTATTGGGACATTTTCTCCATGCTGTTGGTTTACTTTGACATCATGGAAATTAAGCCATACATGAGCAATGAAATAAATGAGTAAACACTGTAATCTAGTAGCCATCCTAAGTATTTTCAAAACTTGCTTTGAACTTGGCAGTGCTTCAGATTATAAGTTAAGTCAATAAAATTTGACTATAACATTGTATGTGTTAATCTTAGCGGGTTATAGAAAGAATGATTTGACTATAACATTGTGTGTCTAAATAATGTAAGTATACATGTCTTACCTAAATGATGCAATTAGTACGTGAAACATCATGCATTATAGAAAGAATGATTTGAAACTGATTATTTTGTTAAATGGTATGTTTGGGATTGGTGGAAATCTTTATTTGGTTATGAATTATAGTCTATATTTGTTAAATGTTATGTTACTATCTCTTTGTAACATATGCTAATATTTCTTATGTTTTGTTTGTTATCCTGTGTAGTTGTATGCTGCGAAGGTGAGTACCAGAACTAAGTTGCACTACATAAAAAAGATAAGCCAAAAATTGAACTTCAATCCCGAGCGGCTTAACTTTTTTAAAAGCACTGTTTTTGGGCAATGGTTGAATATCAAAACATACGAGCATGACAACCATTTGCTTCATTACTTACTTCAACATCAACGCGATGTTGAAAACCCTGATATAAATACTCCCATGTATTTTGATATTTCGGGACACACTCTTGAATTTGGTCGGGAAGATATGTGCTTGGTGTTAGGTTTTCGATTTGGTGATGTTTGTTTAGACTATTTAAAGAAACGCCAATCTGGTTTTGGTAAGCGTATGTTAAGTTTTCTTAAAGAGAGGCGTTCCGAGAAAATTAGTGCCATAAAGACTGAACACCTTGTTCGGATTCTTAGTGATCAAGTTGAGTTTGATGAGCTTTCAAATGATGATGTTGTACGCCTTTGCCTGCTTCTATTCTTAGAGAATATTTTTATGGGCAAACAGGAAAGAAATGTAATCCCCAATGAGATACTGGTTTTGGTAGATGACTTTTATGCATGGAATGCATTTCCATGGGGCGAGTATATTTGGGTTGAGTTTCACAAGAAGGTTTATAATGCGGTTTCAAAGGTTAGAGACCGTCACTTGACAGAAATTGCTTCCAAGGGCGATCGTTACACTGCAACATATACGTTGTGTGGATTTGCTTTCGCTTTGAAGGTTGGTACATTTCATAACTTAGGATTCATTAATAATAATTTAATTCAGTATTGTAACTTGTCATTTTTATGCTAACGTTAATAATAAATTTTTCAGATTTGGCTTTTGGAAACCTACCACAATTCAACAAATTGGTGGAATAAAGAAGACAATGTGATCCCTCGGGGTGTTGCTTGGGATGATGGACAGAGGTTTGAGAAGACTGATTATGATCTTCTTTTTCATACTACTCAATGTTTTCGCCTAGTACTGACAGGTTATAATATTCTCTTTTAGACACATTGTTTATGATTTTTAATGTTATTAAGAGCATATGGTCAGTTTATAAATACATTTTTTTACTTCAGAGACTGAGATGAATGAACTTTGGTGGAGATCAAGTGTAGACTATTTCCGGAGGTATAATACGAGGTTGTACATTGATACTACACCTAGTCCAGCCATTGCTACACGAGCAGTGAATAGACCAGTTCGGCGGCCAAAGCTGACACCACGTAGAAGAAGTGGTTCGGCTGTTGGTGCAGATGTTCATAGGAAGGTGGATCAAGACATGCCATTTATGGGGGAATACATGCCACCTACAGGAGCGATTACATCTCAAATGGCTAACATGTAAATGCAAATTAATGAATTACGTAATTATCTAAAGCATTTGAAGCCTGATGAGGTTAGCCCCATTCCGACTGGTCATGAAGAATTGCCACCTAGTGCAACAGTTTCAGCCCAAATGGCTCATATGCAAGATCAAATTAATGAACTTCATAATTATATCAAGAATTTGGTGCCTGGTGGGGTTAATCAGAAGAATGGTGGTCAATCCGACACTGCACGAGCTTTTGTTGAAAAGGTTATATTACTAACAATCCTTTTAACCTGTTTTTTATATTTAGTTTTGCTTCTAGAGATTATACATATGAATTATGAACCGCCATATCATTGAATCACGAAAGGCATATACAGATAAAAACTTAACCTAAACTACTTTAGTTCATTACTAGGCTAGTATTTATGACACTAGTGTTGCATTTAATAACTTCACCTAAACAACTTTACTTCATTACTACACTGCTACTTACCACACTACTTTAGTTTATAAATAGACAACTCCCAAGCTGTAAAATCATTCATAACTTCACTTCTAACTTGCATTCTTTATTAAAAATGTCTGATAACATACCGTTTGAAATTCAAATGGAAATCATTACTAAACTTCCTGTACATGCCTTACTTCAGTTTAGAACTTTTTCAAAGACATGGAAGACTTTCATCGACAACTCCAACTTCCATGTCGGTTTCGGTGTTCGCCCGACTCTGCCTTGTTGTTTGCTTATAATGTATAAGCAAGGTTTTGTTGAGTCAAAATGTATATGTTTTGTTGATAATAATGTCAATTTGTCACAACAACTTTTTGTATTTCCAAGTCTTCCTAAAGTCATTTGTAGTACACGTTTAAGATTTTTGAATCTTGTGCCAATTGGCACCTCTCATGGTTTGTGGTGTTTTTCTGATTCTTTTAAGATGGCTGTTCTTTGGAACCCATCAATAAGAAAATCAGTTGCTATACGAATCCCTCGTTGGTCAAGTCAATCTTTTTTATCTCATAAAGTTGCTGTGGGTTTTGGTGTTAATCCACACACTTTTGACCCTGCAATTTTGAGGATTTCATATCCGGTTCATGGACACGGATCGTGGAATGTTTCAGTATTTATATTGAGCTCCCGGCGCTGGAAGAAGTTAGAAAATGAACATCTGCCTCGTCAATCAATCCGACTTAAATGGTCAAGTCATGTAGTATTAGGTAGTTTTATTTATTGGGCGGCTTCTGAAAGGATATTTGGTTCTGATGGTGTTTCTTCTCAAAAATGTTATATGATTGTCTCTTTTGATTTGGTTAACCACAACTTTTCGGTATTAGATATACATGAGAGCTTAAGAGATCGGATTCCTGTACCTTTCTATATTTCAAAGCTAGGAGAGTCTCTTGTTATTTATGGAAACATTATAGGAGATCAATGGCACACGTTCTGTTTATGGCAGATAAACTTGGATGGTTGTAACAAAATAAAATCATTTAAAACACTAATTAACATTTTCACTCCTCATTTATTAAAATTAATTGGATTTACCAATAGCGGGGATCCAATTTTTGAATCTGATCAGCCCTACCAAATGGATCACACTCTTGAAGTCTTCCATGTTTGGTCACAAGAGTTTATTAATCTTCGTGTTGAAGCAGATGCAGGGTCCTTCTTCATGAGCCCCTACAACGAATCATTACTTCTGCTTACTCATCCAGATTGTTCAATATATTAATTTGTATCTTATGTAGGATTGTTAGATAGTTGGTCTGTGTTGGCCCGTAGTTGTTTGTATGTTTGAGTTTGTATGCTATTAACTGTTATGTATAATAGAACCATACTTTTATTTGTTTTGTTTTGTTTATTAGCGTAATTGATATGTTTATTTATTCAGTACACCGCAATTAGTGAACCAATTATTTAACGTAAGTATTTATATTTTTTCAGACCGGTACTGACAATGACGATAATATGGATGTAGATAATGATTCAAAGGTTTGTTCTTTACAATAGTATATGTACCAAACGATGTTTTACATGTGTTGATAGCTTTGATTAATATATATATATATATATATATATATATATATATATATATATATATATATATATATATATATATATATATATATATATATACACATATAATTGATGCTGTGGATGTTGGTGATAATGCAAATATGAATGTGGAAGAAGATATCTTCAATTGTTCTGGTAACGATTTATCTACACAAGAAGTGCAAGAAGTAATGGTTGACCTTTTTGATGGTCAGGTAATATATGCAAGTTATATTGTTTATTTATGAGTTAATACATACCAAATTTGGCCTGTTTACACGTGTATTTTATTAGGATGATAATGTTTGTGACGTTGAGCAAGATGTGGAAGTTAAGGGCTTCATGAGTGAAGAAAAAAAGTTACAGTCTCCTAATATGGTAAATATACGTTAAACATTTATACTCACATATTATGTGTAACATGTATACTCACAAAAAAGTTACAGGTGGATACTTGTTTTGGAGTTGAGCAAGATGTGAAGTTGAAGGGCGTGATGAGTGAGGACAACAACTCACAGGTTGAGAGTGTTAAAGTTAATGAAGATGTGGAAGTGCAGGGTGTGAAGAGTGAGATGCAAAATTCAGAGTCTCCTTTTAACCCGGTAAATAAACCTTCATAATGTTAAGCTAAAAAAAATTAATTTTCGACGGCAGCTCCTTTTTGCGATTGATTTGGTTAATTAGTGCTCTTGTAGTTCGCGATTTGAATTTAAGGTAGACATTCAAGCCACTATGTAGAATTAATGATCTGGCGCAAACTGTTTTTCAGGATGTTATTTTTTTTGGTGATGAGTTACAGAGGACACCAATGGACGTAAAGTCAGAGGTTGCTTTCAGTCCTCTAATTAGGTCTCCTGCTAACGTTAGATTTGTCGAGTCCTTACCAATATGTTGATCCCATATGAGCTTAATCGATCTGGTTAATTATCCTAGATGTGGATCTAAGATAATAGGTATAGAGACTGTTCTTGAACAAGCTATTAATCACTACACGGAATTTAGTAATTAATCTTAAGAAGAATTAACAATTGACACAGTGATTCTCTCAACCTTCACCTCAATATATTAATACGGTTGCTCAAAAGCAACAGGGTTACAAGATAACCTTGAAGTGATTACAAAACAATACGTATGCTAACAATCAGTATACTAACCCTAACCCTAGATCCTCCTTTTATAGACTTAAAGAGTCCTAGTCGGTTACAAAACTTCCTATACAAGAATAATATCTATTCGTATCTTTACCACAAACAAACTATACATATCGGTTAAGCAGCAGTATGATCACTCTAGCAGCAGAGTCTTCGTGGGCTAGCAGCAGAGTCATACTTAACCATACATCAGCTATCATCAGCAGCAGAGTAAATACACTAGCAGCAGAGTTACTAAGCTTAGCAGCAGAGTTACACTTGGTGTATTTTCCTAAAGTACCATGAGCAGCAGCATCTTCAAACCCAACAAGTCCATTGACTGTGAGGAAAATAAGGTTACAACCCTATGTGTGCCTTTTGAATGGGAGAGGAAGGTTAGCAAGGTTTATCAATCCCCATATATGCAGCAACCTTCGACCACACCAAGAAGGCATATAAAACGTCATCTGAAACCGACACTTCCTTCAGTCATTGGACCTGATGGGAAAGAAATCAATCTTAAACCGTTCAAAGAGGTATTTAGTTACATCATTTCTTCTTAATGTTAATAACAATGATGTAGCTTATGTTTTATAATCTATTCATTATTTGCTTTATAAATTTCAGAATCTCCGTCGTAATGCTTTAGCGGCAAAGTTCAGAGTGTTTGTGCATCCAGAAGTACAATTGTTCTTGGATTCACATAAGCGGAGTAAGAGCCAGCAGTTATTTGTGTTTCCATGAGGCACCGCAAGTACCACTGCTAATCTCCAGTTTTGGCTAGGATTATTTGGTAGGGATGACAGAAACAGAGGTTGGCTCGGTGATGTGGTATGTTGATGCAAATAATGTTCTAAAAACGTTATTTATATATTTCGATTACTTCACGTTTTGAGGATGACAAAATGTGAAATCACGTTACGTTATTTTTGAAATACACATGACAAATTATTTTTGAAATATTAAGAAATGTTTTAATGGAAAAATTAGTTTGAAATTCATAACAGCTATTTTTCCCCCCAAAATCAGCTCCAACCTTCCCCAAATAAGTTTTCACCAGAAAAGACAAAATTTGGAGCGTCTTTGTCTGGGACGGCTCTACGGTTCCACTAAATTTAGTGGAGCCGTATGGTATTTAACGGAGCCGTCCGTACAAAATTTTCTGTAAACGTTTAGATTTTTCTTGCCTATAAATACCAACCCCTTTCACAGTTTTAGGCACCCTTCACACACAGAAAAATCCCCTAGCTCAAACCTCTCACACCTTTCACTTCTTTAGTTCATTTAGATTAGTTTTTCTTTGTTTCAAGAGTGATCCAATCATCCACCAAGAGATCCTCTTCATTCCTCTTCACTAGCAAGAGAAGAACACAAGTATCCAAGTTGATACAAGGTGTTGTCATCCCTCTTCATTAGCAAGAGAAGAACTCAAGTAATCAAGAAGATACAAGAGTTATAGTTGTTAGGTTTTTGTAACACTTGTTACAACCTTGTTGTATCATTGCATACATCAAGTTTATTTATCTTTTGTGAGTGAGAGTGAAGATCAAGTGTGATCTATAGAGATAGTGAATATCTCTTATAGCCATTGGGCTTGTGTGATTGATCAAGAAGATCAAGGGTCGATAGATTAGTGTTAGTTGAGTGAGTGTTGATCATTGTGATCGTGTTGAGATCTTGGTGATCTCTTGAAGCCATTGGGCTTGTGTGTTTGGTCACGTGGACCTTGGTAGATTGGTGCTAGCTAAGATTAGTACTCGACATCTAGCTTAGTGTCGGTAATAGGATAAGCGACGTGTACGGTTTTCTCCGCCTGAAGGGAGGTTGTTGATATAGTGTTTGAAACTCTCGAGTGTGGTACTCGGGGAGTGGAGTAGGGCGAAGAAGAGCTTCGTAGCCGAACCACTATAAATACTCTGTCTCGGTTCGATCTTTCCAACTCTACTCTTTACTTTTATTTATTATTATTACTTAGCTTAGTAAGTAGTTCATATTGGTGTTAATTGGTTACACATAGAGTTAAAATCAAAGTTTCCAATAGCATACTTTTAAAACAAGATTTTTTAAAAGGCATTTTAAACCGGTAAACTATTCAAACCCCCTTCTAGTTTCCCACATGGTATGTAATTCTTACAAGCTTATAGTTCAAAGTGTTAGCTGCGGGGGTATCCTAGCTAACTTCTCTTTTGTTTCAATTTTTAAATGGCAGCATCTCAGTTTATGGGTTGATCTTATGATGCAATTTAGACCTGCTGATGCTGATTGGGTCATGGTTAGCCCATTTTTTTCAACAATGATCCTTCAGTCGCAGATGCCGCTGTATTATGCAAACGGAGTGACAAACGGCATCCCGTGGTTTCGTGAAGGCGTCGAAAAGGTGTGTATTTTAATTATCAAATATTAGAAATGACTTATGATATATTTGCACTAAAGAGTACTAATTTTTTGTATTAACCTGATATAACTCTTGCCGCATTTTAGGTGTTCTTTCCAATCAATGAACCTGATTTACACTGGTGCCTGGGCGAATTAGCCATTAAAACTGGTGTCATAAAGTTATACGATAGCCTTGGATGCTCGGAACCTGAAAAACGTAGCTGGTGGATAAATTTCAGATCAGTTTTTTCACGTCAACTACCCAAGTATCTTGTTGAGAGTGAGGTGATGCAAAGGAAGAATATAGATTCCAATAACTATCATGTCTCCTTTGAGTATGCACGCGATGTACCTAAACAAGGTGGAAGGTATGGGGATTGTGGTGTTTGGGTCTGTATATTTATGTACAGGTTGTCTCGTAACCTGTCATTGAAGGTCAAGGATCCGGTTCAAGCTGCTTTGGCTTATCGTGAGAATATGACCGATTATTACTGGAAATACAAGATTCCAATTCCGTAGTCAAACATGTCTTGAATTTTACATGCTTACATGTAAGAAGTTGCGCAAGATTAAGATAAAGATAGGTAGGCTAGAAGGGATGGTGTCACATATAGGATTGGCCGACCAGGCAAAATGGTGTCTTGAATTGGAGGGCTCACTGATGTTTGTTGGGTGTATATTGGGAAATGGTGTCTTGAATTGGTTGGGGTGTAGAGATACTGATGTAGGACTAATTGAATTATCAAAAGGGTGCTGGAAATTGCAAACGTTGGTATTTATTTGTTTGTGTTAACAATTTGGCTGTAAAAACATTCACATTGGTATTCAGTTGTTTGTGTAAAAAATTTGGCTTTAAAAACATTAATATTTGATCAAGTGCCTTCTTGGACTGCTTTAGTATTACTTAACAGCTTATTTGGATAGCTTTTAGATATTATAGCTTATTTTAGTTTATGATTTTATAAATTGGATGAGGACATACAAAAAACGTGCTCGACTGCTCGACTGATCGACTGCACGACTGATCGACTTCTCGACTTTAAGTTTTAATGTGGTATTCTTTTTTATTTTTTTAGTAAATTACCAAAAAACATGAGTGCTCGACTGCTCAATTGTTCGACTTTAGATGCTCGACTGCTCGACTGTTCGACTTTTAGTTTTAATGTGGTATTCTTATTTATTTTTTTAGTTATGGTCGTTGGTTAGATTATAAATTTAAGAAAAAATTACCAAACTCGACTGCTTGATTGATTGATCAAGTGCCTACTTGGACTGCTTTAGTATGCACCTTAACAGCTTATTTGGCTTGCTTTTAGATATTAGAGCTTATTTTATTTTATGCTTTATAAATTGGCTGAGGACATACAAATAACATGAGTGCTCGAATGCTCGACTTTAGATGCTCGACTGCTCGACTGCTCGACTTTTAGGTTATTTTAGCTTTGTTTTATCTTTGTAAATGCTTTTTAATTGCATTTTAGTTTATGCTTTATAAACGTGGTGATTGCTACACTGCTCGACTGCTCGACTTTTAGGTTATTTTAGCTTTGTTTTATCCTTTTAAATGCTTTTTAATTGCATTTTAGTATACTTTATAAACGTGGTGATTGCTCGACTGCTCGACTGCTCGACTGATCGACTGCTCGACTGGTGGTTGGGGAGATGGTAGGGTTTACATTTAAAGCTTTGGTACGATGATAACTATAAATACAACATTATAACATATGGAATTCACAAACTAAACTTGAAAATGAATTCACCACCAAACTGGGAAGAATTACTCGATGTAGACGACTCCAATCTCCGACTATCCGCCACCACCCAAAACATATTTTCATACGGAAACCCTAAAGTTGAAAATTGTGATGAAAGGCCGGTAAGTATAGTACGAGGTCCTGCAGGTATAGTTCAATCGGCTAATATCCATAAAAGTGCGGATATTCCGGAAGGTGTGGCTGATGGGGTAATGACACAGGAGTACATTAGGAAAGTAGTGGCTGATGTGGGTGAGGATTCCGATTTTAACAGTGGGCCATGGGTTAGGGCCGTTGAGTATGTGAAACCTGATGGCGGTATCATGATCGGTTGTTTTGCCGATATCAAAAAAATTTGCAAGAAAGGGAAACTTGAAAAGGTTGTTGCCATAATCAAGTCTTGTACTCCAAATGTGTTGGGTGATCTCACGGTATCATTGAAAGACGTTTCAGGTTTAATTTCAGGTACAATACATCACAAAGTGCTTAAGGATGAGAGGTTTGAAAAGGAGATTACCGTCGGAGCTGTTTTGGTACTTCATAATGTTTCTGTTTTTTCTCCCAAACAATCTTGCAATCACTATCTTAACATTACAATAAGAAATGTGGTTAAGGTGTTCCCCAAGGATACGGTTCCTAACAATGGAACTGGTGTTGGTGGTAGTCAATTGTAATCAATGTTTAACTATAAGTAATGTAACTTTTCTCTTTTAATCTAGTTTTTTAATGCAAGTTATGTTGTTAGATGTGATGCGATTATTGACCTATTAAACAATATAAAACAACTAAAGTAGACGAATTTTATTCCAAAGGGATTAATGCCGAAAATCAGTAAACACATTTGATTACTACTACACATGAAGATTTCCAACCGATTCTAACAGCTCATTTAGCAATGCACCTGACATACATGCGTGGTTTTCTGGATTCATTGCCAATTCGATTTTTGTCTCCAACATCTTTATTCTTGTCTCCAACATGTTTATTTGTAGATCTTTTAACTTGCAGCTGGAACATTCTATTGAAGTTCCCGTTTCATAACAATTGGGTTGATGTGAAGGACCCGAAGATGAATTAGAACAACTTAAGTTGTGCTTGCTATCAAATTCATCCTTCCATATAAAATATTTACATCCATAATCTTTTATTTCGGGCTGTTACATATTAAGAAATGGTTATGAAATAAATTTTTAACAACTAAGTTACATATACATGAAACATAAGATTGCTAACCTTTGAACGAGGACATGAATAGAAAAGTTTACCATAGCTATGCTCCTTATGTGATTTTCGTAGCACTATTTTGCCACCTCTACATAGACACATTGGAAGATCCATACGAATTTCTAATTTTTCCAGCTCCTAAGAATTTGGTGGGAATGTCACAAGTATCTACATTATAATGGGGTAGTGTTTGTTAGGTGAAAAATTAAATGTGAGTTAGTATAAGTATTTATTAAAACCACCAACCCCATATTAATTGATATCTAAAGTTAACATTTATTACATCCATCTCCCCAACCACCAGTCGAGCAGTCGAGCATGAGACACTTGTCAAAATACGTGACGGTGCTCGACTGACGGTGCTCAACTGATGGTGCTCGACTTGCAACTGCTCGACCGACCCTATATTAAGTCATGTTTATGAAAAGATCTTTACAAAATCTAAAATTTATTATAGTATTTATTAAAAGATCTTTACAAAATCTAACATTTATTCTAGTATTTATTAGAGATAAAATTAACCACCAACCCTATCAAGTCATATTTAAAGCTAAGATTTATCATGTCAATATATGTGATGGTGCTCGACTGACGGTGATCGACTTGCAGATGCTCGACCGGGGGCGTACTTTTGAGTTATTATAGTATTTATTAAAAGCACCAACCCTACAAGTCATTCAAAGCTAACATTTATTATATCCATCTCCCCAACTACCAGTCGAGCATGGGACACTTGTCAAAATATGTGATGGTGCTCGACTATGGATATATTTACTGATGATAAAACAAAAATGTGAGTTATATGAACTGTATGGAATAATATACTATTCAAAGTTATAGTCACATATCCATCCTAAAAAAATGAGTCTTGAGAGCACTAAATTTCGTGTGTATCTTGTTTTTGAAGATGGCAGTAGTTATGGTGTTTCACTAAGCAGAGATATTAGATACGCTGGTTTAGTATCATTTGTGAAGAAAAAGTTCAAAATTAGCAAAGTATACGATTTAGGATTTTCTTACAAAATGCCGCACGGTCCGGTCCACATGGTTGATGATGATGATGTTGAATTTTTCGTTAATGAAATTTGTAAACCGAAGGCTTCAATACCTAAACTTTCAATTAAAATGATTGTCAAGACCTCAAAGGTAAATCCATCTTCTAACTCATCAAATTTCGATCTTAATGATTCTTTATTTCCGAATGAATTTGAACCTCAAAGTTTTTACAATGATTCGAAATTACCAAAAAATGAAATTTTTGAAAATGAAAATTACAACGAAGTTAATAATGCATTTATTAATATCTATAATAATAAACCAAAAAATGAAAATTTCGAAAATTTTGAGGGCAACATCTTCTTCAAACGATGAATTTGTACCTAAATGGCTAACAACCAATACATTCCAATATATGCCTACTCCACCCGATCCACCAAGCCATGAAATTAAGATCCCGAATACCCTAAAATACCACAACAAAAGCTCTATTATCCTCAAAGAGGGTGATGTATTTGAAAATAAAGACTTGTGCGCTTTTGAAATTGGTAAAAAGGCTCTTTTAGAGGGATTTAAATTTAAGCCTAGAAAATCGGATAAGTTTAGGTATGATGTAATTTGTGTGCATGATGGGTGCAAATGGAAGATATTGTCTTCTTTGAACAAAAATGGTCTTAGATGGAGTATAGGAACAGTTCACGATGTTCACACTTGTCCGAGAACACGTATTTATCCTAATCACCGTAATGCTACCAAAAAACTTTTGGGATGTTTACTCATACCCAAGTTGAAAGATAGCAGTCGAATCTATACCCCAAAGGACATAATTGAAGATATTGGTCAACAATATAAAATTGACATATCTTACAAGAAAGCATGGAGTGGGAAAAACCAAGCTTTGGATTTGATCAATGGTTCCCTAGAGGAATCATTTGAGCAGTTACCATATTATTGTCATAATTTAAAGATGAAAAATGAAGGTACGGTAACACATATTGATACAGATGATGGAGGACACTTTAAAATGTGTTTTATAGGCTTTGGTGTTGCGGTAAGTTTTTGTATATTGTTTATTCATTAAATCTGTTTATTTTTTTTCTTTTGTATTTATTTTTTATAATATCATTGTGTAAATTATAGTTTATAAATAAAACAGATTCGGAGTTTCTTACAGTATATGAGGCCATTGATAATAATTGATGGAGCGCATCTTAAAGGGAAGTACCTTGGGACAAATCTGGTTGTCGCTGGTATGGATGGTAACAATCAGATTATACCTATTGCTATCGGTGTTTGTCAAGGTGAGACAGGGGAGGCATGGACATGGTTTTTGTCCAAATTGAAAGAATGCATAGGGGAACGACCAGGTTTGGCTATCATATCGGATAGACATTATGCAATTGGACAAGCGTGTAACACGGTCTTCCCAAATTCATTTCATGGGTATTGTTGTAGACATCTAATGATGAATTGCCGTTTAAACGGCAGTAGAAAGCTAAAGGCTTTATATTGGAAAACATGCAAAGCTTACACCCAGGCAGAATTTGATATATCGATTTCTGAGCTTCAAAGACGTAGACCGGCTGCTTATGACAAACTTTGTGAAGCTGGGTTTGAGAAATGGTCACGGGCATATTGCACTGGTAATCGGTACAACTACATGACTTCAAACAGCGCAGAGTCGATAAATTCATTAACAAGGCATGTCAGAAAAGTACCTATAACAATGCTTATTGAGTGGTACAGAGAGCTTTTACAAAGGTGGTATTGTGACAAGCGATACAAATATAAAGGTAATGCATTTTTTTTATTGATTTTTTTTTTGTTTCTTTCTTAGCCAATATAACATTGTGTATAATATTTCTTTTGGTTTTTATACATATAATGTCTACATAATGGTTATTTCTACATTGTGTATAATATTTCTTTTGGTTTTTATATATATAATGTATACATATAATGTCTACATAATGGTTATTTTTATACATATAAGAACTAATTATTTATTTTATTTTTTAAAAATGATTTCAGATGCAGCCGATGGTGAACTTAGCGATTGGGCTGCTGCGAAAGTACAGGAGAGAATGTACAAGAGCGTTAACTGAAATGTGTACGGTATTGAACAGTTTAAACTGTACATGGTCACCAACCCTATAAGACAACATACCGTGAATCTAGAGAATTTTTCATGTACTTGTCGTAAGTGGCAACTTTCCGGCCTACCATGCGGTCATGCGATAGCGGTTGCTAGATTTCTTGGATACTCTGATTGTAATCACTTGGCTTTTGATTGGTTTAAGAAAACAAAATTGCAAGGTACATACCAAGAATTGGTTTATCCTATAGGAGAGATGTCAAGTTGGGAGCTTCCTAATGGCTTACAAGTTGTGAAGCCACCAGCCATGGTGGTGCGTCAATCTGGAAGACCCAAAAACAAAAATCATGTTAGATCTCAAGGAGAAGAACCAAATCCGGTAAGATGCTCAAGGTGCCAATCGATTGGACACAGGCGAACTGCATGCAGAGAACCATTCCCAAAGAAAAATAAAGCAAACATAAATAATGTAAGTGACTAGTATTTGTATTCAAAAAAATTGTTTTCCTTGGTCCATTAAGAAATAAATCTCATAAACGTTTAAACTTGTTAGGGAAATGTATCTAACATGGGAAGCTCAGGTAGCCAACGAGCCTCTATGCGGGATGAAATGGTGTATAGCTATGATCATATAAACTTGGCTGACCCGTAATGAAGAGTTTTCATTGAAGAATGGATGTTTAGACGTGTTGCTACTTTAATGGGGTTGAAAGGTTCCGATTCTCTTAAGGTTTAGATGCTTTTGGTATTTGTTTATGTTGAATGGATGTTGTGGAATTATGAACTCTGTCATGTAATGTTTCTACATTAGTTTTTCTTTGAAGGTTAATAATAAAAAAATGTATTACTTAACCTTTGTTACTAAGATCATTATTTTAAATTCTAATGTATGTATCTAAAACGTATGTAACTAAAACGTATTGCATGATTGTGCATGGGTAAACAAACCAACTATTTCAATTTCAATTAATACTCTAATTAAGTTTTGCAATGATGACACTTACACCCTAGATACACCACATACAATGTACTAGTAATTAGTTGAATCTCTTATATATTTAATACTTCCTAATACATCTTCCAAATCAAAACTACTTCCTAATCAATCAACTCATAACAAACCAATCAAAAGTCTCAATGGCTGAAGAAGACACCCCTCTCTTAAAAGAACTAAAAGAACATTGCGGATCAGAGAAACTGAATAAATGCTTCAAATTTCTTTTTATCCAAGAACATACTGAAGAAGAAGCATTTCTGCTGTGGGTTCGTGAGAAGTGTGCTGAGTTAGAGACAAAGATCGAGAAACGTCAACAGCTTTGTAAAAGAGGCAGTGGGTGACACTCATGAATGTTTGCGTGAGAAGCAGGTGAGGGCCCGTAATAGGTTGGAGGTGTTGAGGGGTTTGTTGGCTGAAGTTCGCGATGGTCTGACGGAGAATCAAGGTCATATGCACATCATGGACTTTTTTGATGATGATGACTAGGTCATGGTTGGGTTGGTTCTTTTGTGTTTTGTTGATGATGATGCTGCTTAGCTGCTTGTCTATGTACCTTGGTTGGTTGTAATGATGAACACTTTATCGTTTTAATGGATGTTTTAATGGAAGTTGTTTTAAAAATACCTTAGCTTTTACAAAGCTCATTTGCTTATCTTTCATACTTAACTAAGCTCCTCTTTAGCTTATAAGTAGACTGATCTGATTTAAGTCCATGTTTCTGGCTTATTTATAGTTTTAAAAAGTAGTTGTAGTTATAAAATTTGATTATTCACTTATGCTTATTAAGTTTGCAAAAAGGAAAAAAAAAATCAAATTTTCTAAAAGGCTGAGGCAGGAGTCGAACCTGAGACCTCAGCCTTCGCAAACCTCACAACACACACCCTTAACTGTTTGCCCTTGGAACTTGTCTTGTTATATCTTTCCTAATCAATATATTTAACCACGTTTTTTTCCTTTTGCTTATCAGCCAACTTTGGCTTAATTCCAGCTTAGCTGGATAAGCTGGGTTATTGATCTTATTTTTCCTAGATTCAGATTATGTTTTAGACTTTTGTGTAAATTTTCGTAATTTTTCATCTTCAGTTAGTATTTTTAATTTATTTTTCTTTTAAATTTAGTTTTTAATTCATACTAAATTAAATAAAAGTCAAAAAAAAAAATATAATTCTTTTTTCTAAAATCTTCTTTTACTAACTAGAACTTAGGAAAAATAGATTTTCACCCATAGAGTTAAAATTTCACAATTTCATTTTTCTAGGGCTCGGGATTTCCCGGTTGTAGGTCATTTTCGATTTTCCATAATGTAACAACCAATAAGCAGTTCATGAAAGCAAGAGCTTATCATGAAACATGCAACATAAATGTAAAGAAAAGGAAATAACATGAACTGAACTTATATTAATAACAACAATAAAAAGAGTACAAGGGTTTAATTTTAAGTCGTTACATTTAGAATGATGGGTATCCGAGTTATCCTACAGAAATACATAAAGATGGGTATCAAAGTTATCCCAGACACAAAACACAAAAGCCTATCACCCATCAAATGAAATCTGAGCATAGAACAAGTCGCAAACACAAAACACTAAAGCCATCACCCATCAACCATACAAACTTGTTTTAGACCCATCACGGCATCACCCATACAAATGTCTACAAACAGGACAACTAAATGCTTAAGAAAACAAGCACATAAAATAGTATTCAGGCAACATGGATCTTGTGCTTGTAATAAAAGCTAATCAGTCTCTCTCGGTATGCCAATGCCGTCTGAACTGGATTATCCACATCCAAAAGTCTGCCATTCCCTAACCTGTACAAAGTAAAGGTTTAGTTAAGAGTATACTTTTAAGGCAATAAAAATGTAACGACAATAAGTCCCGCCTAGGTATACATCCATGGACGCCTACTATATAACTTCTAATTTAAGCTGCTAAACTGAGCTTGAATTTAAGCTACAAAGGTTAGACACAAAACTAAGTTTCACTTAATTAAGCCACTCCTATCACACTACTTGAAAACCCTACACCTACTTCTATTCTGATTGCCTGGCATTTCCCATAACCATGTTTGTAAACTCTAGAATTTTGCAGCTTGTCTAATACTATCATTTTGTCATGACTCATGAACCTTAGTCATAATGTGCCTCAAAATAAGGCATGAACCAACACTACTTTCGGTACTTCATAATCAAACAGAAAACTCAAATAACAGTTTCTTCTACAAAATCACTATTTTGTTGTAAAAATATGCCTAATACACTTAAAATACAAATTTGATATGGAATTAGATGCATTTAACCCCATTAACTGAAGTCATTAGGGGCCTAAATGCACTACCAATAGGGTTATATCGAAACCGCAACCAATAAACATGACCAAAACCTCAAATCTATGTTGCAGGTATAGCTAATCTACTAGTGTCGCTATTCGCGTAAAAATTTCATCTTTCCATATCGAAAAATTAAACTAACTATGCAGACTGTTTTTTTAAACTAACTAATAATTAGCAATTCAGCAAAAATTTCATCTCTACAAGCTCTCACAACTTACACATATGAAAAATTAAACTAACTAATAATTTATTCATTACATGTATAAGACGATGACAAATACTCCATTAAAACTAAAATATTGCTAACCGCTAACCTGTATAAGAAGATGCAGAGCCACACACCACAATCATCAAACACTCCAGCCTGCTTGGGAACATTGAGAGCATTGCTAAAAGTAATCTTATAGGACATAGGATCAATTCCCTTCTGCTCAAAAACTCCTACTTGTTCTAGCAATTCCGGAAGCCTGTTCTCTAGACAACCCCTCATACTTACATAGAATGGCCGCATTTCATTCTCAAATACAGGTCCACTGTCATAGAATGTAACTTGACCAGTCTGGATGTGAAACACAGCAAGGGACCAATGTACGTCTGGTTCATTTATGGGAATGAAAACACGTTCAACATCACCCCAACCCAGCGGGTACGTTTCTTTGTTTGCGTACCAGACAGGCATGGTTCCTTTCATCAATAATGGTAGGAAAAAGCAGCTTACCATAGACCAGTCCATATCTGATGGTCTGGTATGCCACATGTAGGATACCCATAGATCAATGTGTTGTAGGAAAAACAAACAACAAATATATTCAGTCATTTACTTATAAAAAAAAATCCGCATTTGATTTTCTCTACATGTACTAGATATCAAGTAAGATAATGTTACGAGACAAACATCATAATAGCATTGGCAAACCTTGATACTTTGAGCCTCTGGTCAAAAACCCATTGCCATGACGACGTAACATGTATTGGGAATCTCAAAGTACCAAGGTGTGCTGAAGAAAAAATTGTCGATTCTAGAAAAGCATGTGACTATTGGGAATCGTGTTGAATGGGATAATGAAGGAGTGTGGCCTGTCATGAACAATACACACTATATCATTATCCCAATCAACACGCCTCAATTATCACATCCCATCTATTAAAGCAGATATACCTAACATTGTAGATGGGTTCCATTGCTTAATATGAACACCGTCCTTAGTACCATTTCAGATGCTTGATCCTGATCGCCAGTTTTGGCTAGACAATCAGCTTCCATTCTCGAAAGAGCCAAAGCTTGTTATCAAGATCAAACACACAAACTTGTAATCCTTTTAGAGATCTTAGGGGACTCGCGAAAGGTCACTGCTTATACAAAAAAGCATTGTATGTTTTTTTAGTTATTGAATTCAAGATGATGAACTTCATATTTTTTGTATAAGCAGTGACCTTTTGCGAGTCCACTAAGATCTCTAAAAGGATCACAAGTTTGTATGTTTGATCTTGATAACAAGCTTTGGCTCTTTCGAGAATGGAAGCTGATTGTCTAGCCAAAGCTGGCGATCAGGATCAAGCATCTCAAATGGTACTAAGGAGGGTCTTCATATTCAGCAATGAAACCTATATTCAACGTTATGTATATATGCCCTAATAACTGAGCTTGTTTTACTTCGAGGAATTTGTTGCTACAAAAGGTACACAACTTTCATGAAATTGTCATCCTATATCAAACCAATACTCTCTTAAAAGTTTAGACTACACTTTTTTGAACAAATAGTAGTGTCATTTAACCGCATTATCAAGTTTCTCTTGTAACACTAATTTACTGGAAATCAATTGGCAGGCAGAGACAATCAAAAGCATGATTTATAAATAATTGAGTAAAGTAAATAAAAGTTATATTTACTTTACCTCGTCAAGTAACCATCCTTTACGATTATCGTCAAGGCCGATTAAAGCATCCCAGAAATTACGATCGACAACCAAATCAGACCAAGGGAACACACAATTACGCCACCCGTCCTTAAACATGAACCGATCAATTTCATAGCTAACATAAATTTTGTCGATGTTTTGGAATGGTCGCTTAAGAACCTAAACAGAAAACAAAATAAACATAAATGACCATCATAAAATTAATGAAAACCAATACCCCCTTCCAAAAAACAGATACACTTCTAGAACCAATATACACTTCCAAAAAAAGCAATCATACCTCTACCCACGGTCCGACGTCTAGTAACTTCTCAGTGATAACTGGATCTTGTATACTCTTTCGGCATCTAAGTTTTTCTGGGCTAGGAACTTGAGAAGTTTTACTTCGCTTGATGACATAGGGTGGCCTAAGAACACGTTCAAAACTCCTCTTCTTTGTTACGCATTTCTCAATAAGTTTCCTTCTAATTTCAACTTCATCCTCTAGCTTTTCAGCTTTCTCTAGCTTTTCAACTTCATCAACAGTTGGCGAATCAAACAACTTGAAAAAATCATTGTCTTCACTGCAATACTCATTAGCAAGATCTAAAACCTGTTAATGAGATGAAAAAAAAGTTACCAAAATTTTATTAGCGCAAGTTATTTATTATGTCAGAACCGAAATAAGAACAAAAAACAACATCATCAAATTACCTTTTCTCCGGCAGATGTGTGAACTTTGTCTTGCTGTGAAGATTTGCATGTAAAAACATGCATACCAAAGTGTTTTAACCCTTATTAGTAGAACATTATAATTAAAGACATACTCAAATGAAAACAATAAAGTTACTTGGTCAACAATTGCAAAAGATAATATACTAACTTGAATAATATTCTCAAGTTTGACAGTGCGGGCTTCCAAAGCCTTAACCCGTTCCTCAAGAGACATACTCACTGAACAACCCTCTCCAATGCTTTTATTGATGGCCCTTCTTGTAGCCAGTTTCTAAAAGTATTCCTCCCATGGTCCCTCTTTTGGAAGAGGCGGTGCTCTAGGGGTATACCACCTAAAAAATTCCCAGCTTCTTATATACCATTCCTCTTCAGCCTCAAATTTTGTTGGGGTAATAGCCAAGTTTGGTTTCGAGTCCTAGGAAAAATATAAAAGTTATGTGGTATATCAAATTGTTTAAATGTCATGTTGACCAATCAATTAAAAAACATATATGTTTACCTTGGCAAAAAGATTGTCAAAATTATCAAATTCTCTAAATGATACGTATTTCGACCATGCCACTGCTCTTGGTATCACCCCTTGCTTCTTGTTCCACCACATTTCACTTTTATCAGTACTCTCTATGATCCATATCTACAAAAAATTAAGAAAACGAATATAATTTTGAATGGGGGAATGAACGGGGAAGGATTTTCTTAAGTTTTAGGTATGTTTTTAAATAAGCAGTACCAATAAGAAAAAGAATGTCAGTAAGCAGACTTCAAAAATTTTATTTTCTTTAAAGTGAACAAAAAGAAAAAGAATGTCAACAAAGTTTGTTAGTATTAACCTTGAAAGCAGCAACGAATCCATTCAAACTATAGATAGGAAGATCGTTGGATTCTTTATGACCCTTTCTTTGATGGTGAACGGGAATATGCTTTGAAGAGACATTTCTAATTGAATCATAAAGCTGCCTCCATATATGCTCCCCCCCATGGCATTGCATTCCATTCATCAAGATCCTCCACCATCCTCATAAAAATATCATCAATGATACACCCCAAGTCTTTACCCAAGAATATAACCTCAAGTGTTAGCAAGAGGCAAACACGGATAGCATCCTCATCACACAGTTTTATAAACACCACTTCATCCTCAATAACTGATAATAGATCAATTAATTTAACATGCTGACCAACCTTGTGCGGGAAAACACGTTCACGAAAAGGGATATGACCACTCCGCCATTTCCTAAAACTAACAAGACCAAATTTAAAGCTAGTAATCAGGCAGAATTCATGTCGACCAAAATGAAGACTGTGTCCATTCAAACAATATACAAGCGGAAGATCATAGTTATCATCTTTTTGGTGGCATTGTCTCTGAAGCATGTAATGAACAAGCCCTTCTTCATTATCCACATAGGTCAGATCAAGCCATGGTCCAAAGCATGTAGCATTAAACATGGTACGGCGTGGCTGGTCTAATCGATCCTTCATAAGTACAAAGTAATGCAATTTTCTTTTGACAATAACTCTAGCATCATACGCCTACAAGAAATAACAATTCCATTATATAACACTAATATAAGGTATAAAAGAAATAATAAACAACTCGCAACTTATTCAAATTTATCTAAGCACTAAGAAAAGTACTAAAAACTAGCATTAAACTCGTTAATAAGCTGCTTATACTTAACAATTTCACATTCATTGTATTAAACATAACTTGCAGTAAACTAAACTCATTAAGCTCACGAGCCTTATCAATGTATTAAGCAATATACTAAAACCTAGTTTAAAATAAAAATTTACAATAAAATCTAAGATTTGTACCAACACCTAATTAGCTTGAAGCAATCCCAACAAAGCAATTTAAAAAAACCTAATTACCAATAAACTGTGTTGTAGTTTGAAGCAGATGAGTACCAATAGACTAAGTTCATTATGCTCACTGAGCCTTATCTATGTACTAAGAAAAGTACTAAAACCTAGCGTTAAACGCGTTAATAAGCTCCTTATACTTAGCAACTTCACATTCAGCGACTTACAGTAAACTAAACTCATTAAGCTCACAATCCTAGTTTAAACTAAAGATTTACAATAAAACCTAAGACTCGCACCTTAACACCTAAGCAGTGAAGCACAAAAAATAAGCAGTGAAGCACAAAAAATAAGCAGTCGAGCACTTCTCAACTTAACATAAGTTACAATATAAAAAATTTAACAGTTAAGCACAAAGCAATTTAACATACAAAAAATAAGCAGTTACAATATGGAACAAAAATAAATCAAAGCCCTAATAAGCACTTAAAAAAACTTACCATTTCGTTCTGAGGCCTCTTTCGTTTTTTGCCTCTGCTTCTGGGTACTGGAAAAATACTATAGAACAAACATGAAGATGAACCGAGGAAGAAGAAACTGGGAAAAATAAAATGTAGATTTAAATTTACTAAAAACAGTGTTTTAGTGTGTGTTTTGGGAAATATGAGTGTAGTGTGTGTGTGTTTTTTTAATCAAAAAACAAAATAAAAGTACAAGCAAAAAGAATAAAAAAAAAGGGTTTTGTTAAAGACAACCCTATGGGTTGTGTATAAGCATACATTAATTAAAAATTTTGCATTAAATGAACACTAAACATTCCATGTTTAACATCACATTCCATAATTATACATATTTTTTCATTTTAAACATGGAATGTGATGTTAAACTTGGAATGTTTAGTGTTCATTTAATGCAAATTTTTTAATTAAGGTATGTTTATACACAACACATAGGGCTAAAAAAAAATACAAAGGAAATCTTTCCAAAAGATCTTTTATCTTCCCCATGCAAAAAGGTACGCCGTCATTCGAGCAGTTTCAAGTCGAGCACCGTCGGTTGAGCATTGACTTTTAATAAAATGAATAGTAACAAAGATTCTCTAAAGATTTGGTGGTACCTTTTGCAAGTACAGGGAATGACACATGGCAAGATTCTGGTGGAGTCGAGCGGTTGATCAGTCGAGCGTGACCAAAATGGGAAAGAGGTGTTGAGAGTGACTATTAAATGGACCATGCTTTTTTTTAAATATCATTTTGGTAATTAACTCTTTTAGAAAATACGTTGCCAGAAATACCTAAAACATACCGGAAATACACAAAACTTGCCGAAAATAACTAAAATTTGTCGGTAATGCCAATCCGATTAATCACCGATTAATCCCGCCTAGACCGATTACAAGCTACAAGGTGGTCGACCGCCCGACTACCGATTCGCGATTTTTGCAACATTGCATGTAAAAATACTAGTACAAGAGATGTCAAGTGCAACAACAGATATTTTGGACAACTCTGTAGACATCTAGGTATCTTATGTCGCATCTATAAATCTCAAGAACATATAGTATATTATTTATGCTAGACGACGTTCTAGTCCTTGAGTCCGATTCTCATTCTCAAGTATTGAGCAAAAGCAAAGACTCTTGGCATGTCGGGGAGAGTTTTAGACACACTCTCCTTGTTCTGAATACACCTTTTAGCCCAACCAATCAGTTTCGGGCACTCTTGTTCGATGTCCAAGTTTCCATACGATTCATAGACTTGAAACCATGGATAAAATGTGATTAAACAGACATCCAGATAGCTGAAACTTTCACCTCCAAAGTAAGGTTTGTCTCCAAGCTCTCCTTCAAGCAATTTAAGGCAATCTAGAAGCTCTTTCCTGGATGCTTCGTGTTCTTCCCCGTTTGTTGTGTACACTTTTCTCCCAAGCTGGCCTAGCTGCATTTCCATCCAAAAGGGTTATGATCATAGTATTAAGAACAAAGTATTAAAAAGTCAAAGTTCATTAGTTACCTTCTTGTCAATAAAATCAACCCAAAACTTGGCACGAGCTTTGGCGTAAGGATCAGAAGGAAACAAAGGAGCTTTATCATTCCAAACATCATCAATGTACTCAAGAATGATGGTAGTAGTGTAGACTCGCATATGGACTTGCCATTGTGAATAAGAACCGGAACTGTCTTGTGAATCGGGTTCATATCCAAAAGAAGTTGGCTCTTGTATCTTAACACCTCTTCTTTGTACTCGTACGGGATACCCTTTTCTGCTAGAACTATCATGACCCTCATACCGTAAAAGCTCGCCCACATATTAAGTAGAATCACTTCTTCTTGTTGTTCTGCCATTGTTAGCTAGTATCCGGTTTGCACTTTGTGTTTGTGTAGGTGTGATGATATATATAAGGTGTATGTTAGTTGACTGCATTATTATATGTGGTGTTCATTCATATGTTAATATATAGTACTACGTATGACTTTTGTGAGTTGTCATGTTATGGAAAGAAATACTAGAGGACTGTTTGTCAAGTTTAAGGAAAAGAATGTTAATGATGTCATGACTTACGCGTTAAAAAGAGTACAAAAAGAAAAAGTGAGAATGATGAGTAGGAACATATAATGGACAATGGTCAACCACTACAACTTTTAATTTTTATATATCCATCGAGTTGCGCAGAAAAAGGTTTATATAAATAAAATTTATCTTTCTAAGGGGGCGTTTGGTTCGTTGCTAGGAATCACAATGGGTATTGGAATGAGTATGGATTGAAAGAAATAAAAATTGAATGATAGTATTAATGTTGTTTATTTTATAAAATGTAATTTGGAATTGGTTTTTATTTAATTTTATTATATAATAATGATGGCCCACTTATTTATTATTTTAAGATATTTTATTTATAAAAAAATGAAAAGTGCTTTTTTATTATACAAATTTGTATAACGAGGGCCCACTTTGTATGAAATGTCCGTTGCCATTGTTGAGTTTTGTGGAAATATGTCAGTAAACCAAAACAATTTGTCAGAAAACCATGCGTGAGACCTGACTTTTGTGAAAACCCTCCTTCGAAGGTATGAAATACTGTTGCGTAACCCACGGACTCAAACCAAACAATATGTATTTCTTTGAAACCATTCCTTGAATCCAAATACCTCAAAACAAACGCACCCTAACTTTTTAGTGTAAGATTTTTTATTAAGTTTTAAAAATCAAATTTGCATAATATCTCATATTCAATCGAAAATGATCTGCTCCATATATCTTCTTTTGTGATATTTTGGTTCTTTTCTTATATTTTGCTAATTGAGTGGTGAAAATAAAGATAAAAACGATGGGAAAGAAAAATAAATAAGAAAACTAGACATCTAAAAGAAGTCTAGCAATGACTTTGGCTTATGAAACAACAAAATTAGCTTAGGCTAAACACCCTAATAAGGGTCAATCCCTCTCATTTTATTTGTCACGTCAGCTTTCTCTCTCCAGCGACCTACAAATGATTGAGTGCCACAGTAAGAGCGACCTTCATCTATTTATTTATTTTTTCAACTTCTTTCAACTAATAACAAATTTTAATTACATTAATTCTTTTCCTTCTTTTATAAAAGACTTTACAAAAAAAATAAAAAATAAATAAAAAATAAAAAAAAATAAAAAATAAAAAATAAAGTCATCAACAAAGATGGTAATTGTTATACTTATTTTCATGAATATGAAATTTGACAATGGATTATAAAACTCTTTCTCGTATAATTACTTAAGCGAGGACGGTAAATAATTAAGAGTTTTATGAATTCATATAATCTTTGAAAGTGTATAAAATGCAAGAATTCAAGTATAGCTAAATGCATGCATCTAGGAGATGAGTCTTATGTTTAAATATTAAATCCAAGTTATGATTTATAATTTAAAATAAGATAACTCCTAAGTATTTCTGAAAGAATTCAAGTATAGCTAAATGCATGCATCCAGGATCTTTGTTGGTCCCAGATTCTTGATCGCTTGATAAACCCACACACACAAATCTATTGAACAAACTCACACACACAAACTTTATGTATATTGAATCTGATAATTTTTACAGACACTTTGATATCTATTTACACTACACGAAATGAAGCAATGTGACTGTTCCCAAAAGTCACACCCTTTCAAACAATAACTACCTATAACCGCCCAACACAAATTGACCATAATGCCCTTGGCCACAGGCCTGGCTAATAATTCTGTTTGGGTCATTTAGACTAACCCATCTTGACCCATTACACTAAACACATAATAATACTTATACTAATAATATCTAAGTGATCTTTAAAGCTTATAATTGGGCCAACATTCACCCCCCTAAGTTTAAAGATCCTTGGTCTTTACTTCGATCTTCATTCTTTACGAACGATGACTAAGTCATCAAGTTCGTTCTTCTCACCATGTATCTCTTTTGCCACAGTTTTCTTGTTAAACACATTGAACCTTTTATAAGCTTCATGATGGTACACCATCAATTCGATATAGCTTACATAAATCATTCTATGTTCACATCATAGTAATAAGGTAACCCAAGATGGCTTGTAATCTCTTTCCAGCCACCACTCTTCTTGCTGATGGCTTCTTTGCCTCCACCTTTCTTTACAAACATGTATAGATCAACTAGATCTATACCATAACCTTCAATCGTTGGTGGTATCACCTTATTGTAGTTGAAGTGAACATTGTAGTACCAATTAACCATTTGGTTAAACGCATTCTTCATTTCCTCTTTGTGAGCAATGATCAATCTTCCATCAATCACATCTAAGAAATCCATCATTTCTTCTAACGAGCTCATTTCTCCAAATACCTTCGAGACCATCTTCCCACAACTCTCTTCTTCACTGTCATTTATAATCAACTCTTCATTACCATACACCACACTCTCCGCATCTGACACATTTCCATTGACTTGCTCATTTCTGACTTGATTCTTACAACCTTCTGAATCCTCTCTTGCAGTATCATCCCCTGATGACATACTCTTCACACGGACACTCGTAGCCTTCACAATTCCGTATAGCTTGTCCATTTCTGTAATTCTTGATTCCTTGTTGTACACATCTTCAAGCACACCTATGTACTCTACATAGATTCTCCTAAAACTCACCCAATCCAACTCTTCAAAACCGAATCTGCAGGCCACTTAAATCCAACCTGTTTCGGTGTCAGTTGCCTCTATTCCACCCATACACTGTATCAGCCTATACACTTCGAACAGATCTACCTCTAGATCTCGTATGGTTGGTGGCAGTGGTGCCTTGAGTTTGTATCCCAGATACTCGTCGTTGAACCAAACTATTAATTGCTTAAATTTCTCCTTGAACACACCTTGTGTTTGCTTGTTGTGGCCCAATCCTTCAACATTTTCATGAACATCATACAGCCACTAAATGATGTCACATCAATGTCCACAAACCTTCCCTTCCATATGACTTTGTTTTCTGGCATTTCTTTGGTTCGTGATTCCAAATCAACGAACAGGTATGTTTCTTCCTTTCTCTTCTGATTTTGTTTATGCAAGTTGTTCACTTGTGACAAATCTCTATTTCTCTTCTCTGTTGTTCTGATTGAAACAAAAGTTTCAATTTTCCTGCAAATTGATCGAAAAATGGTTTCGATATTTCTGTTGTTCGGTAACGGCGAACAAAACTTTGATTCTTCTGTTGTTTGGTAACAGCAAATTTTTTTTCTGAATAGGTTATATAAACGGTGATTGAAAACGGAAATCGAGATGGTTGTAAACGGCGATCGAAAACGGCAATCGAAATGGTTGTAAACGGAGATTGAAAACGGCAATTGAAGTGGTTGTAAACGGAGATTGAAAATGGCAATCGAAGTGGTTGTAAACAGCGATTGAAAACGACAATCGAAGTGGTTGTAAACGGCGATTGAAAACGGCAATCGAAGTGACTGAAAAACGGCAGTCGAACGGTAATTGAGTAAGAACGGTACTCTTTCTTCTTCTTCCAGGGATGTTTTTTTTTTGTTCACAGGTTTCAGGATCTTCTAACCGTGGGCTCTGATACTACTGTAGGATCGTTGCATGGGTCTGATTCCCAGGATCTTTGTTGGTCCCAGATTCTTGATCGCTTGATAAACCCACACACACAAATCTATTGAACAAACTCACACACAAAAACTTTTTGTATGTTGAATCTGATAATTTTTACAGACATTTTGATATCTATACATACTACACGAAATGAAGCAATGTGACTGTTCCCAAAAGTCACACCCTTTCAAACAATAACTACCTATAACCCCCCCCCCCCAACACAAACTGACCATAATGCCCTTGGCCACAGGCCTGGCTAATAATTATGTTTGGGTCATTTAGACTAACCCATCTTGACCCATTACACTAAACACATAATAATACTTATACTAATAATATCTAAGTGATCTTTAAAGCTTATAATTGGGCCAACAAGTGGGAGTATTATGTTTACTTTCTTAAATCATATATGTTGGATAACATATAGGAAGTAACATTTCATATAATTTAAATTTTAAGTCTTAACTTGGAATGAAACTTCACTTGAAATATTTAGGAAATAAAACATATAACCTTGGAATGTGTGTTTATTATTATAAACATATGCGGTAAATAAATCTAAAAGAACATGATATATCATTTAGAATGTCTAAATGGATGCATATATTTTAAATAAGATAGAACATGAATGAAATCTAAGTATGACTCGAAGATTTTTCATGAACATCATGTTACATAAACAAATTGTTATAAGATGTTATGACAATGTTGATATCTAATTAAAAAGTTATCAGATAACTGATCCATGTGTGAGTATATATAAATATAGTAAGACGGATACACGTGATACGCGGGAATCGACAAATCAACCCTTTAGGAGAAAGGCTAACTTACAAAAACCCGTGAACACGCAGTGTGATACCGGGCAAGTGTTACCCGGGTCGTTTCCCAACAAGGTGTGAATGGGCAATCGTTGAAAGTTTGGATTAGAGTGACTGATGATTGGGATATAGAATTTTGATTTTTTAATTCTATTAACAAATGAGAAACAAATTCTCACTGGAAATTTAAGATTAACACAATTATATTAAAAACGCGAATCAGGAAATCTAAAAACGGGCTAAAAACTGAAATATTTGGAAATCTAATCTTACAAGTGCAAATTTATTTTTCTTAAATCCTAAATAATAAAAGAAAATTTTAGAAAAAAGATTTATATTTTTCTGATTTTTATTTTATTTAATATGAATTAAAAACTATTAGAAACTAATTAAAAGGATTAAAAATAGTAAATGACTTAGGAAAAATCTGAAAAATTCAAGATAAGTCTAAAATATTATTCTTAATCTAGGAAAAATAAAATAAAAAGTTATCTAAGCCCTAATAAGTAAATGGGCTGATAAGCAGTTTGGCAATAAGCACAAAAATAAGCTAAAAGGCTCTAAAATTACCAAAAGCAAGGAAACAGATTAATATACTATTAGAAGCTTAAAACAACTTAAAAACACAAATAAGCACAAGGAATAAGCAAGATAAGCACTAGGGCAGGTGCACTAATATTGCAGAAATATCAGTTAGAAACCCCAACTTGCAGATTAATTTTAAGCACTCAATAAGCTGATAAGTGGAAACTTTATGGGGGCAAAAGCTACTAGGTAATACAGGGTATACAAAAACACAAAAAGCCCCAATTTAAACACCCCAATTGAACCCTAATTTAACCCTAGATCAGATACTGTTTGTCAAACTGAATTTGATGCAGGATTGAATCAGTGAATTGGGGGAATTTGCAGGCTTATTTTAAGCTATTAAATAAGCTCAGAAATGGAATCCAGGCACAGAAACTAAAAGCTAGTACTATAGGGTATAAGTAGACTGAAAATCAGGTAATGAACCCAGGGGAATAAGCACTTAGGAAGCTGAGATCAACAGCTATTTTAGCTGTTCTGCACAGCATATGCTGTTGCAGTATGATGAAGCAAAACAGTCCAAATCCTAACCTAGGCACAAGATTATCACTCAACCACTGGATACTGACTCAATAGACCTTAAATAACAGGAAAATGACAACAATTAAGCTCAAGCTTATACTGAGCTTATCAGCTCAGTTTTAACCTTAATATTGAACTCACAAATACAAAAACTCAAACAACCTCCAAACAACTTAACACTTTATTAAAACAGCTAATCTAGACTATTTTATGCAAGATCAAAACTGATCAAATGGTCAATGAACAGTACAAGCTCAAATGGCCAGAAAATAAGCTTAAACCAAACACCCTTTAATGGCCACTGATTGGATTTTAAAACTGGAACAGGCAATAAGAAGCTAAGAAATTCAACAACTACTGATTAGACAACCTACTTAACACTTAATAAGCAATTATCAATTAAGAAATAAGCACATGATAAGCTATAAACTATTATGACTGTTTTTTGCTTTTATAAGGATTTTAAGCAAAATAAAGAAAAGGATATATAAAACTGATAAAACAGAAGAAATACACTTAAGAACTAGTAACAAGCAGTAAATTATGGAGATAAGCTAAAAATAAGCTGTGCAACAGTAATATAGAAAATAAAGTAAAAACATGGAAAAAGCTTACAACTGATTTAGGCAATGAAGCAAAGAACACTGACCAGATCTAAACTTGGTTTGTCACTTACCAAGTTTAAACACCACTCAGCTCATCCACTTCAGCTGATCACACCCAATTAGCTTATTTGACTTTAAACTTTGACTTTGTTGACTTTCTTGGTTTTTCTTAGAACAGAACTGAACTAAGCTACAATAAGCTCACAATAAGCTATATTTAGCTTATATGAGCTCATGAAAACAGATAATAAGCTCTTTGATTAACACTTGACTGAATTTGAATTTAACAAGAAACTTTGAAAACATGAATTTCATTAACTTGGTAAAATTGGTACAGAACAGAAGTAAATAAGGATAATAACTTTGAAAACAAACTTGAAATGAGAATCCAACTGAAATTTAAACTAAGATTTAAGTAGTAAGTAAATTTTACACTACGAAAGGTCTAAAACTAGTGACAATTTCTTCTGTGTTGCTTCTTCTCTTTAAATAGCAAACCCAAAAGCTTCCTCTCTCCTTCTTGAGCAAATCCCACCACTTGGATAGCTTTAACTCAATCCCAGTCATTGGTTTCACTTTTGGCGGGAAAATGGGGAAGTGGGATAGCAAGCTGTACAGCAAGTGGGGGTGTGGGAACATGTGATGGTTTCTTATTGGAGGAGGGTTGGAGTGTAGCAGAGAAGGAGGGTGAGGTGATGGGTGGAAGTGATGGTGGTATTGCAGAGGGGGTTTAGGCGGGTAGTTGTTTTGGAGGGGATGGGTTTGACTTAAGTCAAACCGGTATTGGGTTTTAATTAAAAAGGGACGATTGGGCTTTGGGTTTATTTAAAATGGTTGGGCTGTGGGTTTGTGTTGGGTTGGGTTGGGTAGGGTTTTTGGCTGGGTTTTATTTTAAGAGTTCGCACTTTAGTTTTCTAATTTGTTTGTTGTTTGTTGTTGATATTTATTACGTGCTTGAATAGCAAAATGTACAAACTTTGTCTCTAGGATTATGTAAAATAAATTTCTCTCTTGTTGGGGGGCTGATATGGAAATGTAGTTAGATGGTATGGTGCTAAAAAGGTAAATCATTTGATGTTGATACAAAAGTTGGGCGTTCCTTGTGAGGGCTTCTATTCTCGTACCAATTAGATCTTAATGCTTGATGGAACCTGCGCACTAAGAAAAAGAGCAGACACCGTTAGGCTTATCGAGGGATTGTCTCCCCCGATTATCCTCCGGCGTGAGAGTAAGTAATCGAATTTAGGGTTTAGTGAAGAGTTAGGGTTTTTAGTGAGTCGTACCTTTACCGAGGGCTTGGGTGCCCTTTATATACATATGAAACCCTAGTAGGTTTCGTGTTCCCTACTCTTCGGCGTGTTCGCCGATATCGGATATTTGGTATATATCCCCTTTATTTAGGAGATACTCAATATCCCATCCGGAAATAACTTTGGGCTTGGACCTTGTAGGCCCAAGCCGTATAACTGGTAGTCCAGTTATTGCCATAGCGCCCCACACGTAGTGGGCTTAAATATTAGTATTGTTTACTAATCGGGTCCGTGACCCGGGTATAGACTATACGTCATCATGTCCCCCCAGTCTAGTATGCGCAGGGTAAAACCCGCGGATGCTAGACTAAAGTCGTGTCGAAATTATTCCCTACGCGTACGCGGGAAGATTTCAAAAATATACCGCCAAAAACGCACGTATGATGTATCTAGTCCAAAAAAGTGCAATTCGGGTACCTTGGGAAATGGAGAAGCTATCCACTTGTTCTGTACCGTCACATCTCCTAGCCACACGATTTGAGTTAGTGGGATACACGTGTCAATCATCTGTGGTGGGTAGAAAACTATATAAACTATCGCCTCCATTCACTGTGATATCCACAGTTAAAAAATCTCATTTCCACCATTGTTACATCTTCGAATCTGCTATCAAGAACGATAATTTGAAGGTAATAGCGCGTGCGCACAGTCTGAAATACAAAATGGTGGCGCAACTTTATGATTTCACTTCTAACATAACCGAAGATGAACTGAATCAGTTCACCTCGGATTATTTTATCCCCTTGGGTCTGCACCCAGAGGTACCAGGTCCCAATGACACCATCGCGGATTTCCCCGTAGGGAAGGTGGGGTTATATACGCGCTTTTTCGAGTGGGCGAATCATCGCGTACCCATATCCGTGCTATTAAGTGATATACTTAATTATTACGAGCTCCACATCTCCCAGTTGCATTGTATTGGTGCTGGGAAGATTGCCAATTTTGAGGTGAACTGTCGCTTGTTAGCGATTCACCCGACCCTCCAATTATTTCGCGCGTTCTATCACGCGACGTGGTCAAATGGGTGGGTTACCTTCTCTAAGCGCGTAGGCAAGTTACAATGCTATGTGAAGAAGGTAGATAAACTCGCGGACTGGAGGGAGAAATTCTTTTGGGTTGACGCCGCCGTCTTTCCTTCCAATTTTCCATTTTACACCCGTGCCAATCTGCCCAAGGATGAGCGCCCCCCCGAGACGTGGTATAACGCGGATCATGCGGCGATCATTGATGAGAACCGCCTTCCCATCAAGCCATATCCAGAAGCGTTCCTGGTGCATATGGGCATCAGTCGCAACTACTTCGAGCATGAGACAGAGGTTCCCACATTCTTGGATGCGGATGGCACGGGTGGGTGCTCATTCTGTCGTCTTACTGTCGTTATTAATGTAAGCATTTCTTTGTTTTCCATACTTTATGTAACTTGCTTCTCTTTGTCTGTTTTATACGCAGAGATGGATCTTTTTGCGGTTGTTAACTTGGAGACACCGCGCTCCGTGGCAGTGGGGGTACGTCCTCTGGGAGATGGTGAGAGGACCATTCTGGAGGCGACGGCAGGGCGCGTCGTGGATATGGTTATTCCAGAGTCTGAGGGCTCCCCTGATGTGGTGGTAGCTGAGCCGCTGCAGGAGGTGGCTCCTCCTGTGCAGCAGGGTCCTGACACTGCGCAGCCTTTTCCCAATGAAGCGTTGATCCATTTAGAAGAGACTGACAGTGAAATGGAGGAGCGCTCCCCACTGACGCGCAAGAGAGCGCATAGTGGTAATGGTGAAGGGTCTTCCAAGAGGCCGCGACCTGAGGCTGAGGAGAGCCCATCTTTTACCGAAGTGCAGATGAAGTAAGTATCTTAGTTATTAGTTATGAACTTTTGTCAAGTTATACTTTATTCTAACTTTGATTCTTCGTGTCCTCAGTGTGGATGCTGAGAAGCCTGGTGGGAGTACGTCCATGCCTGAGATTGAGAAGGACGTGTCCTCGTCTCCTCCCCCCATGTAAGTATTTTTTAGCAATCCCTTAGGATTTTGTATATGCTTGACTGTTTTTCGTGCGCTGACCTTGCTTCTTGATCTTTCGTGCAGTAAACAGCCTGTGGAGGACGCTGGCGTCATAGATGGGAGTGCGCCCCCCATGGTGAGTCCCTTTGATGTGCCTTCACCAAGGGGTATTGGAGAGGAGTTAAGTCCGTTTGACTCTGCGATGGAGGAGCTGGCCTCCATCGCTGTGCGCCAGTCTGAGCTGGTGGCGCAAGCCAGGGTGCACCAGTCTGAGGAAGTTTCCAGACTGCAGGCACAGTTAGCGTCTGTGCAGGCTGAGTTAGCAAGCTCTAAAGCTGAGCAGCTGAGCTCCAAGGCTAAACTGGAGCGCGCAGAGGCGTCTGCGCAAAAATTGGGTGAGGGGAAGCTCTTGGTGATGGCTGAGTTGGAGCGGGAGCGTGCTGCTGCGGACCGTCAGAGGCGTAACTCTTCATGGGCGCTGAAGTACTTGGAACAAAATAGGAGCAAGCACTTTGCCAACATTGAGGAGTTCCGTAGCCGTGTGGAGCTTGCGCTGAAGATGCAAGAGGAGAAGCTCCGCAAGCTCAGCATCGAATATGATGAGGAGCTATACCCCCATATGGTTCAGTCCGTGGCTGAGCGCAGGTACGTGCTGCTTTATTTCTTTATAACTTGTATATATGTAATCCCTCTTTCTTATTAACACTTGTGTTATTTCGTAGGTGGTTGATCAGTCATTGTCTTCGCTTGGCTGCCATGTGTACTTTGGAGCATCCCAAGGTCACCACGTCCTTTGGAAAGGTTGTGGAGTGCGCTATTGCGCATGGTGAGACTTTGGCCGCAAACAAGCTTGATGAGGCCAAGTTGTTGACTGTGCCACTTGCCGAGGTCCCTGGGTACAAGGCGAATGCCCGTGCTGAGCTTGTTGCTGCCATGGAAGAGCTAAAAAAGCTTGAGCTTCCGCATATCGCTCGTTTGGAGCGTGATCAGGATCAGCCTATCAGCGTGATCATGGCGGGGCTCACTCTTCCCAGGCATCTGCAGGATTGTGCAGATCAGCAATTGGACTTCTACTTGAAGCCTGACGTAGCGCAGTTGAAGGTACCCATTTTTGCTCAGCCTCGTGATATTCTGAATCCTTTCCGTATTGAGAAAGAGATTTCTTTGCAAAGGTCTCTAAATGCTCATGTTTCCAGAGTCGCAAGAAAGAAAGGCGTGAAAGGGAAGGCCATTCTGTGCGGCATAGGCGCTGCGCATCAGCCTAGATCCGACGGTGTGCCTGTCTCCGTGGCCACTGTTTCCCTTAATGATGCAGAGTTATTGAAGCGACTCGACGATGCAAAGGGAACAGCTTTGAGTGGGGGCTCCAGCCAGCTAAGGCGTACATATAGCATTTAGCTTTTTTGTACAAGTCTTTTTGTAGAAACGTATTCTATAAATAAAAGGTTGCTTTTGTACTTAGTGTTTTTACAATTTCCAAATACTTATGCTTTTGAACTCGTAGTTCTTATGTATCCTTGCGTGAAGATATCTTTAAGTGTCTGAGCGTACTTAGAAAAGAAGAATCATTATGTATGAATTTCCTTGAATAAGGACCGTAGTCGTTTATTGAATTTTTCCAACTTAATGTAAAGAAAGAAATCATAGTCGTCTATGTATTTTTGTAAGTTTACTTGTCGTATTTTACTTTAAGGAATCAAGAGTCTTGATTTCCTGAGTTGTTAAACGCGCACAGTGTGCCCTAGTGCGCATCCGTCGTGAGATGCGTAAGGAACTTGCGCCAACGTCTTGAGCGCAAGGTGTTTAACAAGGATTCGTGATCCAAAGTTGATGGGTTTGCAACCCTCTTACTCAACGAGTTGTTTATTAGGTTTACTCATCCTATCTGCCATCGTGGGTCTTAGTATGTGCATGCACGCCATGTAGGCAAGATTATAACAATATTGAAACATGATAATGAAAGATGCAAACAATAGAGTTAAATGTGTTATGGAGTTAGCTAGAAACCGTAACGTTTTATTAATACTTGCAAGTTTAAAAAAAAAAAAAAAAAAAAAAAAAAAAAAAAAAAAAACTTATCTAGATAATACTTAAGAAGATAAAATTACATGGATCTTTATTGGGGGCACTTTCTAAAGTACGTGAGTGTCCATGTTGGGCCGTAGCCTGCTTTAAAGATAGCACCGCTTAAGGTTGCGGACGTTCCACGTTCGCTGTAGCTCATGTCCGTCCTTGTCGCGTAGCTTGTACGCTCTATTGCCAAGTGCTTCTATGACCTCGTAAGGTCCTTCCCACTTTGGTCCTAGCTTACCAGTGTCTTCTGCGCGGCTTGAGTCGTTTTCGCGGTATACGAAGTCACCTGGTCTGAATGATGTGCTGCGTACTTTGGCATCATAGTATCCTTTCATTCTTGACTTGGCTTTCTCTTCGCGTATTGCTGCGCGTTCACGTCGCTCTTCCAATAGATCTAAGTCTATGCGCCGCTCATCATCATTGGTTGCCACGTTAACTTCCGCAGTACGGATGGTTGGCATTCCTATTTCAGCTGGTATTACAGCTTCTGTCCCATAGACCAAAGAAAAGGGAGTGTCCCCGTTGCTAACCTTGATGGTTGTTCGGTGCGCCCAGAGAACATGTGATAGTTCTTCTACCCATCTTCCTTTGTGTCTGTCCAGGCGCGCTTTGATTCCCTCACCTAGGCTTCTATTTGCGCGTTCAACCAGACCATTGGTTTGTGGATGAGTTAATGATGCAAAGTGTTGCGTGATGTTCAGCTGTTCGCACCAATCTTTGAACGGGTTATCACGGAATTGTTTTCCGTTATCTGAGATAATCTCACCAGGTAATCCAAAGCGACATACTATGTTGTCCCACACGAATCGTTTTATCTGGTTACCTGTTATGGTCGCTACTGCCTTTGCTTCGATCCACTTAGTAAAGTAGTCTATTGCCACAATAAGGAATTTCAATCCACCTGCGGCAATAGGGAAAGGTCCAGCGATGTCGATACCCCATTTGTAGAATGGCCATGGCGATGTAATAGGCGTTAGTTCATGCTGTGGTCGGCGCGGAATGGGTCTGTGAACTTGGCAATCACTGCACTTCCGTACCAAATCTCGCGCGTCACAGTGCATAGTTGGCCAATAGTATCCAGACCTTAGGGCGCGCGCCACAATAGACCGTGGTCCTGAGTGCATGCTGCATGAGCCTGCGTGGATTTCTCGAAGTACATAGTTTGCCTGGAGAGGTCCAACGCACCTAAGCCATGGTTGTAGGAATGAGCGTCTATATAAGACGTTATCTCTAAGCTCGAATCGCTGCGCTGTGCGCCGGATTCTTCGAGCTTCCTTCTGTTCTTGGGGGAGTATGCCCGTGCTAATGAAGTCAATGATTGGTGTTATCCACGTAGGGCCTTCTTCTTCTATCACTGTGGATATTTCCATCTCTTCAATTGACTTATTTTTCAAGGTTTCCACCAATACTTGTTTTGATAAATGTGCAAAACTGGTGGATGCAATCTTGCTCAGCGCATCTGCTTTCCTGTTTTCACCCCCGGGGACCTGCTTGATGGTAAACCTATCGAAGTTCTGGATCAGAGATTTGGTTTTTGCGAGGTATTGGATCATGTGTTCCTCCTTTGCTACATATTCACCTAACACGTGGTTAGCAACTAGCCGTGAATCGACGTTCGCTTCTAGGTTGCGTGCACCCATTTGAATTGCGATGCGTAGCCCAGCCAGGAGTGCTTCGTATTCTGCCTCGTTGTTCGTGGTTGTGAATTTAAAGCGTAGTGCGTATGTGAACTCAGCTCCTTCTGGGTTAGTGAGAATAAGACCACCTCCTGATCCATCTACGCATGAGGATCCATCCGTGAATAGAATCCATGGTTCTTGAGGTTCCCCCTTGCTTGTCGCAGGTGTAGTGTCAGTATCTGGCTTCTCGATGATGAAGTCGGCCAATATCTGCCCTTTGATTGCAGTGCGCGGTCTGTATGATATGTTATGCTCACCGAGTAAAACGCTCCATTTTTGTAAGCGTCCCGATGCGTCGGGTCTCGAAATAACTTGTTTGATGGGTTGGTCTGTGATAACAGCTATTGGGTGCGCCTGGAAATACCTGCGCAGTCTTTTTGCTGCAAACACTAAGGCTAGGACCAACTTTTCCATTGCAGTGTAGTTAATCTCCGTCTTCTTGAGCGCCTTGCTAACAAAATAGATGGGTGTTTGGACGGAGTTCCTGTCAGTCAGTAGTACTGCGCTGACTGCTCCATGAGTCGCAGATAGGTACATGATCAGCTCTTCCCTGGTCGGGGCGCGACAAGCTTTGGGAGCGTTGCTATGTGTTGTTTGAGCTGTTGGAAGGCCTCTTCTGCTTCCGCGGTCCACCTGAAGTCTCCCTTTTTTGTGCACTTCTTGAGTGTTTTGAATAGGGGAAGTGACTTGTCCGCTGATTTGGATAAGAATCGGTTCAGTCCGGCTAGCTTGCCGTTTAGTGACTGAACCTCCTTCAGTGTGCGCGGTGAGGGAAGGTCAATGACTGCTTGAGTCTTTTCTGGGCAAGGCTTGATCCCATCGGGTTCTATCAGGTACCCGAGAAACATGCCTTCTGTAGCGCCAAATGTACACTTCTTGGGGTTCAATTTCATGTTGATTCTCCTTAGTGTTTTGAACGTTTCCTCCATGTCGCGCGCTAGTTCTTCCTCAGTATGGCTTTTGATGACGAGATCATCGACGTATACTTCCAAGTTGCGGCCTACTTGTTTCTCGAACGCAGTGTCTACCAATCGTTGGTATGTTGCTCCTGCGTTCTTTAGGCCAAAGGGCATCTTTGTATAGCAGTAGACCCCTTGACTTGTGTGGAAGGCCATTTTCTCTTCGTCTTCCTCCGCCATTTGAATTTGATGGTATCCCTTGTATGCGTCCAGGAAGCATTTGAAGGGATATCCACACAGAGATTCGATCTTCCAGTCTATCTCCGGTAGCGGGTAGCAGTCCTGTGGACATGCTTTGTTGAGGTCTGTAAAGTCTACGCACATTCTCCAACTGCCATCGCTCTTCTTTACCATTACTGGGTTAGAGAGCCAGTCATGGTAGTAGACTTCGCGCATGATGCCTGCGTCTACTAGTTTATGTACTTCTTCCAGGATGGCCTTTGCGCGGTCTGGAGCTTGTCCGCGCTTTTTCTGTCGTATTGGAGGATATCCTTGTCGGATTTGCAGCTTGTGTTCCGTGATGGAGCGTGGCACTCCTGTCATATGCTTTGGTTCTCATGCAAAAATATCTAAATTATTTTGCAGGAGTGCGCATATAGCTGATTTGCCTTTGTCAGACAGAGACCCGCCAATAGATACCTGTTGATCCGGGTAGTCGGGGTGAATGGCGACCTTTAGGTTTGGGACTTTGATTGCGCGCTGTTCTGGTACATCGCCTACGTCATTTGTCACTGCGTTGCATTCTTTGGGTGGTATGGTGGTATTGTAAAGAGTGACAATACCTCCTTCCACTGGGAACTTGAGCATCCCGTGCGCTGTGGATGGCACGGCGCGGATAGATGATATTTCAGGTCTCCCGATGATGCCGTTGTACGGAGAGGGGGATCTGATTACCATGAAGTTCATCCAGGTGACTGTAGAGTGTGGTTTGTCACCAACTTCTACAAATAGACGTAATTGCCCCATGGGCCATATCTTCTCTCCTGTGAAGCCAGTGAGCGACGTTGTGGCTGGGATCAACTGACTCTGTATCTCAGGTCGCAGCTTCTTGAAGCAGTGTTCATATATAATATCAGCGGATGCACCTCCATTTACATACATGCGACGGATTTCGTGACCCCCCGTATGTATTTTAATGGTAAGTGGATCCACTACTGCGTTGTTCGCAGTCAGGGAGGGGAAAGAAATTTCATTTTCTTTGGAAAACCGTTGACTGACTTTCTGTCTTGTAGCGCGCTGCCATGGCTGTATCATGTAGATGATATCTGCCTTTTCTTTTGATGTCTCTTTCTTGGGCCCTGGTTTTGGTTTGTCTTTCCCTTCTCTGATGTTTTTTATGAGGTGGTCCATCTTTCCTTCCTTTACCAATTTTTCAATCAATTGGCGCAGTTGGACGCACTCGTTGGTTGTGTGACCTTTCTGTCCATGGTATTCGCAATAACCATTCCCTGTGCGCCGATCCTCTGGGGTGCGCATTGGTGGTGGTCTCGGGAAGTTCGCCCCTTCTGTCGCGAATATCTCTTTTGGAGTTTTTGTTAATGGGGTGTACTTGTCGTTTCCCCTTCCACTGCCTTGAGTGCGATAACTCTTATTACGATTGTCACTCTGGTCATTGGATTGTCTCCTTGACTCTTCTTGTGGCCTATGGTTCGAGTAGCCTTTCTTGCTATCCGCAGCGGCTGCTTCTCCTTGGACGAAAGACCTCGTGCGCTTCATGAGTTCGTCAAAAGTTAGGGGAACCTTATCGTTTAACTTTTTTTATCAAATCTGGGTTATTGATTGCATTCATAAAGCCCGATATTTTTAGTATCTCTGGACACGCCTTGACTTGCATGCATTCGTCCTTAAAGCGTTCCATGAAAGCGCTTGTGGATTCCCCTTGTCGCTGTTTAACCCTAGCGAGTTCGACAGGGTTTTTGGCGCACTTCTTCCTTTGAGTAAAGTTTAAGCGAAACGCCTTGCGCAACTCTTCAAACCTACCGATGCTTCTACGTGGAAGCTTTCTAAACCAGTTGCGCGCATTTCCTACTAACGTAGAGTTGAACATATGGCACCACACAGGTTGTGGCCAATTTTCGATAGTGGCTGCTGATTCGAAAATTTTTAGGTGATCATCAGGATCACCTGTCCCATCATATGTTTTGACGTTAGCAGGCATGCGCCTTTTCTTATTCTCCGAAAAATCGCTGATGCGTCTAGTGAACGCATCAACCTTTTGGCGTCGCCAGGGAAGAGACATGTCTTCATCTTCCTGGTCGCGATATTTTCCTCTTGATTTCCAGTGTCCAGTTTCTTTGTCCTCGTTGTCCGAGGAATCACTTGAGGATGAGCGTACTCTTTTGCGATGCTTGCGCCGGCTATTATCAGAATCTGAGCTTGTTCCTCTGCGGCGCTTGCGCCGACTATCATCAGAATCAGAGCTTGAAGGGCTTTCACTTGGGGAACACCGTCGCCCAAGCCTATCCTGGATCCTGCGACTGCCAAGCCTAGCGTGGACATTGGCGCGCCGTTCCCCCTCTTCAGGCTCTTCCAGATGTTGAAGATCGGCTGCTTCATCATTCATAACCCTCCTTCCAATCCTGGCAAACACTGGTTATTTGCGGCTATCCTTCTCGCGTCTTCCCTTTCGGTAGCGCGGTGGGGATACTTCGTACTCAGGGTCGAAGTTGAGTCTGGCGTGCAGACTTTGGCTCGACCTCTTCTTTGCCTCCTCTTGCATGAGCGCGGCCAGGGCTTCGTAGTTTTGAGATACGAAGTCACTTGGCGCTAGTTCAGGCGTGACTCCTTCTAGTGCGAGGGAGTCTGTTTCCAGAACAAGATCCTTGTTTCGGACAGGCGCATTTGGTGGCTCAGAGAAGTTCACTTCTGGCATGGCAAGCGGATGGCGCTGTGGATCTACCGCGCTAGTACTTGTAGTAGTAGCACTGGTAGTCATAGTGAGCGGTTCTACTGGAGTAAGGAACGGATCTAAGTACGCTCCAAGGCTTCTAGGCATACTGGTTGTTCCAGAGGCCTGCTTGGAAGCCGCATCAGTTTGCGGTTTCTTCCCCAGTAAATCGTCATGCGTTTTCTTCGCATGCGGAGTCCGATCCTTTCCATGCTTCGTCATTCTAGTTTTTGGCAAAGCTTTTAGTGTAGGGTCCCACGGATGGCGCCACTTGTTGATACAAAAGTTGGGCGTTCCTTGTGAGGGCTTCTATTCTCGTACCAATTAGATCTTAATGCTTGATGGAACCTGCGCACTAAGAAAAAGAGCAGACACCGTTAGGCTTATCGAGGGATTGTCTCCCCCGATTATCCTCCGGCGTGAGAGTAAGTAATCGAATTTAGGGTTTAGTGAAGAGTTAGGGTTTTTAGTGAGTCGTACCTTTACCGAGGGCTTGGGTGCCCTTTATATACATATGAAACCCTAGTAGGTTTCGTGTTCCCTACTCTTCGGCGTGTTCGCCGATATCGGATATTTGGTATATATCCCCTTTATTTAGGAGATACTCAATATCCCATCCGGAAATAACTTTGGGCTTGGACCTTGTAGGCCCAAGCCGTATAACTGGTACTCCAGTTATTGCCATAGCGCCCCACACGTAGTGGGCTTAAATATTAGTATTGTTTACTAATCGGGTCCGTGACCCGGGTATAGACTATACGTCATCATTTGAGATGGATAGAATGTGCAGTACGGAATTTGAGGTGTATTGATTGTCTGATGTGTATGTGTTATCAGAGATATGTATATCTGATATGCATTATCAGATATAGACTGAGTTTTCTAGTTTAGTTGTATTCTGTTATGGGAATGCCCATCTCAGTTTCTTTTGTTATTACATGATGTAAATATTGATTTTGGAAGTTAGTATAAATTTACCTTTGCACCAAAAAAATAAAAATAAATAAATAAATAAATTTCTCAAAGTGTTGTGACAAATTCTCAGAAACAAAACTGCACGTTTTAGTATTCAATGGTAGCCTTCTTAAAATCTATTCTTAGTTGTTAGTAGTTACATAACTAATCACATTATAAGATTGTTGGGGGTGTTAGGTTTTATGTATAAATATTAATATACGTATGTCCGGTTTCGAACCCGAGGCTCGGGATTGCACACAATAACGTGAGAGTTTCAATGATGAATAATTAAATATATTTTATATATTTATTTATTCATTTCACCAATAAAACACTTAACGTCGGTTAGTACTTAACGGGGTTTTAACTAACGACCGTTAAAGGACTAATTGTGAAAAATAGGAGAAAAGGAAACAGAATCCTTGTGGGATTCTAGAACCGGCCGAACCCTCCCCTTTAGGGTTTAGGGTCGGTTTGGTGTGGCTTGGAGGACAAGGCAAGAAAAACTATAAATACATCCCATTGTGTTTTAGTTTTTCCCTAATCTTGTTTCCCCTACAAGCCTAACTTCTCTTCCTCTCCTCTCCTAAGCATAGAACCGGTCGACATTTTTTATATCCACTAGGATATTCGACCCAAGTAAAGCTTTGCAAGTGTTTGGCTTGTTGGTGATCAAGAACCTAGCTTTTCTCATTGAAACGCTATTATTACGTGTGTACAGGAACGAGTGACAAGCTTCCTTTAGCTTGTGATCTTGGAGTGGTGATCGATCCCAATATAATCCCAATTAGGGTTTATATTACTTGTTCTTGTTCAAGAGATTCCTTGTTCTTGCTAGGAATCATTAAGGTACGTATCTATTTATGTTTAATTAATTACATGTTCTTGTAGATCTATTCCGCTGCGTGTTCTTGATGATTATATGTGTTTATGATTTTATATATAGTTCACATATTCCAACAGTGGCATCATGAGCCTCGTTTAGAACTTGTAATTAATTACTTAAACCTAAAAATTGGATCTTGTAGAGATTACATGCAATTATTAATTAGGGTTTGTCTAATTTTTTTTAAACCCTAATATGGGTCGATCCCATTAATTATAAATTAGGGTTTTAGTTTTTTAAGTAAAACTTGTAGAAACCCTAGGATTGCATGAAAATTTTTAGGGATTAATTAGTGAATACCGTATGTGATGTCACTAATTAATTAGATGCGTACAATGAATATTGACATAATAATATGTGCTACATGATTATGTGATCAATATGGTATCCATGACAAAATCTTGCATATTTTGTCATGGTGTGATTTGTATGATTTTGTATTGAATTGTTTGCTACATGATTTAGATAAATCTTAAATTGGGGAAGACCTCAATATATATTAATTAATAAGTTATGTGCAATGTGGTATCTAATTAACCAAAACTTACGCGGCCAATTTTTTTTGGCGTCTGTGGTCCATTGGGCACAATGAGCTCGAAAACCAATGGGAGTTTTGTTAATTACATACATTTAAATTACACATAGAATTATTAATAGGATTTATTGAAAAAGGTTTGCATGTGGCTATATGATATCGTGGATGATCATATATTTGTTATTATGTATTTATTTATTTTTGTTATTACTTGATCTTTTGTGTTTAATAATTATGATGGATTGTAACGACAAAAGAGGGTAATTTTCAAAATAAAAATAAATAAGACTAATAACTATGAAACCTTTGTAGTAATTTTAATTATTGCCAAGTCTTATGTGCCGACAGTGGTTCGCTTCGCACGGTAATTGGCTCCCAGGCGAGACTAGCAATAATAAATTTACTACATTAAATTGTTTTAGCAAGAAAATCATATTTTTTTAGTTGATTGATTGCGACTGTACTAAGTGGTCGAAGCGGCGGACCTAAAATTGGCAAACTAAAAAGTGGGTTCTAGTTGGTTCACATTAAATTGTGACCTTAGAGGGGCACGGTTTTAACCAGCTTCGGCGGCTGTCGTCCCTACGCCCGCCTGTGCGTCAATTTTAGACTTACCAAGTACACCACGATAAATACGAAGCATCTTAAGGCAATGTTGTAATTTGCTCAACGCCTCAATTAAAAGATTTGATGATTTGAGCTATGAATGAGCAATGGTTTTGTTTTAGAAAACATATGATACAAAGATGAATGCATGACATCTTTGTACATATTTTTTGATTTAACACATCAAAAATTTATACCCTTAAATTTAAGTAATATGCCAACCAATTAATACGGAAACACCTAAGATGACATCTATCATTGCTAGCAGCCTCAGCTGATGTAATGATTCAAAGATGGTAGTCAAAAGGGGTAAATTGAGCACTTTCATTGCTAGCAGCCTCAGCTGATGTGATGAAACGGCGTCAATTTACAAGTTTCTAAATTGGTTAACTTAATTGAGCACTTTCATCACTAGCAGCCTCAGCTGATGTGATGGGACGGCGTCAAGGCATAAAGATTTGGGGATGAAACATGTTTACATTTTGCAACTGATGTTGGCAATATAATGTAAGTCCCATGATTCTAGGAATTGCAATTGGATATTGGCAATTGAGTGTAGCTCTACCATATTGAGTACTTTCATTGCTAGCAGCCTCAGCTGATGTGATGAAATGACGTCAATTTGGATCCTATTTTTTCAATGAAAATTAAATGGTGAAATTTTAATTTACCGTGGGTGTTTAATTTTCTTGAAAAGTTATTATCGAAAATACTAAATTGAATTTTGAAAATTCTTTTAATGTATTTAATGCAACGTTAAAACCGTAAACAAAAGATATTCTTTTAGTAGTAAATTGATCTACACCCGTAGGGGTTTTGGATAGAGTCAATTTTTACTGAAAAGAATAAACCTAGTCTACTTTCCGTGTGAAGAGTAAGACTTAATCCTATTCCTTTTCATGAATGAGAAAGGTATAATAGGCAATCAGAATTGTCTAAATTCTAAGAAATAACTCATGGCGAATTTTTTTTAAGAAATTGCGTGGTTAGGAGTTATTAAATTAGAAGCTAGACTAATTACCGCGAAATTAGTAAAAGGCAAACTAGAATGATTAATCTAGTTGTTATGCTTTAGCCATTTCAAGGTGCTACATTCCATGATGGGGATGGTAGACCTAACTAAGGAAGAAATTGCATACCCAATTCTTTCAAGTTAATTGCATTGATGGACATTCCATCATTTACAAAGTAGAATACATTCCTTGAGTACCTTTGTAAAACCCGAAAATTCCGTTCATTTAAAATCCCCATTTTGCCCCTAAATTTTTTAGAACATGTGAATTATTAATCGAGAGCATTACACATTTTAACATATGAAAGTTTAAAAACAGCACCTTATAATTTTACACATTATAATTTGGCAAAATTAAATTAAAATTAATATACCTAGACGTCTTTTCACTTCTTGAAACACTAACATTAAATATGATACCAAGCCAAGGGTGGCTAGCTTCAACAACTTGCACAGTTCAATAGATAATTTATTTGGCCAATTCAATGCACACCACAAATTTCGGCTGAAAATTGAAACGTATCACTAACTATTCAATAACCCAATCAATTAAAATCATTTCACTTTATTACCTTGCCAAACTTGCACCACGCTCCTCCTTAATATTTTGATTATAACGTGTTCCTCTTCCTCTCCTCTCATTCAACGCATGGAAACAAGCCACACATCAACAACCAATTTCGATTCCCTTGTTATCCCCTAAAATCAGAGATCGACAAGGATAAGTGAAGAAGAAGCTTTGATAGTGAACGTGTTGGTTCGAAAGGTTCTGGTTTGGCTCGAAGTACGTAGTACGTTTGGGTCATGCAGCTCTCGTCCTCTTTTCATTCGTACAATCCATCCGATCATAAGGTAACCTTAGAAACTATTTGATGTTCTTGTGATGTCCTTCATGCGTTCATACGATCACTTTATGCATTTGTTTCGTTAATAAAAATTACGCGAGGTTATGATCTATCACGATAACTCGTCACTCGACTCACATATATATCGATCTAAAGAAATAATAGTAAGATGATTATATGGGTATAAGTATGCGTTAATAAAACACATGAAATAATGAAGGTGGAGGTCGACCTAGGGTTTTAGTTCCATTTGAATCAGTTATCTAAGAACTTATGAATCTAGTTTTTGAAACCTGTATTTAGACCTATAATATTCAACATGAAAACCTGGGAATAGTAGTCACATGAAACATTGGGTATATGTGTTAATATGGTTGTTTTGGTGTCGGGTAAGCTGGACAAAATAAAGTGATATATGAGTCTGCTCGTAGTCGACATATTATACACCTAAACCAGCTCTTAAAAGATCTAACATTTACTGGTCATCTGACCCTAATAAACACCTTAAAGCACGATCTAAAAACTATAAGCAAAACCCTAAAGATTTATGTTGAGGCGCATGCATTAAGGGCGTAGGGCTGTTGTGTGATTTTATGTGAATCAGGTGCTCGTCAAGGTCGCGTTTGGGTGTGTGTCGTATAGATCACAAGGGCTGCAACAGGTGTGTGTTTAATGTGTGAACTGTTAAGGGCTGGAACGCATGCATGCATGTCATGTTCTAACCAAAGAAAAATATGTGTAAATGGTGGTGGGTCATGCGAATCAAAATAATACAACTGGACGATTTTATGCAAGTGTATGTAACATTAAAATGGGTCAGGTTCTCACTTTAAATTGGAGCAGTTAAAGCATGGTACAACTACAGGAAAAAGGACTTTTGTGTGTGTAAGATGTTGTTTGTGTGTGTCGACATATTGAACTTGCATGCAAATACCAATGCCAAAAATTTCTTAAAGGCTCATTATTTAAACTAGAATTTATAAGAATAATAACGTTGCATATTAAGGTGCGATCTCGAGTTAGCTTTGGAATAATCACATTAAACCCCAAACTATTACGAGTCTTGTTATTAAATCCTAAACAAAAAGGTTGGCCTTAATAAATCCTTGAATTTACACAATTATCAATTATAACCTTAAAAGTTATTAATCGGGAAACTAATCAATTTGGAAACTTGCTGTAAATAGGAAGTTACAAAAGATGAAAAATTACTTAGAATGGAAAGCCGACTAAAATGAGTAATCTAAATTTAATACATTTTAATAAGTCAGTCATGAATTCGTGTAGATTCGCTGGAAATGGAGTCTGCTTCCGACCTTGATATTTTCTGTTGTGTTTTCGGTTGCGGTATGAGGTACAGATATTCTGACCTTCTTATAAGGTTTCTCATGATCTCTTTCGTTTTCTGATCCGTTAATTTCTGATTTAGTGCTATGATTCCCTTTCGCTTGAAACTTCTCTGTTGATCCCATTTGAATGACCTCTGTTATGAAGCTATGTTATGAAGACCTTTTATAATTATACCATGGAAATGTTTTGAGAAAAACCAATTTAAAAAGATATTTATAAATGATGCGAAACTACTTTTATATGAAAGGTTACTAACTTTTATGAAACTATATTTGAAGACTATCTTTATAAAAACGTTTTGAAGATTATTTTATGAAGACCACTTTAAAGGATCGTTTTGTGAAAATCATGAAAAAGGATTGTTTAAAATGGACTTTTGATAGAACTTTTGAAATGAACTTTTGATCTGAACCTTGACTTGATTACTAATATGAACCTTGATCTGGTAAACTCTGATTGGACCTTTGGAATTACATCTGATATATCTGTTATTAACCATCTGTTATGGACCATCTGATTTGACCTTTGATATATGACACTCTGATTATGATATGATATCTGGACTCTTAGTTTGATACCCGAGCCATTTCACTAGGCATGGGGGTTCCATGTCCGTGTCATTGATGCACCAATGGCATGACTCTAGGGCGGTGGAGTGATGTTCCGCCACGTCCCCATTCTGTTTGTGTTATGCCTTTATATTATATGTTATGGCCAATATGATAATGGATTATATATGTTCTGGGGGGCGTATGGATGCATCCTAGATCTGTTCTGTTTAGTGGATTTAACTATATATGATATGATTTCTGTTCTGGTGACTGGTGCTTGTGTGCAATACACGCCTTTCACAATTTCTGGGAGCTAGCTACTCCATTTGAAGAATGAGGACACCCCTCATATTATCTGATTATCTGAGAGGTCTCCCCTCTATATGATTTGAAGATTTATGGTTACGATATGATATGTTCTGTTTTGGGCTCGTGGTGGATTACTATCCCTTTTCTCTTTTCCCTTCATGTTTATTCATTGACTTATCCCTTGAATCATATTACATCTGTTTGACCCTTGTTTCTGTTATTCTGTACTATTCTCTATTACTGTTTGTTATCGTTATATCTGTTCACTGGGCTTTTTAAGCTCAGCCGCACGTTTTCTTTTCGTGTGCGGCAGGTTTTTAGATGGAAGCTGGGTTATGGGTGGAGAGTACCTTTGGACTTAGAAGACTGATAGCTATTCTGGATTTAGAAGTGATTAGAAGTTATTATTATTTCGGAATTAGAATTTAGTGGAAGTTCATTTGTAACCTTATAGTATCTGTATTTCATTTGTAACCTTTGATGTATTCTTGTATTGCTAGAGATGTATGCTTTGTTTGATCTGATATGAAACCATTATTGTGATATCTTTACCCTTGTCGGGTTGGGGTGTTACAATTTATGGTATCAGAGACAGGTTGCGACTCGTAATACATTTACCCTTGACCTGTGTAAGTTAGACCACTAAGTTTCCACTGTAGGCGCTCATAAGACAACCTTTAAGATTTGCTTTAGGATTTCCCTATAGGAACTTAAGTTTGACCAGTGAGGAATGGGTAGACTATAAAGCTTTTGGTTAAGTAGCATTGCTTCCGCATCACTCTGATTTATGCCCTGTTTGTTGAGATCACTTTTGGAGATTGAAAGCTCACGCTTTACACCACCTAAGATTCCGACTCCGACCTCTGATTCTTTTGTTAATCATTTTGATGTCTCTTCGGGTATTCTGAGAATTTCCATGACGATAACCTACTTAATACATTCTGTTACTTGCTTTTGATAATCTATGAATCTTCTGACCCTATCTGAGTTCGTCTTAAACACCTATGTTCCCATGAGAAGTCTGGTGGTGTTTTGACCACGAGTATAAGAATGTTTTTCCCCTCACTTCTGAACGATAAGACTTGAGTTGTCGATCTGTTTTCACTGAATAGTTAACTTTGATTTTTATTCTGATAAAGGATAGGTTGATTGATCATTGATGACTACCCTCCTATGTTTCACCTTCGGTGTTTGAAAACCATTTTGAAATCCCCTACCATGATTCCCGATTGTTAAACTTTTGCTATCTCTACCTGATTTTGATTTTCATTTCCGACCTGTTTGATAAACAGTTTAATACTCCTCTGACCATCCCGAAGGTCATTTGACCTTAATGTGTTTGACCATTCTGTGAATTAAATTACCCGTACTGGATATAAAATGTATCATCCGATATTACTCTGTCCTTGCAAAGTCCGTTACTACTCCTATGAGAACTCTGGTGATTGTGAGCCATGGATATGACGATAATTTTGTCCCGATGAGAAATGGTTAACTGAGCATGATGATGCTGATAACTGATATTCGATATGCCTCACTCTTGACAGTTATACGATGTTTGTATTTCTGATGACTCACAACCTACCTGCCACCTATGCTAAATAGCTAATCAAGACTCCAACACCTTGAATTGTTCGCTTATCCATCTCCACACTTTGATGAACCATGTACTTGACCTTGATATATGAACTATCCGTCTGGCTTGGCGACCGTACTCATCCTACGGATCCGCTTACTCTTGATATATTTGATTTTGAGGACCTTAAGTTATGTATTGGCTGGCCTTCATAAGCTGCCAGGGATTACCATACCTGATAGGCGACTTTTGGAAATCTATTTTCATCCTACTTTGTTATGATAACCTTTAACCGCTCCAATCTGTTAAGCTTAACGCTGTCATGGAAACATTTACCTCGATCTCATTTGATTATTGATTGTCTCCTGACACCTATTATCCACTCTTAGAAAACTTGGCATTAGGAGTTGTTGTGCAAATTTTCTGGTGTTTTCCGATGGAACTCTTGGGTTTCCCTCCTGTTTGAGAAGTAGAATGAAATTTGAACCAATCTCAGTTGACGGACCATGATGCCATAGAAGTTGAGAAATTGGAGAAGATGATGGAATATGATTTTGTTCACCTCAGTGTTTCATTTTGAATACCCTGTTAGTTATGAAGAATAAAGAGAAAACCTTGGAGTATCGACTATCGTAAACCTGATCGTATCACCACCATGACCATCTTTTAATTCAGTGTATCAATGATCGATTCTATCTTTGTAAACTCCGTACCAGACGGCCTCTTTTAATGATCGAAGGATTGAAGAAGCAACCCCAAAGGACTTCTAAGAAAAGAGATGACTATTTGAGAGTAACCTCCGAGAAGTATTTCAGTTTTATGCACGAAGAGGAACATGTAGACCATCTTGTAGAATGACCCTTTATTCTGAAAGAAGTAGATTTGATTGGCGTCCAGAGATTGTAGCAGACAACACTACCATGCAGTTGGCGATGACGGCAGTTGAGTGGGCGAATTTCGAACTATGCTGAAGACATGTCTGAAACCGCAGTCTTGCTTCTCCATCCATTTTAGTTGTACTAAGATGAATTGAGAGCAGAAGCAGACTAGCGAACGGAAGAATGCACAGTGACCATACCGGAGATTCACGTTACTACACCACAGTTCCAGGGAGAAGTGCCGAAGGCTTGAAGGACCAGACTCGAATTGATATTTCTTTCCCACTCTATGATCATACGATAGATTGCATGGACTTGGAAGAAGTTTAAGATCATGCATTTAAATGGACGATAATTCTGAAGTGAACGTTGCGTTTAGAAGAGTTGATTTTGGTGAAGAATGAAGCTATGGATGACGTAATTCATTTCCTCTTGACCTACCCAAATTTCCGTTACTTAAGATAGGATTCCCTGAATGATTTGTGTTCCTGTTAGTAATTCCGCTCGGTGTTCATTCTGCGTATGGTGGATGATGGTTTTGTTATGTGAAATTTGACGAATGATGGAGATTTGATGCTTTTATCGATGTACCAAATTCTGATAGACATTCTGAGACTTCCGTTAACTCTTTCGAGTAGTTCGTTCTCCTCTTAGTTATGGTGTTTGATTTTGATGACCTATGAGACTGTAGAATTACTAGGTGGATTAAGATAAGTGGTTTTGATTACGACTTGAGATAAGTATGATCATCATGAAGGCATATTTATGTGGTGCTAGTATTATGACGCCTGATCAACGTGATAATACTTACACCATATAACGTGCACTCATTGTGGCCATATGATATCTTGGGGAGTACCTAAGTTTAGAATCTGATCTCAGTTGGTTATCCGTGATTATGGGAAGTTAGGTTCATTCTACCTATGCGTATACTCTGATATCTGGATGAGTTTGAACTCTCGTATTGCATTCTGTTGACCTCGGTTATATATCTTAAACTCTTTGTAGAGCTCTCTGCAGATGGTACAGTTTAATCTGATTTGAAATTCTGTTCGTATTTCATATAAGCTTTTCAGAAGATTTACCTATCATCCAATTATGTTTTATGGTCCCATTAAATCCGAATCAACCCAATTTGTCTCCTTCTGAGAAATTTGAAACCATTTTGTTTTGATTGAGTCATGAGAAACCTTTGGTCTGAAGATCTTTTTGGAAGAACCTCCCCAGGCATGAGAATGTTTGTGACGATCTTTTACGATTTGCTACAACGTTGTCTAACCTTGCGACTGCAAATTTCGAGGACGAAATTTTTTCTTTTAGAGGGGAAGAGTTGTAAAACCCGAAAATTCCGTTCATTTAAAATCCCCATTTTGCCCCTAAATTTTTTAGAACATGTGAATTATTAATCGAGAGCATTACACATTTTAACATATGAAAGTTTAAAAACAGCACCTTATAATTTTACACATTATAATTTGGCAAAATTAAATTAAAATTAATATACCTAGACGTCTTTTCACTTCTTGAAACACTAACATTAAATATGATACCAAGCCAAGGGTGGCTAGCTTCAACAACTTGCACAGTTCAATAGATAATTTATTTGGCCAATTCAATGCACACCACAAATTTCGGCTGAAAATTGAAACGTATCACTAACTATTCAATAACCCAATCAATTAAAATCATTTCACTTTATTACCTTGCCAAACTTGCACCACGCTCCTCCTTAATATTTTGATTATAACGTGTTCCTCTTCCTCTCCTCTCATTCAACGCATGGAAACAAGCCACACATCAACAACCAATTTCGATTCCCTTGTTATCCCCTAAAATCAGAGATCGACAAGGATAAGTGAAGAAGAAGCTTTGATAGTGAACGTGTTGGTTCGAAAGGTTCTGGTTTGGCTCGAAGTACGTAGTACGTTTGGGTCATGCAGCTCTCGTCCTCTTTTCATTCGTACAATCCATCCGATCATAAGGTAACCTTAGAAACTATTTGATGTTCTTGTGATGTCCTTCATGCGTTCATACGATCACTTTATGCATTTGTTTCGTTAATAAAAATTACGCGAGGTTATGATCTATCACGATAACTCGTCACTCGACTCACATATATATCGATCTAAAGAAATAATAGTAAGATGATTATATGGGTATAAGTATGCGTTAATAAAACACATGAAATAATGAAGGTGGAGGTCGACCTAGGGTTTTAGTTCCATTTGAATCAGTTATCTAAGAACTTATGAATCTAGTTTTTGAAACCTGTATTTAGACCTATAATATTCAACATGAAAACCTGGGAATAGTAGTCACATGAAACATTGGGTATATGTGTTAATATGGTTGTTTTGGTGTCGGGTAAGCTGGACAAAATAAAGTGATATATGAGTCTGCTCGTAGTCGACATATTATACACCTAAACCAGCTCTTAAAAGATCTAACATTTACTGGTCATCTGACCCTAATAAACACCTTAAAGCACGATCTAAAAACTATAAGCAAAACCCTAAAGATTTATGTTGAGGCGCATGCATTAAGGGCGTAGGGCTGTTGTGTGATTTTATGTGAATCAGGTGCTCGTCAAGGTCGCGTTTGGTGTGTGTCGTATAGATCACAAGGGCTGCAACAGGTGTGTGTTTAATGTGTGAACTGTTAAGGGCTGGAACGCATGCATGCATGTCATGTTCTAACCAAAGAAAAATATGTGTAAATGGTGGTGGGTCATGCGAATCAAAATAATACAACTGGACGATTTTATGCAAGTGTATGTAACATTAAAATGGGTCAGGTTCTCACTTTAAATTGGAGCAGTTAAAGCATGGTACAACTACAGGAAAAAGGACTTTTGTGTGTGTAAGATGTTGTTTGTGTGTGTCGACATATTGAACTTGCATGCAAATACCAATGCCAAAAATTTCTTAAAGGCTCATTATTTAAACTAGAATTTATAAGAATAATAACGTTGCATATTAAGGTGCGATCTCGAGTTAGCTTTGGAATAATCACATTAAACCCCAAACTATTACGAGTCTTGTTATTAAATCCTAAACAAAAAGGTTGGCCTTAATAAATCCTTGAATTTACACAATTATCAATTATAACCTTAAAAGTTATTAATCGGGAAACTAATCAATTTGGAAACTTGCTGTAAATAGGAAGTTACAAAAGATGAAAAATTACTTAGAATGGAAAGCCGACTAAAATGAGTAATCTAAATTTAATACATTTTAATAAGTCAGTCATAAATTCGTGTAGATTCGCTGGAGATGGAGTCTGTTTCCGATCTTGATATTTTCTGTTGTGTTTTCGCTTGCGGTATAAGGTACAGATATTCTGACCTTCCTTATAAGGTTTCTCATGATCTCTTTCGTATTCTGATCCGTTAATTTTCTGATTTGAGTGCTATGATTCCCTTTCGCTTGAACCTTCTCTGTTGATCCCATTTGACATGACCTCTGATATGAAGCTATGTTATCAAGACCTTTTATAATTATGCCTTGAAAATGTTTTGAGAAAAACCATTTTAAAAAGATGTTTATAAATGATGAGAAACTACTTTTATATAAAATGTTACTAACTTTTATGAAAACTATATTTTGAAGACTATCTTTATAAAAACCGTTTTGGAAGATTATTTGTATGAAGACCACTTTAAAGGATCGTTTTGTGAAAATCATGAAAAAAGGATTGTTTAAAATGGACTTTTGATAGAACTTTTGAAATGAACTTTTGATCTGAACCTTGACTTGATTACTAAATATGAACCTTGATCTGGTAAACTCTGATTGGGACCTTTGGCATTACATCTGATATATCTGTTATTAACCATCTGTTATGGACCATCTGATTTGACCTTTGATATATGACACTCTGATTATGATATGATATCTGACTCTTAGTTTGATAACCGAGCCATTTCACTAGGCATGGGGGTTCCATGTCCGTGTCATTGATGCACCAATGGCATGACTCTAGGGCGGTGGAGTGATGTTCCGCCACGTCCCCATTCTGATTCTGTTATGCGCGCTTTATATTATATCTGTTATGGCCAATATGATTTTGTTCTGGGGGGCGTATGGATGCATCCTAGATCTGTTCTGTTTAGTGGATTTAACTATATATGATATGATTTCTGTTCTGGTGACTGGTGCTTGTGTGCAATACACGCCTTTCACAATTTCTGGGAGCTAGCTACTCCATTTGAAGAATGAGGACACCCCTCATATTATCTGATTATCTGAGAGGTCTCCCCTCTATATGATTTGAAGATTTATGGTTACGATATGATATGTTCTGTTTCTGGGCTCGTGGTGGATTACTATCCCTTTTCTCTTTTCCCTTCATGTTTATTCATTGACTTATCCCTTGAATCATATTACATCTGTTTGACCCTTGTTTCTGTTATTCTGTACTATTCTCTATTACTGTTTGTTATCGTTATATCTGTTCACTGGGCTTTTTAAGCTCAGCCGCACGTTTTCTTTTCGTGTGCGGCAGGTTTTTAGATGGAAGCTGGGTTATGGGTGGAGAGTACCTTTGGACTTAGAAGACTGATAGCTATTCTGGATTTAGAAGTGATTAGAAGTTATTATTATTTCGGAATTAGAATTTAGTGGAAGTTCATTTGTAACCTTATAGTATCTGTATTTCATTTGTAACCTTTGATGTATTCTTGTATTGCTAGAGATGTATGCTTTGTTTGATCTGATATGAAACCATTATTGTGATATCTTTACCCTTGTCGGGTTGGGGTGTTACAACCTTAGTATGTATTACGTAAGGGATTACTCAAAGGTGTAGGAAAGTAAACAGTACGCTATTTGCTTTTACTGGTGATGCAACACTTACAATGTTGTCAAAGCCAGTGGGAGCATTGTGTTGTAATTAACTGAATAATGAGTTCAAGTAGTGATCTTAAATTCAGTGGGAGCTACAAGTCTTAGTATCCTAATATCCTGACAGTAACTCAGATTATCTCTAGAATTTCTTGAGATGATTACTTTCCAATTATAGACACTTGTGGTATTAAGGATAGTCGTGTACGTTTCCTTACTAGACGAGGTGATTCTATATCTACTTATATCTATGACACAAATCATATTGGCCACATAAGCAAACGATTGAAGTGTTGTTTATTCGATACGTGATGTTGTTCCATGCACAAGTGGGAGAAATCTGTATTGTGTGCAAGCAACAACATAAAGGAATATGATTTAAAGGGATCTCATGACTGTAAGGTAAGAGATCAATGTTCTAATGTGTTTTATACACATTCTAATTTATGGAACACTTGAAGTTAATATCTACTTTCATTACTAGATATTAATGACAAGGTAAAATACATACTTTCATCATTATCAGCCTCGACTGATGAAATGAAACTATGTTATTTTACAAGTTTCTAAAATTAGATAATTATTAGAACAAGTGTCGATATAGTAAATAAGACTACTTCAAATGTAAATATTTATGTATTGTTGTAATGACATAAATAAATGAAGTAATCTTATACTACTTCATATTTAGATGTTTATGTATTCTTGGAATGACATAAATATATGAAGTAATAAATTAACTTGAAATACTATTAAAACCAAGTTGTGGGTTTAATAATTACTTTAGTTATACATGTTTATATTGTAGATATAAATATGAAGTCTTTTATTGCTATAAGACTTATAAATAAAGTAAGACGTTAACTTGTTATGTTTTTAATTAAGACATATACAAGAAGTCATTGAGTTGATCAATGATTTATAACGTAGATTGGGATTATAACAGTTTATGTCTTTTTGGTAAGACATAGATATTAAGTGGCTTGGACCATAAGGCACTTATGTTATAAAGTATGCAATTGGCTTGGAAAATCTATTGTACCATTAAAGTGATTTAGTTGGTAAATAGGTAAGCTAAAACCGAAATATATTTATCTAACATATTGTAAGAAAGACTTACAATATTAATCCTAATGAAATACATATGGTATGTTCAGTTAGGAAAACAAACTCTTGAAACATTGTTTGATTAAAGATAACTATATCTTCTAATCTTCCTAAAGATATCAAGGTTAGAAAATTGAGTATGAATTGGATATACTCAATTTGACTCCAACCTAGAAGATTAATAAGACACCATTGATTATGGAATGTGTTGAATCACATTAAGTCTTAAAATTGAAGTTCAGAATTTGTTACACTGCTTGTTGGGTAGGTTATTAACAAATTAAGGTTAGGAACTGTCAATTTGTATTTGTAAAAGTCCCAAAAAGAGAACAAGTTTGTGTTGCTCTATTTGCTAAGAATTTATAGATAATCTATAAATTGCAAAAGGCAAGTGGGAGTTTTATCTTGATAAGATAAAAATTACAAGATACATAATCTTCTAAATACGCTAGCAAAATCATAATGAGGATTTAACATGTTAGTGTTAAATCTCAAGATGATGGAATTCTTATTCATAGATCCGTAAGGGTATCTCAAATATTTGTAGAATATGTTGAGGGTTATGAGTTACAGGATAGTGATATGCCTGTTAATAAATTGCAAATGTTATTTGGCAAATTACTCATACTATGAATAATTAGATGCAGTCCAAAAAGATAACTAGTTTGGAAACGTAGTTGATCTTAAACTCTATAGTAATACTATAGAATGAAAATGAATTTCTACAATGGAAATGAAAATCCTAGAGATTTAAATTTTTGTGTAGAAATCATAATGGACAAATTTGTATACATATTTAATATGTGAAAAGATTATCAATCACAATTAAGCAATTAAATGGGATTGAAATTCTTTCTAAGCACATTAAATATATAAAGATTATGATTGTCATTATTAGTTTCATTTATATGAAGTTAATAATGGAATATCAAAACTCTTTCTTGATAAATTACTTGTGCGAGGACGAAAAGTAATTGAAATGAGTGTTTGAATTCAAATAATCTTTAATAGTATACAAAAGTGCAAATCATTTGTAAATGGATTAATGCATGCATCTAAAAGATATACTTATTTTTAGTTATTAAATCAAGTTTTGATTTATAATTAAAATTAAGATATTTCTTAATATTCCTGAAAGCTAGTGGGAGTGATGTATTTATTTTCTTATTTCATATATGTTGTATAACATATAGGAAGTAACATTCCATTAACATTTATATGTTAAGTTTGGAATGAAACTTCATATAGAAAATAAAACCTTGGAATATATGTTTATTGTAATAAACATAAGCGGTAATAATATCTGATTCTAAAAGAACATGATATTCTATTAGAAGGACTAGATAGAATCATATCCTTGAAAAGATATGACATGAATGAATCTAAGTATTGACAAAAGGATTATTCATGTACATCATGTTGCTTGTTGTATCATGCTTGAATGAAAGATGATTGACAACATTAATATCTAATTGAAACTATTAGATAGCTAAGTGTAATGGATATGGTTTAGAATTTACATCCTCAGCCTGGATTTGCTCCAAAATTCTAAATATGAACCATATGGCAAGTTATTGCTTGATTGATATTATGGTCAAATCTTGAAGGATTTGAAGATATCAAACATTACACGATGAATGTAAAAGTTTACGGAACTTTTAAAAGAGCATATTGTTGTTTGATACAATGATGCTAGTAAGATTGAGATGACACTCAATACTAGTCATGGTGGGAGCTCATCCTTATTAGGAGACCATGTATACTAGTTATGCTCAATATGAGCATAGTTGCATTATACATAAAGAATTAGAATACTTTAACTACAAGGTTTGGTAGTTTAATTGTCATAAATTCGTGCATGAGGATGTTACGCATTTTATGAAGTATGTGGCAATATCTAGATAGATGAATGCACACATACAAGTATTTCATTATTGAAATAAGTATTCTCAAAATTCCGATAGATCAACATTAGTTGATTTATGCCTTGTCAACAAGTATGTGGAACATGACTTGCGGCATAATTCATTAATGAAGATTGTCATGCATTGATCTAGTTAGTATTTGGATAAGGGACGTGTAAACAATTATTATTTTAATGGAATAAAGTGCGGATAGCGTTTATTCTCATTATTAATATTTGTGTCCTATATTTGCATGTTTAAATCCATGAGTAAAATTATTATATTTTATTCTAAATTGTCCGTTGTCAATTAATAATATAGGAATATTATTGAACTAAGACAAATGTGAGGATTGGTAGAATGGACTGTAGGTTGAGACACCAATGTCACATGATATTCAATATTGGATAAATTGAATATAGGACTTATCCCAACCACATGATTATACTTTATGGATCGTCGTCATCAAGTATATCATGAATATTTATCCTCAGACTTGAGATGACAGATAATTGCCGAGGATGTAGCTTATTTTCTGTAAGGTGGTCTAACGCTAACCGTAAAAGGTAGTTATAAGGGCTATTTTCAGAAATGATGCGAAGTTCGAGGGTTATGCTCGCAGTCAATAAAGGATTTGTTCCTTCAACTTTGTGTTGAAGTTTAATACTGCTTGGCCACTCGTAGGATTGACAAGATGTTTGCGTGGCCACGCCCAAAGTCTATCTGGAAGACGTTCAGATGTTTTGGTAATCTTGTTCGATTATGTATAAACGAGAAACTAATGTTAATTATGGAATGACCAAAATCCATATCCAAATTAACGCGGTATTAGTAACAAAAGGATAAGTATGATGATTAATTTCATCACGTGGTTTTTCCAGGAGAACCACAAGCTCGGATCGAGCTGGGGGCATTGGGAAGGTTAAGCTAGACTGACCCATGTCATTACTATATTAATGTTTATCCAAGTGGGAGCTGTTAGGTTTTATGTATAAATATTAATATACGTATGTCCGGTTTCGAACCCGAGGCTCGGGATTGCACACAATAACGTGAGAGTTTCAATGATGAATAATTAAATATATTTTATATATTTATTTATTCATTTCACCAATAAAACACTTAACGTCGGTTAGTACTTAACGGGGTTTTAACTAACGACCGTTAAAGGACTAATTGTGAAAAATAGGAGAAAAGGAAACAGAATCCTTGTGGGATTCTAGAACCGGCCGAACCCTCCCCTTTAGGGTTTAGGGTCGGTTTGGTGTGGCTTGGAGGACAAGGCAAGAAAAACTATAAATACATCCCATTGTGTTTTAGTTTTTCCCTAATCTTGTTTCCCCTACAAGCCTAACTTCTCTTCCTCTCCTCTCCTAAGCATAGAACCGGTCGACATTTTTTATATCCACTAGGATATTCGACCCAAGTAAAGCTTTGCAAGTGTTTGGCTTGTTGGTGATCAAGAACCTAGCTTTTCTCATTGAAACGCTATTATTACGTGTGTACAGGAACGAGTGACAAGCTTCCTTTAGCTTGTGATCTTGGAGTGGTGATCGATCCCAATATAATCCTAATTAGGGTTTATATTACTTGTTCTTGTTCAAGAGATTCCTTGTTCTTGCTAGGAATCATTAAGGTACGTATCTATTTATGTTTAATTAATTACATGTTCTTGTAGATCTATTCTGCTGCGTGTTCTTGATGATTATATGTGTTTATGATTTTATATATAGTTCACATATTCCAACAGGGGGAAATTAATGGAAATGAAATTGAAAGTTTTCTGCCACATACAAGCACATAATGTTTTTATCATTAAGAGTAACTGACATATCGTGGCAAAGTGAATGATAATCTTGAGTAAGAATTGTGATGATAATCTTCATTATGCGAGCTTTTAGTGATTCTAACTAGAGAAGCATCTGTTGTGTAATGGGTAACAGTTGTGATGATAATCTTGGATATTCTACAAGAATCGTATAAGATCACTCTCCGAATTAAATATTTCGACCCTTTAGATGCATAGGAATCACGGAATCATTATTAGGACAATTTTAGATAATCACTTATTTGTTAGGCACAAGAGAACTAAGAAAAACAAAGAGGAAATTAATAGTTTTCCTATGTTATAATGAGAAAAAATATATCTACTGTAAAACAAATATTTTGACAGTTAAATTTGGTCAAAACCAGTTGAACACCAACAGTCACAATTGTCACCAAGAGTCATATTGGTTTTGTTGTGGCGGGAAAAACACTTCACCAATAGTCACAACTTCCCCTTGACCTGCAAAGGGCGTTGCCCCTTGACCACGCAAGGCGGCACAACCCCGCATATTTGTCATGGTCGGAAGCATGTTAGCTCAAATGAGTATGCGTTTGACACTTAACTCGTATACGAGTTTAATATGAAATCATTGGGGTCTCTAGTACAATCACCCAAAATATGTGATGACAATAAAATCACCAACATATTATATGATAAAAGCTACGACAAGCGTATGACTACGTTCCCACAAATAGAATGGGTTATTATATAAAAAATACATCATAATAAATACCCTAGCATAAAATACTAGCACTCTTTCACATACTAGAAATCATCAATAAATAATCTGAACATGCCAACAACGCAAGGATAAAAGGTTCCAGTGACAACTAATCTCATACCATAAATGAAATTAACCCACCAAGGAAAAGCATACTGTGAAGAATCACTCCGAAACCGCCCACACTGATAGCCTCTTACTCGCCTTAGCTTGAGACCTCCATTTTCACCTACCACAACAAACTAGAACTTACCCGACGCTACATTTAAAGATGGCCAAAAAGCATTTTAGTATTGTCTAACCGGGTCTTTTAGTACCATGAACTTCTAAGACCATATACAACAGTCACGTTATTGTTGCGTTAAGGAGTTTTTTTTGCTCCTTTAACGCACGTTAAGGTGCGTTACACGTTGTGAGCAGCCCACGTTAACGCAGCGTTAAGGGCTGCGTTACCCTCTTAACGCTGCGTTAAGGGTACTGTTCATTAAAAAAAAAAAAAATCACTTTGCCCCCTTTTTAAGGGTAGTTTGTGTAAAAATATTTGATATAAAGGTGAGTTAAGGTGTGTTAAAGCTGAGTTATTGTTGTGTGGGTTAAAGCTGAGTTAAGTTAAGGTGTGAAAAAGTGACGTGGCATTTCTTAAAATTTAAGGCTGAGTTAACTGTTGTGAGTGGCCTGGGTATAGAACAGTACCCTCAACTTGGAAACTTGGATTTCTAATTAGTACCCTGACTAAGTTTACCTCATTCACAAGCTTTCCACATGACTTTTCCCTTTTTTAACAATAACAATAAAAATACGTTACTAAAAAATCAAAATAAGTGATAAAAACGAAACGCCGCACTACCCGTTACCAAAGCTCTGCAATGCAGAGTACAAGACAAACAAGACGTCTATTAGCCACTCGTGATTCAAAATTGATCTCATGAAAGGTGAGTTCGATGTTGAGATTTGATTGAGGAATTAACACAAAATTCAGTTTGTGCCAAATTTCTTAAAACTAACATGTTTTTTTCTATCATTTACTTATCAAAGCAAAATCTGCTCGTCAGATGCTAATTTCATATACCCATAGAAATGCTAATTCATTGTATCTAAAATCTCAAAAGAAGTATATGTACAAATGAATAAGAGAACTTGCTTTTACCATTCATAATTATTGAAGACCGTCTTAAAAAAAAACTACAAATTACACTTCGATTACTATTTTCTTGCTATACAAGCCATTCATTTCATCGTCTTGTTGTAAGTAAAATCTAACATATGACATTCAAAATTACAATTCCGTGCTTGTAAGAGATCATAACATTAATATATTTTAATATAGCCCTATTAATTCAACAAAGCTTGGTATTCTCGATCAAAAGGTAGTGGTATGTTGGTGTATGTGTCCGGACGATGCGTATCGTCCGGATTGCCATCGCGCGTCCGGACTACTCACTACGTCCGGACTATTGTCGCACCCCCGGTCATTTCCACCGACGGGTTCGCCGCCAGTTATGCTGTGTAGTCCCATCAACCAGCACCTTCTCAGATTTCACGGGATTGTGTTCCCCACGTGACCTGACACATACCTACTATGTCAGACATAGGTCAACTCGCATGGTCCCGAGGTGAACAGGTACAGTAGGTGTGGGTAGTATAAATACCCACACCTCATTTATGATTTTCATTAATACTTACACCTACCACTATTACTTCCACATTACTGTTCACCCAATAATAAACCGATACTTACTCTCACGCCGGAGGTCGGTCTTGGGATAAAACCCAGGGCGAGCCTAACGCGTGTGTTTCGTGTGTGTAGGAGCGAGTAAGGTCCAAGGAATCCGCGCCGAAGGACGATATACGGAGGTGGGACCTTCCTACAAGGTTTTACTTCAACAAATTGGCGCCATCCGTGGGACACGCTATTCAATCTACCAAAACTTTGAATGGCAGGTTCCTCTTTTCCCTCTCTTCGTCTCAACGACAGAGAGGACGAGACCAACAACCATAACATTTACGGCTCTAGTGACAACCAGGATCAGCATGAAACCAATAACCCTGACCTGGGTGAACCCAGCAACATTCACGATCGGCATGAACCCGACAACAACCATGAGCCATATGACCCCAGCAACGCTCACATCTGGCATGAACCTGACAATGACCATGACCGGTACGGGCCCAACAACGCTCACAAACGGCACGAACCTGAAAATGAACATACTCGGTTCGAAACAAACAACAATCAGAACCGACGTGACAACTCGGCCGAGAACTCTCCTAATCTCCAAGAGCTGATTAGTAGTCAAGTAGCGTCCCTAACGGAACTGATCAAAAAACACAATGCACTCACCGGAAGCGCTCTAAAGCCAATAAGGCTAAATTTTGAAGACGAAGGGGATACCAGCCGAGGAAAGGAAAAAGTAAACGAAGGCAAGAACGATGACTTACATAAGCCCTTCAAAGAGACATCGAGGTCACCGTTCACACGCCGCATCGTAGAATTCTCGGGTCCAAGTCACACCATGCCACTTAATATGAGGTTCTATGATGGATCGACAGATCCGAACGATCACCTTACAAGGTTCACCGGAGCTGCTAACCAAGGGGAATGGCCAATGCCTGTATGGTGCCGGATGTTCCAACAAACACTGGACGGAGCGGCAGGTGGATGGTTTGAAAGGTTGGAACCTGGGAGTATCGATAGCTGGAACGAACTAAGGGAGCTATTCTCCACAAGGTTCTCGCTCCGAAGAAAGTGCGTAAAGGACCCCACGGAGATCACAAAAATCGTCCGGCGAGCTCACGAATCCCTTCTGGACTTCAAGGAAAGATGGACTGATGAGGCAAGTTACATAAGCGGTGTGCCGGAAATCATGAAGATCTCCGCCTTCATGAACGCACACAGGTGTCCGACCCTCTCCAAGAAATTCTCTGATAGGGTACCGCGCACAGTTACGGAGATGTTCACCAGGATAGATGATTTTATAAGATCCGAAGAGGCATACCGCAGCACAGAACTACCGAAGGGAGAGGGATTCGATTCAAATAGGAAAGGAACCCCAAGCTTCAAAAATGACAGGCCACGGTTAGAACGCCGAAGTGATCACCGGTCGAAGGATACATACCATCCTTACGTGAATCCCATCCGGAGCTTCCACCGTAGTGACCCTCCCCGCGGCGACCTTCCTCTTCTAGATTACCGCCGCAACGACCCACCTAAACCGGCTCATCATCGAGTGGGCCTTTTGTCGCTAACCAAACCTCCCAGAGAAATACTAGCTACAGAACTCCATTTGAACTACTGTGAGTACCACAGGGACAAAGGACATCTTACCGATGATTGTTTCCAGCTGAAAAGACAACTAGCGTCCGCCTTGGAATCCGGAAAACTTGACCATCTCCTAAAAGATTTTAGGCAGCAGGATGGGGGTAAAGGTAGGGACCAACAGAGGAAGAACGATAATGGAAAGCCCAGAGTAATCAACCTGATAGGAAGCTTACCTAACATTCTGGAGTCTGTGTCCAATCATAACACTGAAAGGTGGATGGACGTACCAATAACTTTCCCTTCCCTCACCTCCATGGACTTATCGTATGAACCTCTCGTTATAGAAGGCTGCTTCGAAGGAAACCTAATACGAACAGTTTATGTCGACGGAGGGTCATCAGTGAACATCATGTATAAGCACTGCTTTGACAAGTTCGGCGCTGAAACGAAAAGTCGAATGCAAGAGACCAACACCACACTAATAGGTTTCTCAGGAGAGGGAAACAGGCCGAAGGGAAAAATCGCCATGGAAGTTGATGAACTCAAATAAGTACATTTTATTACTATCATTTATCCTATTAATTTGACTTGTTTTACTATATTATGTATGAGGATTGATACTTAATCATTTACTTTTGTAATTCTCAGGTAAAAACAAGCATTTGGTGAAACTTAGCGATTTTGGACTAATTATGGAGCAAAACATGCAAGAAGTTAAGAGTCTACTGAAATGAAGAAGATCAAGACTAATCTGCTCTAGATGCGCCGCATCTCACTCATTACATACGGCGCATCTATATCAAGATATCACCAGATACGATCCAAGATACAAGAGGACATGCGCCGCATCTAATCATGGAGTTACGCCGCATTTTCTGGCGGTGTACGAATATTCCTGAATATTATAATCTTGGACCCCACGCGAAGTTAAGTCAATGCGCCGCATCTACTTACTAGATGCGCCGCATCTCACCTCAGACAGAAACTATAAATACCCCAAGACCAGACGAATTCCGGAGCTTTTGTCAGAGCATTATTTTAGATTCGAAGACCGAAGCAGAACAACCCTAGGACGAATTCAGTCAAGGCAGCAGCACAAGACACACCAAACGAAGATACAAGAGCTGTAAGAAGGTGCTGCATGTGTTTAATTCATTAAGTAGTTTTGTTTTATTGTGTTAGCAAACTTTAATTCATCAGGATTGATGGGCTTGTGTTATGTTATCATTCACTTCAACTCCCCTTAAAATTGCTTTCCCATCGATTAAAGTTTATATGTTGATGTCTTTGGTTACTACTTATTAGTGCATTGATCACCTCTGTGTTTATTAGTGGCTTGTGTAATGTGGCAACGGAAAGGTTGCACTCCCACGGTTATTACTAAATTGATCACTTAGGAATAACTTTTAGACATAAGTCATCATTAAGGGTTTACTCGCCGATAAGCTTAGGACCAACGAGAAAGGATTAACTACATACACTTCATATAAAGCTATCAATAAAACAAGTGACAAACTACTTAATTATAAGGACAGCCCTCTTATTGTCTCGAGTATTTATCTGTGTACGTGTGTGCTACTTGCTGATTCGTGCCTATTGGTTTATTTTACTATTTAATTGCAAACAAAATCGTGCCAGTCTCTCAGGCTGAAACCCCCTTGCGTTAGGATATTAAAATACTGATTAGAATAACGAGATAATACGTTCCACTCTTAGTGATCGACACTCTACTTACCATTATATTCATACTGACCGGGTACACTGCTCGTTAAGTGTGTGTGTTATTGATAAGTCGGCTAAATATAAATTTAAAACTTGAGTAGGCATTAAAACTGCTAAACCGCAACGACACACGCATCACATCAAGTTTTTGGCGCCGCTGCCGGGGAGTGAATTGTTATTATCTGTTAATTTGATTAGTATTTTAATTAGGTTTTTCTTTTTATTAGATTAATTGCATCATTGTATTATTTTGCATATTTGTTGTTTTTGTGTGTTATTTGTTTGCTTTTATTCTTGTTTTTGTGTTTATTTTTGTTTGTGTGTTTTAATTTTTGTTTTTATTTTTCGTATTTTTTCTGTTCTGCTATCGTTGTACTGTGCTAAATCAAACGATACGGCGCATCTGATCTCTCAGATACGGCGTATTGCGTTTAATTTTTTTTAAATACAACGCGTTTAATTAATTCGATACGACGCATCTTTTCCCCAAGATACGGCGTATCTGTTTTTAATAAGAAATTTTTTCTAAGCGATAAAGTAATACGACGCATCTGCTTTAGCAGATACGGCGTATCTGTTTTTAAGGAAAATTTTTTCTAAACGTTAACGCCATACGACGCATCTGCTTTTGCAGATACGGCGTATCTATTATTTTAATTAAAAACAGTTTGCGAATTATTAAACAGATACGGCGTATCGATCTCTGTCGATACGGCGCATCTTACTGAATCAAAAATCTCGTATTTTTAAACATAACGAAAGTACGGCGCATTAACTTTCGTTAATACGACGTATTTAATTTTAAATAAATATCGATTTTTGATTAATTAATTCGATACGGCGCATTCATAAATTCTAAGCGGCGTATCTATTTTCTGGATAAAGTCTGATTAAATTTTAACGATTATAAGATACGGCGTATCCAACTTTTCGGATACGGCGCATCGTCTGCAGATATCAGTAACTTTAATTTTTCGTATTCCGTTTTCGTTATTAATTATCTGATATATTACTTTCTCGAGCATACCCTACTGATATTTTTGTGTTGATTTCAGGAAGTGCATGACCAGGAGTTCTACGAAGAACTTGATTCAACCTTTCGAAGATCCTGAGCGAGCCCTACATTCGCTTAAAAGGCTTTTCAACACAAGAAGCTTTGATCTTTCAAGTTCACTCGAGCTTGATTACTTTTCTGAAGAAAAAGAGGAAGTTGAAACAGAAACAATGGGCGAAAACACTACTATGGAGGAATACATGAACAGTACCCGTGCTGATTACACTTCAGGAGTTGCTAGACCTAAGTTTGATGATAAGTCAAAATTTGAATTGAAGGGTCAGTTTCTCAAGGAACTTAGAGAGAATGCTTTCAGTGGGACGGAACATGAGGATGCTAATGAGCATGTTGAAAAGGTCCTGGAGATTGCAGATTTGTTTACTTCAGAAGGAGTGACTGACGATCAAATCATGCTAAGAATCTTTCCACTCTCACTAAAAGGAGTTGCTAACAAGTGGCTAAGGAATGAACCTGCGAGTTCAATCACTACATGGGGAGATTTGAATAGCAAATTCCTGAAGAGATATTGTCCACCTGCTAAGACTACTAAAAAGATGGAGGCTATCAATAGTTTCAAGCAAGAGCCTGATGAAACTCTTTATCAAGCTTGGGAACGATTTAAAGATTTATTGGTAAAATGTCCTCAACACTATCTAACCCCTATGCAGGAGATAATATTGTTTTATCAAGGATTGGATGTGCCTACAAGACAGATTTTGGATGCTAAGGGAGATGTACCTCAAATGAGTGCAACTAATGCTAGGAAAGCAATCCAAGAAGCTGCCGATCATTCTCAAAAATGGCATGATGGGACCTCTACTAGATCTAAGAGCAGCACTAATTTTGACGGGATTGCTGCTATTCAAGCTCAATTGGATAAAATTAGTAGAGAAATGAAGAAGCGTGATGAAAGAGCGTATGCTGCCCAAGTTGGATGTGAAAAGTGCGAAGGACCTCACTACACTAAAGATTGCCCGAATAAGAATGAAAGTGAGACGTTTGAAGAAGCATATTACACCCAATTTGGACAACCATTCCGACCTTCGGGGAGATTTAGGGAAGCTACACCGGGATTATATCAAAGGAACAACTTCAATCCCGCTTATCAAGAAAGGAGGCAGACTTTAGATGATACTTTAAAGCAAATTATGACCGATGCTGCTAAAAGACATGAAGAGAATACTGCTATGATCAAAGAAATTCGAGCTTCAACGGACACTACTACAAGAAATCAAGGAGCTTCGATCAAAGCATTGGAACAACAAATTGGTCAAATGAGCAAAGTTCTTCAAGAAAGGGGATATGGATGTTTACCGAGCTCAACTGAAACCAACCCTAGAGATCATGTCAAGGCCATAAGCACCACTGAAGAAGTCACTCCTAATATACCTAGAAGATCGATGAATGGTAATGATGGTGCAAGACCCGGATTTTTCTTTAATTCTTCAATCAGCTTAAGGAGACTACTAAAAGAGAAGACAAAGATTGAAGAGGAGATCAAGGCAACAATGAAAGAAGAGAGCCCTGCAACCGACTCAAATGCCTTGCCTCATAAAGAAAGAGACCCAGGAAGTTTTACTCTACCTTGTTCTATTAATAATATATCTTTCAATAATGTGTTAGCTGACTTAGGAGCTAGTGTTAGTGTTATGCCTCTTAAGACATTCGCTACCCTGGGACTAGGAAAATTAGCACCAACTAAGTTACTTATTGAATTGGCTGATAAAACGGTAAAACGACCTGAAGGGATTGCTAATAATGTGCTAGTTAGGATTGAGCAGTTTATTTTTCCCGTAGACTTTGTTATACTAGACATGCCCGAGGATGTTAAGATTCCTTTAATCCTCGGAAGACCTTTCTTGTCTACTGCCCATGCTATGATTGATGTGTTTAAGAGAAAAATCTCATTAAGGGTAGGGAATAATAAACTAGTCTATAAGTGCCAAGATCCGGTTAAAAGCATAATTAGAGGTGTTTATGTGCTAGGATTAAGAGAGCGTATGGACCTCGATCTTGAAGCTAGACTTATGGGAGAAACATTGATTCAAAACAACTCAACTAATCCTAATCATGAGAACTTTGAGGAATTCATTGACCTTAATGTACCTACCGAACTTAGACGCAATGTTGTTAATGATTCTGATGATGAGTGGTATGATTGTGTAGTAATTAATAAACGTAGGAGAATAGTTGAGAAAACAAATTTGAATAATGATGTGTTTATTGAACTACCACCCCACCTTGCTTATTTGTGCCTATATGATAATAAGAATTTCCCGTCTATCATTTTGTCATCTCTGCCCGAAAGGGACAGGACTTTGTTTATGCAGATATTAAAGAAGAACGGTGCGGAAATTAAGGACGAGCAAGGAGTGTTCAATATTACTGAATTGGCGATGAAGGAGCGCGATGTTTCCGACTCCTTCAATGATCGATATTAAAGAGCTGAACGTGAGTCTAACTTGAAGACTCTGGAATAAAGACAAGTGCTTACCGGGAGACAACCCGGAGAATTTTTATTATTCTGTTTTCTGTGTCGAGTCAGTCAGGCCCGCATGAGGATACGGTGCATCTCAATTCTGAGATGCGACGCATCTCCTGCAATGGTCATATCTTATTTTATTTTTCTGCATTTTTATTTTCGACTTTAAAACTATTTATCAGTTTATTTTAATGCGGCGCATCCCTGGTTAAGGATGCGGCGCATCTTTATTCTGATCCTTATTAATTCCAGGCTCGATACGGCGTATCTTCTTCCATAAGATACGGCGCATCGACTGACCTGATGATTTTCAGTTTTAATTTTTAAGTTTTATTTTTATCTAACTACTAATGTATTATGCAAGCTTGAACCTTTCTTATCTTAGGTGTGTTTTAAAGTGTTGGTGGTATTATAGTTTCCTGGATTTCCTGTGGATACATCAAGTATGAAGCTTTAACGTTCTAATCCACAAGAAGTTGATTTTTGCTCTTATACTAATGGAGGATCATACCGAGCAAATCTCAGGGGAGTTTTTCTGTTCTAATTCTTTTATTTTCCAGTTTTTTAAACTTTTATACAAACAACGAGGACGTTGTTTAACTTAAGTGGGGGGATTGGAGAATTAGAACACTTAACAATTACTTGTCCTAAACTTTTTCAAAAATTATGCTTAAAATGTGCTTAATATATCAAACTTAAAAATTTTTAGCATGTTTTTGTTTAAGATCTAAGTTGCATAGCTGCACACATGACGTTATTTTCAAAAATTGTGATTTTTCAAAATTCACAAATCTATGAGTGTGCCGGTGACTTGTAAACTTTAGAACTTGGCTTGTATACTATTCGAGACCACCATAATGAGTATTATATTTATATAATTGGAATGACTTGTCTAAATTGGTAAAATTCTAGGATTACACCCAAATAGCCTATTATATGTTATGTGTTATTAACTAACTACACTGGTTAGTTAACCCCCGTATAAACCCTTTTGTTACTCTCATTTTTAGAGTAAGATACCCCTAGAAAAACACTCAGAGCCATTCCTTTCGTTTCTTACACCTATGTTTAAAATGTTTCGTTACACCCTTACACCTTAGCCTACCCTGTAGATTAGAATCCGTGGTTGGTTAATTGCTATAGGCAAAGTGTGTTTCCTTACATTACCTGTGTTCGCGTGCGTAATTCATTATCTTTGGTTAGGTCGGGAAATTGCACAATGCAATTGGAGTGAAAGTAAATATTGTATATCTTTGAGTTTATTTTTCGTGTGTTTACTACTTTCACTATTACCGTTATTTCTGAAGTCATGAAAAGTATGGAAAAATTATCCAGAATTATCATTATAGTGATGTGGTGAAATTTTACACATCTATGTTTATGTTAGTAGTTTGAAAAAAAAAAAAAAAAAAAAAAAAAAAAAAAAAAAAAAAGAGAAAAAATAAGAAAAGAAAAAGAAAAAGAGTTGGATGTTTGTTTTAACCAACTTATGTAAAGTTCTGTATTAAGTGGTCGATATCACCACTATTTGTTATACTATATCTATGGATTGAATGGGAATTGGCAGTTATGGGAACGCCAATTAAGGTTTATTCTTTGATTAAGATCTTGTTGAGTATAATTCGTGTCTACCTAAAGCGTGTGTTTCAAGTGTTAAAGCGTGAGTTATTCGATGATATGAGTCTTATTCATGGGATGGTTGGGATATTGATTAACCACACTTAGGATTTTAATTTATTTATTTTGTTTATTTTTATTTTTACACCAATTTATATCCCAAATATTATCCATACCCTTTATTATTCTTTATCCAACCAAACCTTTGATTTATTGAGATTAGGGATTTGAGCAATCTTAAGTATCGTAGTCGTGGATTCGGCTATGTATTTATGATTTTGTCGCCCTTTTTGATATATTATTATTGGTGAAGTTTGGACCTATCTTTAGCCTATTCGAGTTAAGGATTTGAGCAATTGCAAGTATCGTGTTCGTGGATTCGATCATGTATTTGTGATTTTTTCGCCTTTTCTGGAATTTGAGATCGATAGTGATCAAGAATAATTAACCCTTAAGCCTGAAAACCCTTTTTACCGCTTTAGACTTGTTATTCCTTAGCTTTAGTGGTGGAGATGTGTATACTTGCCAAGCTTATGATAGAATATTCGTCACGACTGGACAGTTAAACGATTAGATTTGCTTTTATCAACTTATTTTACTTTACTTCTAATTCGTTAAGTGTTTAGTTGTGTGATTATGAAATAAACGAATACATGCTTAAATATAAAAATAAATCCTAACATCTTTTAGGATACATTTTCATAAGAGAAATTCTAAGGTTTACTTGGGGACAAGTAAAGTTCAAGTGGGGGGATATTTGATGAACTCAAATAAGTACATTTTATTACTATCATTTATCCTATTAATTTGACTTGTTTTACTATATTATGTATGAGGATTGATACTTAATCATTTACTTTTGTAATTCTCAGGTAAAAACAAGCATTTGGTGAAACTTAGCGATTTTGGACTAATTATGGAGCAAAACATGCAAGAAGTTAAGAGTCTACTGAAATGAAGAAGATCAAGACTAATCTGCTCCAGATGCGCCGCATCTCACTCATTACATACGGCGCATCTATATCAAGATATCACCAGATACGATCCAAGATACAAGAGGACATGCGCCGCATCTAATCATGGAGTTACGCCGCATCTTCTGGCGGTGTACGAATATTCCTGAATATTATAATCTTGGACCCCACGCGAAGTTAAGTCAATGCGCCGCATCTACTTACTAGATGCGCCGCATCTCACCTCAGACAGAAACTATAAATACCCCAAGACCAGACGAATTCCGGAGCTTTTGTCAGAGCATTATTTTAGATTCGAAGACCGAAGCAGAACAACCCTAGGACGAATTCAGTCAAGGCAGCAGCACAAGACACACCAAACGAAGATACAAGAGCTGTAAGAAGGTGTTGCATGTGTTTAATTCATTAAGTAGTTTTGTTTTATTGTGTTAGCAAACTTTAATTCATCAGGATTGATGGGCTTGTGTTATGTTATCATTCACTTCAACTCCCCTTAAAATTGCTTTCCCATCCATTAAAGTTTATATGTTGATGTCTTTGGTTACTACTTATTAGTGCATTGATCACCTCTGTGTTTATTAGTGGCTTGTGTAATGTGGCAACGGAAAGGTTGCACTCCCACGGTTATTACTAAATTGATCACTTAGGAATAACTTTTAGACATAAGTCATCATTAAGGGTTTACTCGCCGATAAGCTTAGGACCAACGAGAAAGGATTAACTACATACACTTCATATAAAGCTATCAATAAAACAAGTGACAAACTACTTAATTATAAGGACAGCCCTCTTATTGTCTCGAGTATTTATCTGTGTACGTGTGTGCTACTTGCTGATTCGTGCCTATTGGTTTATTTTACTATTTAATTGCAAACAAAATCGTGCCAGTCTCTCAGGCTGAAACCCCCTTGCGTTAGGATATTAAAATACTGATTAGAATAACGAGATAATACGTTCCACTCTTAGTGATCGACACTCTACTTACCATTATATTCATACTGACCGGGTACACTGCTCGTTAAGTGTGTGTGTTATTGATAAGTCGGCTAAATATAAATTTAAAACTTGAGTAGGCATTAAAACTGCTAAACCGCAACGACACACGCAGCACATCAGAAGTACTTTTCGGTAACGATAGAGAGTACCGGAGAACATTCATGAAATTTTATGTAATACAATCTCCATCGACCTACGAGGTGATTCTAGGAAGATCCGGACTCAGAGAATTGCGGGCTATCACCTCGACGAATCATTCTATGATGAAGTTCCCCACTCCGGCAGGAATTGCAACCTTGGCTACTCGACCGAACACGAAAACCGAAGACCAAAAGTCCGAGGAAAATCGTGTAAAGGTGGTCCAAAAGCGGGCCAAAAACATCAATGTTAAGGCGAAAAGGGCGTCAGAGAGGAAGGAAACTCGGACCTCTCACGCTCTGGATTTCGAAGAAAACAGGCAAAGAGGCTTTGACTTCAAAACCCCCGCCCGGAGGCTTTGATTTTAAAACCTTACCCGAAAAATAGCATCGCTCGACGAAACGCTGCAGTAAAATATCCGATGTAGCCTACAATCGGAACTGTCTTTTGTAAAAGTTGTAGACTGAAGTTTACTAATCATTAGTCTGTGGTTTCTCCGGCATCCGGAGGAACAATTTTACGGCTTAATGCCTTGATGTATGCAATAAATTAAACGGATCGTGAAAACACTCCCTCCCTCGTGAGCGGATCGTGAAAACACTCCGTCCATAAAATTAAACGGATCGTGAAAACACTCCCTCCCTCGAGAGCGGATCGTGAAAAACACTTCGTCCAAAAATTAAACGGATCGTGAAAACACTCCCTCCCTCGTGAGCGGATCGTGAAAACACTCCGTCCATAAAATTAAACGGATCGTGAAAACACTCCCTCCCTCGTGAGCGGATCGTGAAAAACACTCCGTCCGAAAAGTAAACGGATCGTGAAAACACTCCCTCCCTCGTGAGCGGATCGTGAAAACACTCCGTCCATAAAATTAAACGGATCGTGAAAAAACACTTCGTCCAAAAAGTAAACGGATCGTGAAAACACTCCCTCCCTCGTGAGCGGATCGTGAAAAACACTTCGTCCAAAAAGTAAACGGATAGTGGAAAACACTCCGTCCAAAAAATAAACGGAACGTAAAAACACTCCGTCCATGAAAGTAAACGGATCACGAAAACACTCCCTCCCTCGTGAGTGGATCGTAAAAACACTCCATCCGATTGTGAACGGATAGTGAAACCGCTTCGTCAAAAAAAAATTAAAAAAAATTAAACGGATAAGTAAAGACACTCCGTCAAATAAATTAAATAGATCGTGCAAACGCTCCTTCATGTAAATCGAATAAATAAAAAAAAAAAAAAACACTCCCTCCCCCATGAGCGGATCGTGAAATCGCTGTCAAATAAATTAAACAGAAGGACGAAAAAAGCTTCCCTCCTAACGGACAGGTCGCTAAATCACCCCGAACATACCCTTCATCACAGGGGGTCCTAAACCAAGTGGTTCATACGATGAGCAAAGTCTTTTAGACCATATACGCCCTCGTCTGTTTCCTATACTAAATACAAAATAACTCCGGCAACGCAAAGCGCCAATCGGCTGAACGTTACAAATAACACATACTTTTGAAGGCACGGATAATAAATAATTCCGGATATACATTTACCATGCACGTTGAGGACATTTAATTCTTCTACATTCACCAGGTTCAAATAGGAAAGAAACGAACATCTGGAACAATCCGAACCGGAAAGTCCAATCAAAAAAAAAAAAAGAAAAGAGAAGAGAGAAAAAATCTCATCATCAGAGCCAACGTTGCCTCCGGAAATAAAAAAAAAAAAAAAAAAAAAAAAAACCATTGGTCGGAAATAAAAAAAACCTTGTGCGAAAAATAGTTACAAGTCGTTTCATCAGGCAAGACAACAAAAGAACACAACCAACAACAAACATTACCAGTCACGAACAAATCATTGTGCGGGATGTCTAGTTACAATCATTGTCATTATTACATTCATCCAAGAAAAAAAAAAAAAAAAAGCAAACGACAGTCAACAGCCCTTATCCGCAACGTCCCTCACAATAGAAGAGCCGCCTGTCGATGCATGCTTCACACCGGAAGATGTTCCGGTCTGTTTAGGGGGACGGGCTGTCATAACTTTTGTTGGCGGGGCACGGACAACAGGAAGGACATCCATAAGCTCGGCCAAAGGCAATCGGTAAGAGTCTGCAAGCTTCTGCACGTAGGGGTACTGAGCCTCAAACAACTTCGCATATTCCGCCTGCCAAATTTTGGGAGCTTCCATGTCAAGGTTACGAAACTTAGCCAGAACTCTGTCATGATCCTCTTTTTTACGTTCATACTTAAGACCGTCTAGAAACCCAGCGGTATATGTCAAGCTGTAAACTCTTCCCACACTCTCTTTGTACTCGGAACTACAGAACAACCGTTGACAAACAGTTGGAAGCAGATCCTTCACAACACTTTGGCGCTCAATCTCCGATCGCCCAACCTGGGCAAGCAAGTCTTTATTCTCTTGCTCCAGTCTCCCTATGGTTTCATCCCTCCGTCCTACCCCCTTTTCCAATTCCTTTAAGCCCTCAGCCCGAGAGTCAGCTATCCTCCTCCATTCATCCCTGTCTCTCTCCATCTCAGCTAATTGAGCAGATAGTCTCTCCTCTCGGGTCGACATTCCGCCTCGCACATCAGATAGCTCCTGCTTAAGAGCATTAAACTCATCAACCAGTCGTGCATGCCTGCCATGCTCCGCACTACGCTGCACTATACTGTCCTTATGCTTCCGGTTTAGCTCCTTATGCTCACCGAGCAGTTGGTTGAACCTGCGGAGCAGCTCAGCCTGCATAGCAACACCACTTCCGGCCTGCTCATACGCCACATGAACCAGCTGGCTAAGAGTTAACTCTTCGAGAACAGCTTTCTTGGCAGGAGGTGTGACATGCATCAACAACTCCTGGCAGGCTCGGTAAGAATCCAAACGGATATTCTGAGGCAAAGACCAACCGGGAACAAAAAGCTCCTTCTCGAGCAAACCCTGATCTGTAATGAGAATAAATTACTCGGTAAAATCAAGGCAACAAAGATATATATAAAAAAAAAACCCACAGGAAAAACTTCCTACCTCCTCCGACCGACTGATGTTCCACAACAGTATGTTGAGAATGCATGGAATGGTCTGAATGAACCAAATGATCTGCAAGAGTAGTAAAGGAACATAAATAAGGAAGAAGAGAGGTTGAAATAAAAAGCCATGACCAGTCAAGAAAGACATTTCATACCGTCAGACAAAGACTGCTGATGTTCTATGTGTGTTTCCGGAACAGGCTGTTCCTCGGGATTATTCTCGTCAGTGTGCTCAGACGAAGATTCCTGAACATCCGGATTCTCACCACCTTCTTGATCTTCTCGGTCCGGCCTTTCTCCTCCGTCCTGATTCCCCACAACACCCTCAGCCATCAGCGGCTCAACATGACGGATGGGAGTGGCATCAAGAGTATGATCCGAGGGTTCATCCCCCTCCCCCCGTTTATTTTTCTTCTTCTTGGGCTCCCGAACAACCGATGGCCCTTCAGCATTCCTCTTCTTCCCATCCGCCTCTGCTGCCTGTTTTTTCCTCTCCTTCTCCTCTCGGGCAGACAGTATATTCAGGTCCGGTCTCTCAACTACCTTCTGTAAAGGAGTTGTCTCAGGAATCACGCTCCCCGGTGCCAATGGCTCAGTTGTTCGCTTCGGCCTCTGACTCTCATCCTCCAAAGGATCTCCCCTACTAACTTCAACATCAATTTCAACCGGAAGTTCCAAATACTCTGTCATGGAAAGAACCACAAAAAAGAAAAAGAAAAAGGGGAAGCAGTAGAGATGATAAGCCAAACCTCAAGCTAAAAAACAAAAACCCTGCGAAACAAAGCCAAGCAAAATCACATTACCATGCCCATCGGCATCCTTTAGAACGCCCTTATAACCAGGATAATCAAAAACCCTACTAAGTCCTGTCATCCATAATAGAGCGGCTGAAGGTTTTTTCAAGCGAATCACCTTCCGAGCAATCATTTTAGCGTCCCTTTCAGAATACGACACCGGGAATTCGTCGGTAACTTTGGAATCCCTATGCCTCCATGGCATTACATGCGGAAACGCCCTCCGGTTGATCAAAAAGAAATGATTCTTCCAGTGCTTTAACCCTGTCAACACCTCCTCAAAGCATTTCATTGCTCGCGCCCCTGTCCGGTTTTCAAAGGAAAACCAATGCCCCTGCTTACATAATCTGTAGAAGACCCTAAAAAGATGGATGGTTGGTCTCACATCCAGGCTATAACAGCGAATCTCAAACATGGTCACTCTGTTCAAACCTATCGGTACTAGTTGAGAAATATGCACCCGGAAATATCCTATCACTGCTAGTAAGAATGTTGAGAAAGGAATCCTAATACCCCCTATCCTTAGCTGGTGAACATAAATACCGATTTTGTCTGCCGGTAACATGTCCATGGTCATTCCTTCCGGAGGCAACGTTGGCTCTAAATCCAAGGGGATTCCGAACTCACCAACCACACGATCCAACTCGCCCTGCGTCAATTTAGACGTATGTACATGCATATCGCACTTAGGAACTATTCTAGCGGGCTGCGGTCCAATCCTACTGACTAAAGGGAAATTCCCTTGTGCGCTCATCTCAGCGGCCATATCTAAAAGGATGCCGATGGAAAATTTACGAAAGATAATTACAAAGAAGAATGAAACGCACCTCTCGGAAATTCCTAAAACAAGTGATCGGTTGAAGAAGTAGATTATGCACCGAAGGAAATAAAAATAAAAAGCGCAGTTGAAAACTGGAAAATGAGAACAGAAACCGATATATATATAGGAGGGAAAACTTACAAAGAAGTAAAAAGGTCACGTCACCCTGACACCTTCCGACGTGGCAGTTTGTGGAACGTTGGATGCTCATAGTAAAGCTACGCGTGGCACACAACTGTTAGTATATAAAATAAACGCCAACTTATCCGGCCCATGGGCCTACAACTGAATTAGCCCAACAAGTCTGAACAAGCCCTATAATCATCGGGCTAACACATATATACATTCCGAATCTGTCGGCCCTCAACACATAAAAAACAATATCAGAAGACACATTGATGCACATATCCGACCGGTGTATGTGCCCGAAGGACACACACCGGGAGGCAAAAACAACACTAGTCCGAACGACTCAGGCCGAAAGGCCACAAGGTACTCTTTTAAGTATTGCATCATCAGTATTTTCCTAACAAAGCAATACCGGCTGTATTAATCCGAAGCGCAGGAAGAAATCGCAAAGATGTTATTCAAGTATCGCACCATCCGTCTTCAACCAATGCTACAATACTGGGGGGGACATGTTGGTGTATGTGCCCGGATGACGCACATCATCCAGACCATTTGTACCCGTCCGAATTCATACTTTAAGTATTGCACCATCAGTCTTCAACCAATGCTACAATACTGGGGGGGACATGTTGGTGTATGTGTCCGGACGATGCGTATCGTCCGGACTGCCATCGCGCGTCCGGACTACTCACTACGTCCGGACTATTGTCGCACCCCCGGTCATTTCCACCGACGGGTTCGCCGCCAGTTATGCTGTGTAGTCCCATCAACCAGCACCTTCCCAGATTTCACGGGATTGTGTTCCCCACGTGACCTGACACATACCTACTATGTCAGACATAGGTCAACTCGCATGGTCCCGAGGTGAACAGGTACAGTAGGTGTGGGTAGTATAAATACCCACACCTCATTTATGATTTTCATTAATACTTACACCTACCACTATTACTTCCACATTACTGTTCACCCAATAATAAACCGATACTTACTCTCACGCCGGAGGTCGGTCTTGGGATAAAACCCAGGGCGAGCCTAACGCGTGTGTTTCGTGTGTGTAGGAGCGAGTAAGGTCCAAGGAATCCGCGCCGAAGGACGATATACGGAGGTGGGACCTTCCTACAAGGTTTTACTTCAACATGGTACCTGAGGACTGGGGTTAGAGAAAAGCATGGAATTTATTCCACAAACTTTGATCAATTGTTTAAGTTCCTACATGAGCCACGTTTATTTTTGTTCCGGTTAAAAAAAGTTAAAAAAAAAAAAAAAAAATTTGCATGAAACGACTCGTGATGCCACTTTTGTAATTTAAATAACTTGACATTCAAATAAATAAATAAACACATCAAGCACGTTTAGCGGAAGCAAGGATCTTTATTTAACATGTATAAAGTAATACCTAATAATAAAAGAAACGTACCTTGATCCTAGCCAAACAAGGATCAAACTTCACTTTTCTTCTCTTGAACAATGAATAGGATTAACATGGAACCCCTTACCTTTTTGTTCCACAATCCAAGATATAATAACTAAAGTAAGTTATTATCGAGCTTTTGTACACACGTACTATAACCAACTAACGTTAGATGCTAGTGTAAAGACACGTAAAAAACCAAAACAATTTTGTTTCACAAAAAACTTTGGATCGACACTCTTGGGGAGTGTTCGACCGGTTATGGGAGCAAGAGAAGAGAAACACAAACTTTAGGGTTATAGTAATTGCACAAGGTAAAAAACTAAACACCATTGGGTTTGTAATTATAGGCAAACCCTAAACTTGGAGTAAAAGAAATCAATGGGTTGGGTTACCCATTGAATCCGATCGGCCAACCCAAAGGGAATGGGTTTCCATATTTTCTTTGGCTCCTAATTTCACTTATGATCCTCCCTTTATTCCCTAACGGTCGTTAGTCAATTCGGTTAATTACTTAACGTCCGTTAGTCCTCATTTCGTGTCCAAATAACTAAAATACATAACTATTATATATATTAATTATTTACCTTAGTCATTCATACGTAAAGTGTGCAATCCCTCGATCCCGAGTTCGAATCTAGTCATACACGATAATATTTTTCCATTTAAACTCTAACATGAAAGTCATGCGAAACTCCCACTTGGAAATCTATTAAAAGTGTAATGACATTGGTTAGCGTCTAGCAACACTCCAATGCCCCCAGAACAACTCGGGTGGTGGTCTCCTGGAAAAACCATTCGATGATTCATCATCATACTCATCATTTTGTTTCTAATACTACATTAATAAAGATATGGATCTAAGTCATTCTTTATTAATAATTCTGTTTCTCGTTGTTTATGATTAAATAAGATTACCAAATCTTCTGAACTATTCAGGGGAGATCTTGGGTGTGGCCACACATACATCTTACCAATCCTACGAGGGGCCCAACAGTATTAAACTCCAAACAATTTGAAGGAACAAATTCTATCTTGACTACGAGCATAACACATGCACTTCGCAACGCTTCTGAAAACAATCCTTATAGCTACCAGTTACGTATAGCGGTAAATTGAATTACAGAAATGCACTACATGCATGACAGTTATCTGGCATCTCAAGTCTGAGGATAACTATATACACATGATTTACTTAATGACAAGATCCATAAAGTAAACTCATGAAGTCGGGATAAGTCCTATACTCAAACATTTTGAATATCATGTGAAATTGGTATGACAACGCATCAATATACTTTCAAGTATATTATACCAATACTCAGATTTGTCTTAATTTAATGATATTCCCATATCATTAACTGACAACGGACAGTTTAGAATATATAAATACATTCAATGATATAAACATGCAAATATAGGATATAAAATGATAAACAAACATAACCATTATTTTTATTCCATTAAAATAATAACTGTTTTACAACATCCCATTATCCAAACACTAATCACAGATATGCATGAAACTATCAGCTAAACGAAGTCCTATGCCTTCAGAAAGTCCTTTAAGCTTTCCACCGGGTAGAGCCTTCGTTAATGGATCTGCTAAGTTGTCATCTGTGTGAACTTTGAGTAGTTCGATTTCGCCTATCTCCACTTGTTCTCTAACATAGTGATATCGAATCGGGAAATGTCTGGTGCCCTTCATGATTCCAGGTTCATTGGCAAAACACTCTCCACCAAAAGAAAAAACACATACAAAACACTCTCCACCAAAACTCCCACTACCGGAATCCACCACCGGACGTCACCAACATCGTACCCGCGACCACCATAAGGGAAACCACCACTACTGGACCACGACTACCGAGAAGAAAAAGTATTTTGTTTATTCGCAACAATATTCACAACAAAATATTTGCAACATCCAAACTTTTAATACTCGGTACAAAATCGAGCGCCTTGTTTATTCTCATGTTGCAAAATTAGTTGCACACAACACCACACCAAATAACTTTAAATAGGCAATAAATTTTGCCACCATATTTTGCACCAAATAACACGAACAATTTTGCGCTTAACATCGCACAAAACATCGCATAATTCTACATAAAACAACCAGATGATGTTGTATCAAACAACTCAAATGTATGCACCCAAACACCCCAAATTTCAAAACAAGAAAAAATAAACCGCTTGCAAAAAAAAAAAAAAAAAAAAAAAAAAAAAAAAAAAAAAAAATACTAAAATACAAACTGCAATTAATTGATTCTTCTATTTAAGCTTAATTTTTTTTCCAGAAACTAAATTTACGATGTTACAAATCATTGTAAAGAATTGGGTGCAAAACTCATTTATTTACTATGCAAACGATGCATTTTACCACGACTGCGTAGCTGTGACAACAAATATTTTGGATTTCAAATAGCACCCAAATTCGCATTCCGCAAGAATGAGTTTAATATCCACATTTTGTCATGAAATCATATTAGTTACACAAACTAGTAACATGACGAGATTTTAGCCAACATGCACCTACCAAATTCTTTTGCCAAAAGATTAGAGTAGTCCCTGTTAAACTCACCCTAAACTATGTATGTCAAACTTCTTTTTTTTTTCTTCGTGAAATGCATATTGTGGCCCAAATTACACCTATGATCACATTCCAAAAGAATTTTTATTCCAATTACCCATTTCCGTGACTTATATCATTTACACAAATCGATATAGTGCCACAATATCAAACCAGTAAAATATGTGCGAGCTTTGTTGGTTTACTGAATATAACAAATGAATCGAATCTCATTGGGGCCTACCTTTCCATTCAATAAATTGATTATGCGACTTAATACATACATAAACTAGAGCATTATCAGTCAATTATAAAAGCCCACACGTTTTCCCAACATAAACTTCAACATACTTGGCCTATGTATCTTATTTATCAAATGAAACAAACTCTTAAAAGTAGTTGCAAAACCAACAAAAGAAAATTGTGTAATCACAATTCGTTTATATAACAGGCCCTTTCAAAATGATATAATGAAAACATTGTTATATGAGTTTTGGAAAAATATTAAATCGAGTATGACTAGAATCGAACACGGGACTGAGGGATTGCACACTTTACGTATGAATGATCAAAGGAATAATTAATATATATTATTATATATTTTAATTATTTGGACACAAAACGATAACTAACGGACATTAAAGTAATTATTGGAATTGACTAATGATTGTTAGTAAATAAAGGAGGAGGTTAAGTGTCGAGTTTTGGAACTTGAGGATGTATTAGACTCAAACTTGAAAAACAAGTTTGGAGGCTATATATACACCCTCAAACCCTTTAAAAAGTCAACACAAAATAATAACCAAAAGTTGTACGAAATATTATACATGGTTGTTTGACAAGCCATGAACAGTGATAATCTATACTACCTTATAATGTATTTAGGACATCTATATTTAGAAGTCTTAAAATGTTTAAGACCAAAAACATTTCTTTAATAGGAAAGATGCATACACATATAAGTAAAAGCCTAGAAATTTAAGTGTCTTTAAAAAGTCTAGGTTGTTACAAGTATAGCTTTCAATGCTTGTAATCTTTTAAGACTTACAAGAAAAGAAGCATAGTGTACACCACTTTAATACATATAATTTTCAGACTTACAAAATAAGAAGCATAATGTACACCACTTTAATGCACATTAAAGTGGTCAATAAACCACATTAATGCTTTTTAATGTAGTCAATTAATTAACTGGTCAATAAATACAATTAATACAGCTATTAAAACACCCCTTACATAAGAAATACAAATTATCAAGCATATTGTACAACCAAATTAAACACAATTCATACATTAAATGTTACTAATACAAATAATAAAATACATTATACAAATATTCAAGCCCGAACAGCGAACAGGCAACGGGCCAAATGGGCTTGAGTCCGAACCGGTGCAGGCCAAACGGGCTCGGGCTAAACAAAATTCTTGATATTCGTAAATTTATTGTCAAAAAGAACATAATAAACTAAAATACATTATTCAACGGAAAATTTAATTTCAGGGTACCCGCGCGTTGCTGTCGCAGCAACGCGCGGGTACCCTGCTATTACATATAATAGAGGGATGACTCTCTCTCCAAATTTTAAGACTTACAAGAAAAGAAGCATAGTGTACAACACTTTAATGCACATAATTTTCAGACGTACAAGACAAGAAGCATAGTGTACACCACTTTAATGCACATATTAAAAAAAATAAAACACCACATTAATGCTATTTAATGTAGTCAATTAATTAACTGGTCAATAAATACAATTAATACAGTTATTAAAACACCCCTTACATCAGAAATACAAATTATCAAGCATATTGTACAACCAAATTAAACACAATTCTTGGATTAAATGTCACTAATAAAAATAATAAAGCACATTATACAAATATTCAAGCCCGAACGGGCAACGGGCCAAATGGGCTTGAGCCCGAACGGGCGCGGGCCAAATGGGCTCGAGCCCGAAGGGGTACGGGCCAACGGTCTCGAGCCCGAACGGACATGGGCTATACGAAATTCTTGATATCCGTAAATTTATTGTCAAAAAGAACATAATAAACTAAAATACATGATTCACCGGAAAATTTTATTTCAGGGTACCCGCCGCCGTAACGCGCGGCTAACCTGCATTAAATGTCACTAATACAAATAATAAAGCACATTATACAAATATTCAAGCCCGAACGGACAACGGGTAAAATGGGCTTGAGCCCGAACGGGCGCGGGCCAAACGGGCTGGAGCACGGGCCAACGGGCACGGGCTAAACGAAATTCTTGATATCTGTAAATTTATAGTAAAAAAGAACATAATAAACTAAAAAAAAATGATTCACCGAAAAAATTTATTTCAGGGTACCCGCCGCCGCAACGCGCGGGTACCCTGCTAGTATAATCAAAAGGTCAAAAGTCAAATCGACCTTTTAGTTTCTGCATCGTACAGTAATATAGTTTGATATAATTTGATATCTTTGACTTATTGATTATTGTCATATACATGTGTATCTCGTACAGTATGTATATATTTATATTTATATTATTACTTCTTCCTTCTTGAATAATAGATTCAAGGTTTATTGAACAAAATAGTTTTGGTTTAATAATTGTGTTCATTCACTAGCATCAACCTTTGATCGGTTATAGTACGTGTGTACAAGATCTCGGATATAACTTACTTTAGTTATTATCTTGGATTGTGGAACAAAAAGGTAAGGGGTTCCACGTTAATCCGTTTGATTGTTCTAGTGAAGGAGAAAGAAGATTTGATCCTTGTTCTTGCTAGGATCAAAGGTATGTAACTATTTATTATTCGGTAATACTATTTATGTGTTAAATTAAGATTCTTGCTTCCGCTATTATGTGCTTTGATGTTTATTTATTTATTTGAATGTCAAGATATTTAAATTACAACAGTGGCATCACGAGCCGTTTAACATGTAATTGTAATTATCGAAACACATAATAAAAATCAAATCTTGATTTGGATTTACATGTTTTTATTAGTTGATTTTTTTTAGGGTTTTAATTCTAGATCTTGAAAAATAATTCGAACTATACAATTAGGGAGGGGGTTCGACCCTCTTTTATTAAAAAGTTAGTTTTGTAACCCTAATTAGGACATGTTTATGTGTTTATTTGAATAAAGGGTTACGTTCCTGGATGATCCATGATTTTTTCATGCAAAGAAATCATGGATTAAGGTTTGTTTTATTTGCTACATGTTTAGATAAATCTAAAATTAGGGGAGACCTAATCTATTAAATTATTGAATCAGTTATGTGCAACGTGGTATTTAATTAATTAAAGCTTACGCGGCCAATTGTTGGTGTATGTGGTCTATTGGGTACAATGCGCTCGAAAACCAATGGGAGTTTTATTAATTATATACATAATTATTCACATAGAGATTATTAATAGGATTTATCAAAAGGTTTGCATGTGGCTATATGATTTAATTGTTAAGATTATATATATGTTATTATGGTTTATTTAATTTTTGTTAAAATTAATTGTCTTATTTGTTTAAATTGTTCTTGAATTGTAAGCAAAAAGAGGGTGATTTTTGGTATAAAAATTAAATGGACCTAATAACTATGAAACCTTGATGTGGTAAATTATTTATTGCCAAGTCTTATGTGCCGACAGTGGTTCGCTTCGCACGGTAATTTGCTCACAGGCGAGACTAGCAATTTAATAATTTACTACATAATTTTATAAGACTTAGAATCATAAACTTTTAATTGATTGATGCAACTGTACAAATGGTCGAAGCGGCGGACCTAATGTTGACAAACTATAAAGTGGGTATAAGGTTGTTTCGCATTAAATTGTGGCCTTAAAGAGACTCCATTCTGTCTCTCCGCTCGCCTGTGCGTCAATGTTAGACTTACCAAGTACACTATTATATGTACGAAGCATCTTTAGGCAAAGTTGTAAGTTACTCAACGCCTCAATTAAAACTTTGTTGATTTAACTCTTAGCGAATTGGTAATTAAAATTGTTTTGAAAACTTATGATACAAAGATGAGTGCATGCTTCTTTGTACATATTTTGATTGTCACATCAAAATAAATACCCTTAAAATTTAAGTCCATGCTATCTAATTATAAGAGACACTTGAAGTTAATATCTGGCGTAAGTGAGACCTTGACACAGATATTAATGACAAGGTAAATTACATGCTTTTATTGCCAGCAGATCAACTGAGTGTAATAAAATTATGTGAATTTACATGTTTTAAAATTAGACGACTTAATTAAGTTATAAGTAAGACCTTGAGACTTAAAGCATGAGATGGGAAGAAACATGCTTACATTGCAAATTGTTCGGCAAATGTAATTCCCATAAATTTAGGAGTCGGAAAATTGTTTCGCAATTATTGTACGACAAGTTACCATCTTTTGTACTTTCACTGCTAGCAGATCAACTGATGTGGTGGAACTATGGAAAGTTGGATTCTAGTTTTTGATGTGTGCGTGTGTATTGCTCTAATTTTTATAACCACGGCAGCGGCTCCAAAGACTTGGTGCGCGCGTGATGTCGTTGTGGTTTTAGCAGTATTCAAGTTTTAAATTTATATTTAGCCGACTTATCAATAACACACACTTTAACGAGCAGTGTACCCGGTCAGTATGAATATAATGGTAAGTAGAGTGTCGATCACTAAGAGTGGAACGTATTATCTAGTTATTCTAATCAGTATTTTAATATCTTAAGTTAGCTATACAACCTAATCTAACGCAAGGGGGTTCAGCCTGAGAGACTGGCATGGTTTGGTTATAATTAAATAATAAACTAAACTAATGAGCACGAATCAGCGATTAGCACACACGTACACAGATAAATACTTGAGACAATAAGAAGACCTGTCCTGATAATTAAGTAGCTTGTCACTTGTTTTATTGCTAGTTTTATATGAAGTGTATAGTTCGATGCGACGCACCGAGATTTAAACCTTTCTCGTTGGCTCTAATCTTATCGGCGAGTAAACCCTTAATGATTACTTATGTCTATCCTATTTATTAAAGACACGCTGAAACAAATAGGCGAGGAAGGGGCATGGCGACCCAAGCAATGCTCAGCTAGACACAGAGGTTATCAATGCACTAATAAAAGTCACCAAAGACATCAACATATAAACTTTAATTAATGGGAAAGCAATTTTAAGGGGTGCCCATGGTTTTCCGTAGTCACATGGAATCGTCCCATCAATCCTGATGAATTAAAGTGTACTAATACAATAAAACAAAACTACTTAATGAATTGAATACATGCAGGACCTTCTTACAGCTCTTGTATCTTCGTTCAAGGTGTGTCTTGTGCTGCTAATGCGTCTGACTTCGTCCTAGGGTTTCTTATGTCTTTTGCTAAGTCTCGTACTCTGTATATTGCACACAAAATTCGTCTGACTTTGGGGTATTTATAGTTTCTGTCTGAGGGTTAGATGTGGCGCATTGAATAAGTAGATGCGGCGCATTGACTTAACTTCGCGTGGGGTCCAAGATTAATATATTCAGGAATATTCGTACACCACCTTAAGATGCGGCATAACTCCATTTCTCTATGCGGCGCATGTCCTTTGCTGTCTTGGATCGTAACTTGTGAAATCTTGATAGTGATGCGCCGTATGTAAGAAGTAGGATGCGGCGTATCTGGAGCAGAATGATCTTGATCTTGTTCATTTCAGTAGACTCTTAACTTCATGCTTGTTTTGCTCCATAATTAGTCCAAAATCGCCAAGTTTCACATAGTACTTGTTTTTACCTGAGAATTACAAAAGTAAACATTAACGTATCAATTCTCACAGATAATATAATAAAACAAGTCAAATAAATAGGATAAATGATGGTAATAAAATGTACTTATTTGAGTTGATGCGCGTGTATGTCGTTGCGGTTTAGCAGTATTAATGCCTACTCAAGTTTTAAATTTATATTTAGCCGACTTATCAATAACACACACACTTAACGAGCAGTGTACCCGGTCAGTATGAATATAATGGTAAGTAGAGTGTCGATCACTAAGAGTGGAACGTATTATCTAGTTATTCTAATCAGTATTTTAATATATTAAGTTAGCTATACAACCTAATCTAACGCAAGGGGTTCAGCCTGAGAGACTGGCACAATTTGGTTGCAATTAAATAATAAACTAAACCAATAGGCACGAATCAGCGAATAGCACACACGTACACAGATAAATACTCGAGACAATAAGAAGATCTGTCCTGATAGATAAGTAGTTTGTCACTTGTTTTATTGCTAGCTTTATATGAAGTGTATAGTTCGATGCAACGCACCGAGATTAAGTCCTTTCTCGTTGGTTCTAATCTTATCGGCGAGTAAACCCTTAATGATTACTTATGACTATCCTATTTATCTTTCTTCCTACTTTTCTACAGACGATAGAATGCATAGGCGATCTAATAAATAGGCGAGGGCAGAGGCATGGCGACCCGATCAACGCTCAGCTAGACACAGAGGTTATCAATGCACTAATAAAAGTCACCAAAGACATCAACATATAAACTTTAATTAATGAGAAAGCAGTTTTAAGGGAGTGCAATCTTTCCGTTGTCACATTACACAAGCCACCAATCTTGATGAATTAAAGTTTACTAACACAATAAAACAAAACTACTTAATGAATTAAACACATGCAGCACTTTCTTACAGCTCTTGTATCTTCGTTTGGGTGTGTCTTGTGCTGCCTATTCGTCTGAATTCGTCCTAGGTTTCTGTACTTCGTATATAATATTATGCGCTCTCGAATTCGTCTGGTCTTGGGGTATTTATAGTTTCTGTCTGAGGGTAAGATGCGGCGCATCTAGTAAGTAGATGCGGCGCATTGACTTAACTTCGCGTGGGGTCCAAGATTAATATATTCAGGAATATTCGTACACCGCCAGAAGATGCGGCGTAACTCCATAAGTAGATGCGGCGCATGTCCTCTTGTATCTTGGATCGTATCTGGTGAAATCTGGATAGTGATGCGCCGTATGTAATAAGTGAGATGCGGCGCATCTGGAGCAGAACTTGTACATTTCAGTAGACTCTTAACTTCTTGCATGTTTTGCTCCATAATTAGTCCAAAATCGCCAAGTTTCACCAAATGCTTGTTTTTACCTGAGAATTACAAAAGTAAACGATTAAGTATCAATCCTCATACATAATATAATAAAACAAGTCAAATAATTAGGATAAATGATAGTAATAAAATGTACTTATTTGAGTTCATCAAATATCCCCCCACTTGAACTTTACTTGTCCCCAAGTAAACCTTAGAATTAATCTTATGAAAATGTATCCTAAAAGATATTAGGATTTATTTTTATATTTAAGCATGTATTCGTTTTTGTCATAATCACACAACCAAACACTTAACGAATTAGAAGTAAAAATAAAATAATTTGATAAAAGCAAATCTAATCGTTTAACTGTCCAGTCGTGACGAATATTCTATCATAAGCTTGGCAAGTATACACATCTCCCCCACTAAAGCCAAGGAATAACAAGTCTAAAGCGGTAAAAAGGGTTTTTAGGTTTAAAGGGTTAATTATTCTCCTTAATCTCTATCGATCTCAAATTCCAGAAAAGGCGACAAAATCACAAATACATGATCGAATCCACGAACACGATACTTGCAATTGCTCAAATCCTTAACTCGAATAGGCTAAAGATAAGACCAAGTAATCTTTACCAATAATATTATATCAAAGAGGGCGACAAAATCATAAATAGATAGCCGAATCCACGACTACGATACTTAAGATTGCTCAAATCCCTAATCTCAATAAATCAAAGGTTTGGATAAAGAATAATATAGGGTATGGATAATATTTGGGATACAAATTGGTGTAAAATGAAAAATAAATTAAACAGATAAATGAAAATCCTAAGTGTGGTAAATTGCTATCCCAACCATCCCATAAATAAGACTCATATCATCGAATAACTCACGCTTTAACACTTGAAACACACGCTTTAGGTAGACACGAATTATACTCAACAAGATCTCAATCAAAGAATAATCCTTAGTTGGCGTTCCCATAACGGCCAACTCTCATTCAATCCATTAATATAATATACAACAAATAGTGGTGATATCGACCACTTAATACAAAACTTTACATAAGTTGGTTAAAACAAACATCCAACTTTTCCTTTTTCTTTTCTATTTTTTCGATTTTTTTTTTTTTTTTTTTTTTTTTTTTTTTTTTTTTTTTTTTTGATGTGTAGAATTTCATAACTTTTCTATCACTTTCTTTCCGGATAATTTTTTTCATACTTTTCATACTTTCAGAAATAACTGTAATAGCGAAAGTGGTAAACACACGAAAAATAAACTCAAAGATATACAATATTTACTTTCATTCCAATTGCATTGTGCAATTTCCTGACTCAACCAAAGATAATGAATTACGCACGCGAACACAGGTAATGTAAGGAAACACACTTTGCCTAAAGCAATTAACCAACCACGGATTTTAATCTACAGGGTAGGCTAAGGTGTAAGGGTGTAACGAAACATTATAACAAAGGTGTAAGAAACGAAAGGAATGGCTCTGAGTATTTTTCTAGGGGTATCTTACTCTAAAAGTGAGAGTAACAAAAGGGTTTATACGGGGTTTAACTAACCAGTGTAGTTAGTTAATATCACATAACATATAAAGGCTATTTGGGTGTAATCCTAGAAATTTACCAATTTAGACAAGTCATTCCAATTATAAAGATAATACTTATTATGGTGGTCTCGAATAGTATACAAGCCAAGTTCTAAAGTTTACAAGTCACCGGCACACTCATAGATTTGTGAATTTTGAAAAGTTCACAATTTTTAGAAATAATGTTATGTGTGCAGCTATGTAATTTAGACTTTAAACAAAAACATGCTAAAAATTTTAAATTTTGATATATTAAGTGCATTTTAAGCATATTTTGAAAAAGTTTAGGACAAGTAAGTGTTCTAATTCTCCAATCCCCCCCACTTAAGTTAAACAGCGTCCTCGTTGTTTGTATCAAAGATTAAAAACTGGAAAATAAAAGAATTAGAACAGAAAAACTCCCCTGATATTTGCTCGGTATGATCCTCCATTTTTTGTATAAGAGCAAAAATCAACTTTCTTGTGGATGAGAACGTTTAAGCTTCATATTTGATGTATCCACAGGAAATGTAGGAATCTAAAATACCATCAAGACTTAAACACACCTGAGTTAAGCAAGTTCAAACTTGCATAATACATTAGTAGTTAGAAAAAAATAAAACTTTAAAAAAAATTAAAATGAAAATCATCAGGTCAGTCGATACGCCGTATCTTATGGAAGAAGATACGCCGTATCGAGCCTGGAATAAATACGAATCAGAATAAAAGATGCGTCGCATCCTTAACCAGGGATGCACCGCATTAAAATACTGAGAGAAAGTTTTAAAGTGAAAAATAAAAATGCAGAAAATTAAATAAGATATGACCATTGCAGGCGATGCGTCGCATCTTATGATGGAGATGCGCCGTATCTTTTGCAGGCCTGACTGACTCGACACAGAACATAATGTAAAAAATTTCCGGGTTGTCTCCCGGTCAGCACTTGTCTTTATTCCAGAGTCTTCAAGTTAGACTCACGTTCAGCTCCTTATTTCGATCTATTGATCCCCACATGTCCGTGCACGATGTAGTTGCGAATTACTTCATCACGAACATATTCCGGCCCCAATTCAAGTACACCTTTGTAGAATCTTTTCATCATTTGGTACGGATATTCGATCCCCTTCTCAGCATCATTTTCATCTACAAAAAGAAATGGTGTAAATTTGTAACAAAATTTGTTAGGGGCATGTTTAAACCTTGGGTGAGCACGAGGCATCATGTAAGTGATAACGTTGCTTCCACTTTGAAAGGTGATCTTTCCTTCAAATCTTTTAGCGTTAATTTCGACCTCCTTACAAAATGGTTTCCCAACGATCACGTCACCCATCTCAACATCACGATAAGCATCCATGTTTTCCACCACGGTGAAATCTGTAACAATAGTTAAATTTCCAACAAAAATAGGTACATTCATGAACATTCAAACTACGTTTTTACCTCTATACTCAATTTTGTTTTTCATTATAGAATTATAGAAATCTTTTGACATTACATTAATTGATAAAATAGGGAAAAAGTTGGCGCTAATCTGTTTAAATCCTATCATGCAAGGAAATTGTAAATTATAAGCACAATCTACATGGATCTTTCTACCATAATCACAAAAACTATGATATCCTTCAAATTCATCATAATTCTTAGTGTTGATCATATTGATTCTAGGTATATCCATAATTTCTCCTTCTTCAATTTCGGGTTCAAAATCCTCCATAAATTGATCATTGATTCCTATTGGTAAGTTAAGATCATTTAATTCAATGTAGTCTCCACTATAGGTCTCAAGTGATTCATTATTTACTAAGGTTTCTCCCATAAACCTAGCTTCAAGATCGAGGTCCATACGTTCTCTTAATCCTAGCACATAGACGCCTCTAATTATGCTTTTAGCAGGATCTTGACACTTATAGACTAGTTTATTATTCCCTACCCTTAATGATATTTTTCTTTTAAACACATCAATCTTAGCATGGGCGGTGGACAAGAAAGGTCTTCCAAGGATTAAAGGAATCTTAACATCCTCGGGCATATCTAATATAAAAAAGTCTACGGGGAAAACAAACTTCTCAATCTTAACTAGCACATTATTAGCAATCCCTTCAGGTCGTTTTAACCGTTTTATCAGCCAATTCAATAAGCAACTTGGTTGGTGCTAATTTTCCTAGTCCTAGGGTAGTGAATGTCTTAAGGGGCATAACACTAACGCTAGCTCCTAAGTCAGCTAACACATTATTGAAAGATATATCATTAATTGAACAAGGTAAAGTAAAACTTCCTGTGTCCTTTTCTTTATAAGGCAAGGCATGTAGGACGGTTGCAGAGCTCTCTTCTTTCATTGTAGCCTTGATCTCCTCTTCAATATTTGTCTTCTCTTTGAGTAGCCTCCTTAAACTGATTGAAGAGTTAAAGAAAAATTCGGGTTTTGCAACATCATTACCATTCATCAATCTTCTAGGTATGTTAGGCGTGACTTCCTCAGTGGTGCTTATGGCCTTGACATGATCTCTTGGGTTGGTTTCAGTTGAGCTAGGTAAACTTCCGTATCCCCTTTCTTGAAGAACTTTGCTCATTTGTCCAATTTGTTGTTCCAATGCTTTGATCGAAGCTCCTTGATTTCTTGTAATAGTATCCGTTGAGGCTCGGATTTCTTTGATCATAGCAGTGTTTTCTTCATGTATTTTAGCAGCATCGGCCATAATTTTCTTTAAAGTGTCATCTAAAGTCTGCCTCCTTTCTTGATAGGTGGGATTAAAGTTGTTCTTTTGATAGAATCCCGGAGTAGCTTCCCTAAATCTTCCTGAAGGTCGGAATGGTTGTCCAAATTGTGTGTAGTATGCTTCTTCAAACGTCTCACTTTCATTCTTATTAGGGCAATCTTTAGTGTAGTGAGGTCCTTCGCATTTTTCACATCCAACTTGGGCAGCATACACTTTCTCATCACGCTTCTTCATCTCTCTACTAATTTTATCCAATTGAGCTTGAATTGCAGCAAACCCGTCAAAATTAGTGCTGCTCTTAGATCTAGTAGAGGTTCCATCGTGTCATTTTTGAGAATGATCAGCAGCTTCTTGGATAGCTTTTCTAGCATTGGCTGCACTCATTTAAGGCATAGCTCCCTTAGCATCCAAGATTTGTCTAGTAGGCACGTCCAATCCTTGATAGAACAATATTATCTCCTGCATTGGACTTAGATAATGTTGAAGGCATTTCATCAATAGGTCCTTAAATCGTTCTCAAGCTTGATAAAGAGTTTCATCAGGCTCTTGCTTGAAACTGTTGATAGCCTCCATCTTTTTAGCAGTTTTAGCAGGTGGACAATATCTTTTCAGGAATTTGCTCTTCAAATCTTCCCATGTTGTGATTGAACTAGCAGGTTCATTCCTTAGCCACTTATTAGCAGCTCCTTTAAGCGAAATTGGAAAGATTCTTAGCATGAGTTGATCGTCAGAGACTCCTTCTGTAGTAAACAAATCTGCAATCTCGAGGACCTTTTCGACATGTTCATTAGCATCTTCATGTTCTGTTCCACTGAAAGCATTTTCTCTTAGCTCCTTGAGAAACTGACCCTTCAACTCAAACTTTGACTTTTCATCAAACTTTGGTCTAGCAACTCCTGAACTGTAATCAGCACGGGTATTGTTCATGTATTCCTCCATGGTAGTGTTTTCCATCATTGTTTCTGTTTCTTCTTCCTCTTTCTCTTCAGAAAAATAATCAAGCTCGAATGAACTTGAAATTTCAAAGCTTTTTGTGTTGAAAAGCCTTTTAAGCGAATGTAGGGCTCGTTCAGGATCTTCGAAAGGTTGAATTAAGTTCTTAGTTGAACTCCTGGTCATGCACTTCCTGAAACTATCACAAAGGCATCAGTAGGGTATGTTCAAGAAAGTAATATATCAGAAAATTAACAACGAAAAACGGAATACGAAAAATAAAAGTTACTGATATCTGCAGACGATGCGCCGTATCCAAAAGGTTGGATACGCCGTATCTTATTTCGTTAAAATTTAATCAGACTTATATTCAGAAAGCAGATACGCCGCTTAGAATTTGAATGCGCCGTATCAGTTTAAATTATCAAAAATCGATTATATTTATAAAAATTAAATACGTCATATTAACAGAAGCTAATGCGCCGTATTTTCGTTACGTTTCAAAAATAAAAGATTTTTGATTCAGTAGATGCGCCGTATCGATGAAAATCGATGCATCGTATCTGTTTAATAATTCGAAAACTGTTTTTAATTTAAAATAATAAATACGCCGTATCTGTAAAAACAGATGCGTCGTATGTCGTTACGGTTTAGAAAAAATTTCTTATTAAAAACAGAATACGCCGTATCTTGGGGAAAGATGCGTCGTATCGAATTTATTAAACGCGTTGTATTTTATAAAAATTAAACGCAATACGCCGTATCTATGAAAATAGATGCGCCGTATCGTTTGAATCAGCTCAGTACAACGATAGCAAAATACAGAAAAACAAAAAAAATAAAAATAAAAATAAAATCAAACAAAAAGAAACAAAAATTAAAGGAAATAAAAACACACAAAAACAGAAAATATGCAAATAATACAATGAATGCAATTTATCTAATATACAACGGGGTTAGCGGTTAGAATTAAAAATTAAAACCTAATTAAAATACTAATCAAATTAACAGATAATAACAATTCACTCCCCGGCAACGGCGCCAAAAACTTGATGTGTGCGTGTGTATTGCTCTAATTTTTATAACCACGGCAGCGGCTCCAAAGACTTGGTGCGCGCGTGATGTCGTTGTGGTTTTAGCAGTATTCAAGTTTTAAATTTATATTTATCCGACTTATCAATAACACACACTTTAACGAGCAGTGTACCCGGTCAGTATGAATATAATGGTAAGTAGAGTGTCGATCACTAAGAGTGGAACGTATTATCTAGTTATTCTAATCAGTATTTTAATATCTTAAGTTAGCTATACAACCTAATCTAACGCAAGGGGGTTCAGCCTGAGAGACTGGCACGGTTTGGTTATAATTAAATAATAAACTAAACTAATGAGCACGAATCAGCGATTAGCACACACGTACACAGATAAATACTTGAGACAATAAGAAGACATGTCCTGATAATTAAGTAGCTTGTCACTTGTTTTATTGCTAGTTTTATATGAAGTGTATAGTTCGATGCGACGCACCGAGAGTTAAACCTTTCTCGTTGGCTCTAATCTTATCGGCGAGTAAACCCTTAATGATTACTTATGTCTATCCTATTTATTAAAGACACGCTGAAACAAATAGGCGAGGAAGGGGCATGGCGACCCAAGCAATGCTCAGCTAGGCACAGAGGTTATCAATGCACTAATAAAAGTCACCAAAGACATCAACATATAAACTTTAATTAATGGGAAAGCAATTTTAAGGGGTGCCCATGGTTTTCCGTAGTCACATGGAATCGGCCCATCAATCCTGATGAATTAAAGTGTACTAATACAATAAAACAAAACTACTTAATGAATTGAATACATGCAGGACCTTCTTACAGCTCTTGTATCTTCGTTCAAGGTGTGTCTTGTGCTGCTAATGCGTCTGACTTTGTCCTAGGGTTTCTTCTGTCTTTTGCTAAGTCTCGTACTCCGTATATTGCACACAAAATTCGTCTGACTTTGGGGTATTTATAGTTTCTGTCTGAGGGTTAGATGCGGCGCATTGAATAAGTAGATGCGGCGCATTGACTTAACTTCGCGTGGGGTCCAAGATTAATATATTCAGGAATATTCGTACACCGCCTTAAGATGCGGCGTAACTCCATTTCTCTATGCGGCGCATGTCCTTTGCTGTCTTGGATCGTAACTTGTGAAATCTTGATAGTGATGCGCCGTATGTAAGAAGTAGGATGCGGCGTATCTGGAGCAGAATGATCTTGATCTTGTTCATTTCAGTAGACTCTTAACTTCATGCTTGTTTTGCTCCATAATTAGTCCAAAATCGCCAAGTTTCACATAGTATTTGTTTTTACCTGAGAATTACAAAAGTAAACATTAACGTATCAATTCTCACAGATAATATAATAAAACAAGTCAAATAAATAGGATAAATGATGGTAATAAAATGTACTTATTTGAGTTCATCAGTTTTCAAGAAAATTAAATGGTTATTTTATATTTCCTGGGTAATTTTCTTTTCTTGAAAAATTATTATCGAAAATACTAAAATTGAATTTTGTAAATTCATTTAATGTATTAATGCAACGTTAAAAACCGTAAACGTGGGACATTCTTTTAGTGATAAATTGATCTACACCCGTAGAGTTTTTTGTTAGAGTCAAATTTACTAAAAGAATAAACCAAGTCTACTTTCTTTGAGAAGAGTGAGACTTAAACCATATATCTTTTAATGAAGAGAAGGGTATAATGGGAAAATTAGAATTGTCTAAATTCTAAGAAATAACTCATAGCAAAATTTTAATAGTTAAGAAAATTGCACATTTTATGAGTTATTAAATTAGAAGCTAGACTAGTTACCGCAAAATTGGTAAAAGGCAAACTAGCACACTTTGTCTAGTTGTTATGCTTTGACCACTTTTAGATGCTACATACCATTGTGAGGATGGTAGTCAAATTAAGGAATAAATTGCATGCCCAATTATTTCCAAGTTAATTGAATTGATGGATAGTCCATCATTTACAAAGTAGAATACATTCTTTAGTACCTAAGTAATTGTTACGTTTGGAATTACTCAAAGGTGTAGAAAAGTAAATAGCACACTATTTGCTTTTACTGGTTATGAAACACTTATAATGTTGTCAAATCCAGTGGGAGCATAGTGTTGTAATTACTAAATAACATATATTAATGTAATGATCTGTAATTCAGTGGGAGCTACAAGCTTGTTATCTTGGTAGTAACCCAAATTATCTCTAGAATTTCTTAAGATAATTACTTTCCAATTATAGACACTTGTGGGTTTAAGGATAGTCATGTGCGTTTCCTTACTAGACAAGGTGGTTCTATATCTACTAATATCTATGACACAATCATATTGATCACATTAAACAAACGCGTGACATGTTGTTTATCTGATACATGATGTTGTTCCATGCACAAGTGGGAGAAATCTTAATTGTGTGCAAGCAACAACACAAAGGAATATGATTTAAAGAATTCTCTTGACTGCATGGTAAGAGATAGATGTTCTAATGTGATTTTTATTCACATCTAATAAATAGAACACTTGGAATTAATACCTAGCGTAAGTGAGACCTTGACATAGATATTAATGACAAGGTAAATTACATACTTTCATTACTAGCAGATCAACTGATGTAATGAAACTATGTTAATTTGCAAGTTCTAAATTAGATTCTTATTAGAACAAGTGTCAATATGATAATGAGATTACTTCAAACTAAATATTTATGTATTATTGAAATGACATAAATAAATGAAGTAACCTAATACTACTTCAAATTTGAATGTTTATGTATTCTTGGAATGTCATAAATATATGAAGTAAATAAATTAACTTGAAATACTATTGAAACCATATTGTGGTGTTCATGATTACTTTAGTTATACATATTTATATTTTATTGTAAAGATACAAATATGAAGTCTTTTAATTGTTACAAGACTTATAATAAAGTAAGACGTTAACTTGTTGTGTTTTTTTAATTAAGACATATACAAGAAGTCATTGAGTTGATCAATGATTTATAACGTTAATTGGGATTATAACTGTTTATGTCTTCTTGTTAAGACATGGACATGAAGTGACTTGGTCAAAAGGTACTTATGTTATATAGCATGCAAATTGGCTTGGAAATTCTATTATACCATTAAGCTGATTTAGTTGGTAAATAGATAAACCAAACAGAATATATTTATCTTACATATTGTAATATTGTCTTACAATATTAATTCTAATGAAATACATAATGGTTATGGTACGTTCATTGTTTGATTAAAGATAAATATATCTTCCTTTCTTCCAAATTGTTATCAAGGTTAGAAAATTGAGTATGCATTGTATATACTCAATTAGACTCCAACCTAGAAGATTAATAAGACACCATTTATTATGGAATGTGATGAATCACATTAAGTCTTAAAATTGAAGTTCTGAATTGTTAAACTGCTTTTGAGTAGGTTATTAACAAACTAATGTTAGGAACTGTCAATGTGTATTTGTAATGTCCCAAAAGAGAACAATTTTGTGTTGCTCTGCTTGCTAAGTATTTATAGATAGTCTATAAATTGCTAAAGGCAAGTGGGTGTTTTATCTTGAAAAGATAAAATTACAAGATACATGATCTTCTAAAATACACTAGCAAATGTCATGCTGAGGATTAAACATGTTAATGTTAAATATCAAGATGAAGGAATTCTCATTCATAGATCCGCAAGGATATCTCAAATATTTGTATAATATGTTGAGGATTATGAGTTACAGGATTATGGTAAACCTGTTGATGAATTGCAAATATTGAATTTGGCAAGTTACTCATACTATGAATGATTAGATGCAGTCCAGAAAGATAATTAGTTTTGGAAGCTTAATTAATCTTGAACTCTATAGTTACACTATAGAATGATGATGAGTTTCTTCAAAAGGAATGAAAATCCTAGAGATTTAAATTCCTGTGTAGAAATCATAATGGACAATTGTGTATACATATTTAATGTATGAAAAGATTATCAAACACACTTAAGCAATCAACTGTGATTGGAATTCTTTCTAAGCACATTAAATGCATAAAGATTATAATTATCATTCTTAGTTTCATTAACATGAAATTAACAATGCAATATCAAAAATCTTTCTTGAGTAATTACTTGTGCGAGGACGATAAGTAATTGAAAGGAGTATTTGAATTCAAATAATCTTTGGAAGTATACAAAGTGCAAATCATTTATGAATGGATTAATGCATGCATCTAGGAGATATACTTATGTTTAGTTGTTAAATCCAAGTTTTGATTTATAATTAAAATAAGACAATCTCTTAATATTCCTGAAAGCTAGTGGGAGTATTATATTTATTTTCTTATTTCATGTATGTTGTATAACATATAGGAAGTAGCATTCCATTAACATTAAATGTTAAGTCTTAGTTTGGAATGAAACTTCATTATGGAAATTTAGAAAATAAACATACAACCTTAAAATATATGTTTATTGTGATAAACATAAGCGGTAAAATAATTGATTCTAATAAACATGATTATACTATTAGAAAGTCTAGATAGATACATATCTTTGAAAAGATATGACATGAATAAATCTAAGTTTGACACAAGGATTTTTCATGTACATCATGTTGTATGTTGTATCATGCTTGATGAAAGATGATTTGACAACATTAATATCTAATTGAAAGGTTATTAGATAACTAAGTGTAATGGATATGGTTAGATTTAGAATTAACATCCTCATCCTGGAATAGCTCCTGAATTCTAAATATGAACCATATGGCAATTGTTGCGTAATTGATGTAGCCGACAAATCTTGAAAGATTTGAAGGTATCAAACATTACACAATGGATATTAAAGTTTACAGGATTTTAAAGAGCATATTGTTGTTTGCATACAATGATGCTGATAAAATTGAGATGACACTCAATACTAGTCATGGTAGGATTTCATCCTTGTTAATGGCTATGTGTACTAGTTATGCTTAACTGTAAGCATAGTTGCATTATACATTAAAGAATTAGAATACTTTAAACTATAAAAGGTTTGATAGTTTGCTTGTCATAAATTCGTGGTTGAGGATGTCACGTATTTTATGAAATATTATGTGGCATTATCAAGATAATTGATAGCACACATACAAGAACTTCATTAATTGAATTCTTGAAATAAGTATTCTCAAAATTCCCATAGATCAAAATTAGTTGATTTATACCTTGTCAACAAGTATGTTTGACATGACTTGAGGCATAATTTATTAATTAGAATTATCATGCATTGATCTATTTTAGTGTTTGGATAATGGGATGTTATTGAACAGTTATTATTTTAATGAAATAAAATAATGGTTATGTTTGTTTATCATTTTCTTAATAATATATCATATATTTGCATGTTTATATCCTTGAATATATTTATATATTCTAAACTGTCCGTTGCCAGTTAATGATATGGGAATATCATTAAATTAAGATAAATCTGAGTATTGGTATAATATACTTGAAAGTATATTGATGCGTTGTCATGCCAATTTCACATGATATTCAAATTGTTTGAATATAGGACTTAATCCCGCCACATGAGTTTACTTTATGGATCTTGTCATCAAGTAAATCATGAGTATATAGTTATCCTCAGACTTGAGATACCAGATAACTGTCATGCATGTAGTGCATTTTTTTGATTCAATTTAACGCTATACGTAACGGGTAGCTATACGGATTGTTTTGGGAAGCGTTGCGAAGTGCATGAGTTATGCTCGTAGTCAAGAAAGAATTTGTTCCTCCAAACTGTTTGGAGTTTAATACTGCTGGGCCCCTCGTAGGGTTGACAAGATGTTTGTGCGGCCGCACCCAAGATCTCCCCTGAATAGGTTCAGATGATTTGGTAATCTTGCTCAATCATAAACAACGAGAAACATAATTATTAATAAAGAATGACTTAGATCCATATATTTATTAATGTAGTATTAGAAACAAAAGGATAAGTATGATGATTAATCATCAAAGTGGTTTTTTCAGGAGGCCACCACCCGAGTTGTACTAGGGGCATTGGCGTGTTGCTAGACGCTAACCAATGTCATTACTCTTTTAATAGATTTCCAAGTGGGAGCTGTTAGAGTTTTGGAAAAATATTAAATCGTGTATGACTAGAATCGAACACGGGACTGAGGGATTGCACACTTTACGTATGAATGATCAAAGGAATAATTAATATATATATTATTATATATTTTAATTATTTGGACACAAAACGATAACTAACGGACATTAAAGTAATTATTGGAATTGACTAATGACTGTTAGTAAATAAAGGAGGGGGTTAAGTGTCGAGTTTTGGAACTTGAGGATGTATTAGACTCAAACTTGAAAAACAAGTTTGGAGGCTATATATACACCCTCAAACCCTTTAAAAAGTCGACACAAAATAATAACCAAAAGTTGTACGAAATATTATACATGGTTGTTTGACAAGCCATGAACAGTGATAATATAATCAAAAGGTCAAAAGTCATATCGACCTTTTAGTTTCTGCATCGTACAGTAATATAGTTTGATATAATTTGATATCTTTGACTTATTGATTATTGTCATATACATGTGTATCTCGTACAGTATGTATATATTTATATTTATATTATTACTTCTTCCTTCTTGAATAATAGATTCAAGGTTTATTGAACAAAATAGTTTTGGTTTAATAATTGTGTTCATTCACTAGCATCAACCTTTGATCGGTTATAGTACGTGTGTACAAGATCTCGGATATAACTTACTTGAGTTATTATCCTGGATTGTGGAACAAAAAGGTAAGGGGTTCCACATTAATCCGGTTGATTGTTCAAGTGAAGGAGAAAGAAGATTAGATCCTTGTGCTCGCTAGGATCAAAGATATGTAACAATTTATTATTCGGTAATACTATTTATGTGTTAAATTAAGATTTTTGCTTCCGCTATTATGTGCTTTGATGTTTATTTATTTATTTGAATGTCAAGATATTTGAATTACATCAATCATAAGTTATATGACTTATCATTTCTTCCCAGATTTCAGCCGAGAGGACAAAGCAACCAAATAAAATAAATTTTGATTGTCCCTCATTTTTTTTTAATCATTCCCACAATAACTCCTACGTAAGTTACGTACTAGTGCAGTGAAAGTATTCTTGAGCAAAACAATATTGAAATGCTTTCGTCATATTAAATATGTAGATCTTATATTTGTCATAGATCCAATGAATCAATCATAACTATTCATTTTTTGATCAAAACAAAAAATATAATCTTTCACCCTTTTTTTAAAAATTAAATATCTCGCAAACCGTTAATCGTTACGCGAAAAAATTCATACCATCGCAACGAGAATTAAATTATTTTTCTATAGATATGCATTATTATATACTTTCGACGAACTTTTTTTTTCAAAATTTCCGCCTAGAAAAATCACACGTGATTTTTAAAAATCACACGTGATTTTTAAAAATCACACGTGATTTTTAAAAATCACATGTGATTTGATTTTTACAAATCATATGTGATTTTTCTCGACGAAAATTTTTAAAAAAAAAGTTCGTCGAAAGTATAGAGAAATGCATATCTATAGATAGATAATTTAATTCTCGTCGCGATTGTGTATTTTTTGTTGCTTGAAGATTTATCGTTTGCAAGATATATTGTTTTTTAAAAAAAGGGTGAAAAATGATTTTTTATTAATATAGATGAAAAATAAATGGCTAAAATCGATTCTTTTAATCTATGACAAATATGAGATCTATATTGATCTCAACTCTAGATATGTTACTTATCATATATGGTTCTCATAATTCTTTCGAGACTAATACATATAAGCTCGTGAAACTAACAGCACACGTATATTTTGTTGCCCATACTATCAGTCATAAATCAGACATTTGCAATAACAAATATTGTGTATCAAACAATGTAACATAGCATATTATTTACCCAAAAGATAAAGTATTACACCACTCGAGCTTATACCAAATTGTATCTTAATTTTGCTTTAACCTAAAACAGTTGTTATGCAAACTGGACAATAAATATGAAATTGGAATGTGGTAATATTTATACTGTATTCAATTATGAATGAGAGAATATCAAAAGATTATAACCATCCAAATAGCATGACCTCAAACATTCAACACGTAATACACGTATGTAACTTAAACATAGCTATTACCATTAAGAAAAAGATAACTATCAACAAACGTTATATGTGTCCACGTCTATCTTTATTAGTAATCATAGGTTTGGCCAATACCACATTGCTAATTAAAATTAATATTAGTACTGTATAATAAACAGGGAGACTTTCTTGTGAGAACCATCTTATCTGTGAGAACTGATAGAACCACCAAAATATACATGCACGCCTTTTAAAATAAAATAAAAATACATGCAAATCATCAATAATCGTAAGTATCCACCTATATTCTTCAATATCATCATGAACTCATTCTCTTTTTTCACAAAAACCTTACACACGGCCGCAATATTGTCATTGCACGCCTTATAAGAACATACATGCACACCTTCTAAGAAAAAATTTGTATTTCCAATTTCTCATCAAATTCTTTAGAACAACCATGTTTTTTTTAAAAATATATATGTTGTTTTTAGAACATATGTGCAAAAATACAATTATTGAAGACGTGCATGTATGTTTTTGATGGTTCTGTCAGTTCTCGCAGATAAGATGATTCTCGCAAGAAAGTCTCACATAATAAACAATTATTCTTCATACATGTCTTAAACAATAAAAGTAAGACACAACGCAACAGTTATACTCATTAAACACATTGAAAATGCTATTTCAGAAAAACAAATACACTGAAAATGCTATTTCAGAAAACTAGCACTACCATGACAATATATTCAAAAGTAATGCAAATATTCTTTTGCATCTAACATATTAAACACATTTTAAATTTTTTTTACGATCTTCATTTTATAATTTGTCATTGAACACTTGTCTCTTATAACAAAAGAAAAAGAGCCTGTCTTAAGATTGTTATATATATATATATATATATATATATAGAAGTGCGTTCATGTGGTGTACAAGCTTAAAATAGATAAAATAAGTACACATGTTGACCGTTGGATTAGTCTTAATAGATGAGATCAAAATAAATAATATTAATTAATTAGATAATAATATTAATTAATTAGATATTTAGTTTAAGGGTATTATAGTAATCTTTGTCATGTCCAATTATCACATTCAATGTAATCCCTTCTTAAATGCCCCACAATCCTTACAAATTATTATTTCATACGTAATTTATTTTTTTTCATTCTCAATAAAACTGGTTTTTGCACTTGAACAAGAAACAAACATGATGAAGCAAGAATTGTCTCACAGCACAGCAGAAAGAAAGACATTGATGAACGACGTGTATAACCAATTGAAACTCTTACAGTCCTCTTTTCACCCTGAAAACCAAACCCCGGGACACAAATTATGTAAGGTAATATTAGTTAGCTTCCCCTTAACACTTGTATTTTCCTATTTCCAACCTACAACCATTAAATAAATAGATAATAAAAACTTGTATTTTGCCGAAACAGGGAAGGAGGCCAGATGGACTGTTTCAAGTTTTATACGAAGATCCGAATCCATCAGTGGTCATCAGAGGAGGTTCGGGAGCAAATTCAGTGGCGGCTCCTAGTGGTTCTGAAACTACAATGTCAAACTATTTACGCATAGAGTATAATAACTGAGAGCACAATCAATAAGACTACTATTTTAGTATTAACATTACTTGTCCCTATTATATTGCTACAACTTTGTTTTAGTTTTGTTGAATGATTAATAGACTATTAATATCTTTCGAGGAAAAGGAGCATAAGGACACAACAAAACATCATATTTTACTGATCACTGATTTACAAATAAAGACACAAGAGGTTCATAAACTATACACATTCTCAATCTTATTTATGCACATAGCTTGTCCTTATTCACAACTGTAGCAGCTTCGTGGCACTGAAAACCGTTGTAAAGAGGAACATATTCTTGCAGAAAATGGATGTTTAAATGGTCAGTTTTGTGCTTTCGAGCTCAATTTAGTCAACTGGTACTTCAACCTCCATCTTCAATCCTGGATGGTCAAGAATCTGAAACAAATGCAAAAGAACCATCATTTTCTTGTCAAATGAAAGGTTTCAAATTTCAGAAAACAAAAATAAGTTGTGATGAATAAAACCTTAACAAAATCATCCAACAACAGCGACGAATCTTTATTGTAGCCCGCTTCTTGCATGACTTTGATCAAAACTTCCTGCAAATTTACGCTGAACTTATCAGAACTCGTTGCAGACTGACCATATATCTCAATTAAAGGTAAATGCTTAATAGGGCATACCTCTCTTTGCTTATCTGACATGAACGAGCCACTCAAATCCCGCAAAACCTCCATTATGTCATCAAAAGTCACCTTCCCGTTATAATCAGAGTCGTACACTTTAAAGATAACTGAGATAATTCGTGTTCGCACGTGTTAGTCAATAACAAAAGCTACTCACACAGACTCCATCACGTTTTCTAAAAGCTAAACAAGTCACTAACACGCAACAAAAATATATTACCCTTTATACCTTCTTTGACCATTAGAAAGACTAAACAGGTTAAAGACGAAACAGGTTAAAGACGAAACACATAACCAGGTTGTTACTTAGTTTCATTCAATTACAATTACTTTAATCCAAACAGCCTTTAAAAACTTACGTTCAATCTTCTGAGGCATAGTTGCTTTAGGATTAAACGCAGACAAGAATATCACAAAATCCTTAAAGTTCAAACCATCCACCATCTTAAGCAACCTCTGTACACAAAAAGAGCAATAACAATCATTTCATATGCATCCAAACAAATTCAAACAAGATCATATATAAAAAAAATCATACTTGTGATAAAGGGTTCATTGCAAACTCAGGTACAGATAAGAACTCATCAGCAGAAATGAAACCTTTTGCGGTTCGATCAAGCTGACAGAATCTTTGGTACAATTATACTATTTCATGCTGTGAAACTGTAATCAAAACACCATAAGTTGTGTTAATCAGATTCGGAGAAGGTAATCAGTTGTTGTGGCCAAACTGATTATTAAGATAAACGTAACATTACCTACATGGACCTAAGTCCTTACTAAACAACGACCATCTGATTCTTAAGTTCACAATAATCAGTTTCAAACTGGACATCCAAACACCCTGTCCCCTAAAACCATCCCACATAAACCTCGAGTACTACCAAAGACTCATCATATGGCGAAGCCCTTAACTAAAGCAGTAGTCTTCAGGAATACACAAAACAAAAAGAGGTGTTTATATCAAATAACATGCTAGTATGCTATTATATCGAAATTGACCAACCCAGTACGCACAAATGCATATCCAACTAAGTTTTTGTTCACTTACGTCCTATATCAGCAACTCCAAATGAACGCCAAACATTAAATTAACTAACACACATATATATACGGTTCATGACGGAAGTAAATAGGCCAAACTACCCATTACAAAAACTCAAACTGGATGAACATATAGCAAAAAAAAAAAAAAAAAAAGCAGATAGGGTGAGTCCCACTTGGCCGAGCATCCATCAACCTGCAATATTGCAGACAGAAACTGTGCCAAACACCCATATACTGAAACACTGCAGACAGAGTTCCTTCCCACCGTTGCAGACAAAAAAATGACCCCTTGCGCCAAACATCGAAAAACATATGAGTCAACAAAAAAAATGACCCATTGCACCAAACATCGAAACACTTCCTGTTACCTTATAAAAACCTATGAGTGGTACGATATCAAGCAATACACATACGCTGCTATCAACTAACACACACATTCCAAAACAATTTACAGCATACGTAATTATAAATTTACAGCATACATTAGATACAAAAGTAAACAAAGTGAATCTCCTTTTCTTAGAACCACGAAACAATGTTTTAACTTTGTTCGAATGTGAGTTGCAAACCACAATCACTAACTCTACCTACATGGACCTAAGTCCTTACTAAACAACGACCATCTGATTCTTAAGGTCACAATAAGTTTTTGTTCACTTAAGTCCTATATCAGCAAATCCAAATGAACCCCAAACATTAAATTAACTAACACACAACAATAACTACAAAGGGTCATCACAGCACACAAAAAATGTATAGTAATCTCAATTAATGTATACAAACTTGAATCTTTCATTCTTCTTTAACAGTTGAGCAACCAGAGTGCACAACTGTTGATAGCCACTGTGATACTTAGGTCGTGGACAGGTGCAACTATTAAATGGAAGCCTTAACATACATCTGCCTCACAAGATGCAGGTTCAAACTCTACAAAAGTGCTCTTCGCCATTTGAATGGGGTACAACGACTAAGTGGGAGCTTTAACATACAATTAGTAACTGCTTATGAAGATTGACTAGTGCCTACAAGTTGGTGAATGTTATGAAAGTTAAAACTGCTTATATGACCCCAAATAATCAGAAAATCTTAATCACAACCAGTTTTTACAAAACGATGTATGCGACTGATGCACATGAAACATGTATGGTTGTGTAGTATTTGCTCCATACAACTAACACACATCCGTGTGTAATGATTGTGTAGTATTTGCTCCATACAAATAACCAATACACAATCCACTACTTCAACTTACACACTTAATGCAACTCATACACATCCGTTAGGTAAGAAGCTTACACAACCAATTCAATTCATACATAACAAGTGACTAATACACACAAATCAACTCACTCACAACCCAATAATTAAAAACGTATATTTATAAGAAGAAATACACATTACCTTGATCGTCATCACTATCTCCATCAAGAGTTAGATCGAAAGTTTCAGGTTCCTCATTATCACTTCGTCGGTGCCAAGAGTTAGACCGATAGTTTGGTCGTCTAACATTTGACAACCTTCCACTTCGTCGGACTGAAACCAAAACACAACAATGTATTGATTAAATAAATAAAACAATCTTTATAGAATGAATAAAAAAAAGAAAAGAAGAAGAACAATGAATCAATTACCAAACGTTATTTCTTGTGCATTCCAATTGTCGATCACTTGAGAAACAAAATTCGGCATACTTGTTTGTTATGATTGCAACTACACCTTTGCTACCTGTATTTAAAGAAAAAAATGAAGAACGAAGATTTGGGGATTGTTTATTGATTGATCGATTTTGGGGATTGTGATTTTTATTCCGAATTGCATGATATCCGGTTGACTTGTTGGGGTGCGTAATTGTGGTACCTTCTTATTGTAACTGAGACCTTAATGATCATCAAGAAAATATATACTCTCCTATAAAAAAATTGATACACAAAAGCCATTTGTCTTTCACTTAATTACAATTTTGCCACTCATCTATTTAATAACTAATCTCATCTATCAAGATTGATCCAACGGTCCACATGTGTACCTATTTTATCTATTTTAAGCTTGTACACCACAATAACGCCCCCTATATATATATATATATATATATATATATATATAATATATATATATATATATATATATATATATATATATATATATATATATATATATATATATAGAGGGGCTTTATTTTCAGAACCCTCTTAAGTGCGGGAACTGCGAGAACTCTTCTAAACCAATGAAATTTTTTTTTAATATTAAAAATTATTATTAATTCAAAAGGGTATTATAGTAAAATTCATTTTTTATATTCTATTTGAATTTTTTTTATAAATCCGGATTTTTAAATATTCCAAAATTTTCGTTTTTTTTTTTTTTTTTTTTTTAATTTTTAGACTAGCATGGTTCCAGATATTACAGGTGCATATATGTTTTTTCTTATAAAAGATGAGGTGCATGTATGTTTTTTAAATATGTTTCTAGTATGTAATTGTTTACACTTTTTTTTATCAACCTCTTGATATTTTTGCTTAACCATTATTATTTTTGAAAGTTTGATACACGAATCAAATAAACATTTATAAAATAAAAAACAAGATTCATAAATTTATATATTACATTTCATTTAATTACAAATACAACAAAACACACATGAAATAATCGCATCTTTTTATAAATTGCAAATTATCTTCATGTAGAAATATTTTCATCAACTTCTAGGTCTTCAATGATCATCATCTTCAATAATCTGAAAGAATAATACACAAAAACAATTAAACCACAAACAAATAGAAAACGAAATTTAATCACAACTAGGATAACACATGCATGTTCATAGAAAACATGTATGTTTTTACCATACACCTTAATAAAGCTAAAAGATAAACATGCATGTTCATAGAAAACATGTATGTTTTTTTTACCATACACCTTCATAAACATAATGGCTAAAGATGCATGTACATAGAAAACATGTATGTTTTTACCATACACCTTAATAAAGCTACTCCCTCCGTCCCTAAATAAGTATCCACTATTGACTTTTAAAGTCTTTTTTTTTAACTTTGACCTTAAATTATTTTATTTGTGTTATGTAATACTTGATACAAAATATATGAATGGATTGAGTTTTAAATATATTTTCATTATTATAATTTTCATCAATTATTACATAATACAAATGAGACAATTTAAGGTCAAAATTGGGACAAAAAGACTTAAAAAATCAATAGTGAACATTTATTTAGGGACGGAGGGAGTAATAGATAAACATGTATGTTCATAGAAAACATGTATGTTTTTTTACCATACACCTTGATAAACATAATGGCTAAAGATGCATGTTCATATAAAACATTTATGTTTTTTCCATACACCTTAATAAAGCTAATAGATAAACATGCATGTTCATAGAAAACATGTATGTTTTTTACCATACACCTTAATAAACATACTGCCTAAACATAAATGTTCATGCAAAACATGTATGTTTTCTAATGTCAACATCATCCGAGATCCTATTATGGTTTGTAAATCATGGTTATAGCTGTGTTTAATTCTATCTAACGACTTGCTAGAGTGCATTCAGTAAGAGTTTTGTCATAAAGAAAACAAGAATATTGTATGATGAACTGTATCAACTTGAACTGAATTGCCAACAATAAGCTGGTACTATTTGGACATTGATATGATCCAAACTTACACATGGAAAGATTAGTTTCATATATATACCTTTCAAGTATACTAAACAACTTTGATTACCTAACTACAAGAAGCAAAGAACAACTAGAAACATACTAATATTGCTGCATATATGTTCGCTGTGAGCTAATTAACAAAATCAGCATTTTCACCATCCATCAAATGCCTAAAACATTTCATATATAGTTGATGACGTACGTACTGAATATAGTACAAAATCATTTTCACATAAAATGAAGGTTAAAAAAAATCATAATACATAGGTTGCTCTTTCTTTTAAAAACATCAACGGACATAAACTAGTTATTCGTAGGTTGATAAAAATAAATAGAAAAACGAAACAAACCAGAACATATAAACATGTTGATTGAGGTACAAAGGGAAGAACTGGCCGGAGACTTAGCAAAATCTTTCTGGTGAACGACAAACGCCTAATGATATGGATACCTTTCATAGATATATCTTTCAGTTAGAATAATTCCCACTAGTCTTCCAGTAACACCAGTAAATCAGTAAGATAAATGTATTACATAGGAAAACTGATTGATTCAGTTCAAAGCAGAACTGTATCAGAGTTCATGTGACCACAAAAAACCTGAAGTTAGTGATTGTCTAAAACCTGAAGAAAATAGTTTGGGGTTGAATCCATTAACAAACATCATCAAAAACAAAACCAAGCATCAATCCATCACAAACCCACTTCACAAAATGGGTTCTAACCCAAACCCACCAATCGTTTTAACCTAGGTATCTACTGTCACGATATCTTGATCAAGGTTTCGATTCACAAACAGGAACAAGGTTTCGATTCACAAACACTTTCGATTCACAAACAGGAACAGGGTTTCGATTCACAAAAAAAATCAGGGTTTCGATTCACAAACATGAACAAAAAAAGAATATTACATACCTAATTCTGCCATCCAAGTATTCAAATCTTTAATATAAGTGCTTGAATTTTCTTTGATATGCAATCTCATTTACTAGTCGGAACATAAACAATAAAAAAAAAATTAATCATAACGATCATACCTTTCATTGCACCTCTTTCTTATTTGTTAAAAAAAAAGGGTCGATTTGAACGATGGATGATGATCGCCGCTTCAATTGATTTGGGATTTTAGGGTAGAATGTGTGTGATAGTCTGTGTATGTTTTATTTGATTTTTATGGATGTGATCATTCTTAAGGAGAAATATTAGAAAGAATCCCGGATTTTAAGCAAGCAGTTATTGAGAGTGTATAAAAGTTAAATACCATTTATGCCCTTTTCATAAATGTTCCAGGAAATCACTGTAGGTCACTAATATCTCAAAAACACACACAATATGAAAGCTAAAATACGTACAACTACTAAATAATAAGCTACGAATTAGAAGAAAAGTAAATAAGCAATAGTAGAAGAGAATTAGATGAGAATAAGAGAGAATGGGAGGCTTTCACTATTCGAATGATTCAAGGACAAGGCTTGCGCATAATACATGAAAAACCAACATGAAATGAGGCACCCCATGCCTTCTATTTATAGGCCACAATCTAGGGTTAAGCACATGGGGTGACCTTCTAGAAACTAATTACATTTAGCATTTCATTAGCCGGCCCATGGACTTCTAATGGACCGGGCTATACTTACAAACATAAAGTCCTATTAAGCAACATTAATTCGACACATGAACAAGACTTGAAATATATTTGAAACGTGTTCCTAACAATCTCCCCCTAAGTCTTGATCATCAATGTTGCTTGACGTCTTCTTTGCTTCTTTGGCTTCTGACGTCTTTATAATCTTTGTTTCTTTGTTCTTGTTCTTAAGATGATATGATGTTGTCTTGAACTGCCAATCTCCAATGTCTTTTCGTCTTCTCCATCATGCTCATATGTCTTTGACATGTTCTTCACTTTTCAATCTTAAACTTGAGAAAGGTTGAGATGCTTGAACTTTTGACTTTACTATATCATATGTTGAACTTTTGATGTAACTAAGTCTTTGAGAGAACATATCTTCAAGATATGAACATGATGGAGTCTTGATGGTCGAACTCCAGCTCCTCAGCAGCAGCAGCAGCATCAGCAGCAACAGCAGCACGAACCAACCGGTACTTACAGGCTCAGACTTGAGATCATCACCAGCATAGTGTGAAGACTTTCTCAAATCCTAACCCAGACCGTTCTGAACCGGATTCCCCCGAAAGGGATAACACGGACACACCGAAGTGCACCCACGATTCAGTGAGTCGCTAGAGATCAGCCCATGACTGTAGACCGTTTGGAGCAAACACTAAGCGTAACCCACAAGGAGTTACCGAAGTGACCTGCTGTCAGAGTTGTTTGATGTAGTTCTGGCAGGATTTCCATTCAATCATTGATAATCACAATTGTGACTTCTCTCATGAATGTTCTCGGCAGATTGCTAAGATCTGCGAAGGACACTTTCTTAATTTTACATCTGCTGCCCATGATGTAGAACAGTAGAGTAATACTAAGTGTACCTAAGAGATCTTTTATGAATCTCATGGCTCTAGACTCAATTAGTGCACATTTGTTTGGTCGTCTGAGGCGTGGAGCAGATTGCCTCCTTTTCAATATCTGATGAAGCGAAAAGTGTACCGCTTTTAAGGGGTCATTTAAGCCCTAAATCGTATTTATTTGATCAAATATTGCCCTAAATCGTTCCTTTTGTCATTTTAGGTACTTTTGAGGAGAAATCTGGAAAAGGAGGCATTTTGGACGTTTTTGGAGCATAAAAGTGAAGAAAACGACAAAGTCTCAAAAATCGGCTAAAAGTTACCTTTGACGGCGTCACATTTTACCCTGGACGGCGTCATGCCTTGGCAAGAAAAAGTGGATGTGAAATTTACTCATGATAAGCCAGTGAAAATTGCATGTAAATTCTGACGGCGTCACGCTTTAACCTGATCAAGGGCGTCACGGCTTAAATCAAAGAGGGACGGCGTCACGTTCAAGGTTCGACGGCGTCAAGCCTTGATAAGCCAGAATGGATTTTGGAGAGCTAAAGAGGGACGGCGTCAAGAAGGTCATCCGGGAACCCTAAAAACGGCGAGGTGACGGCGTCACACTCCATAAGGTGACGTCGTCAGATGTAAAAATCTATATATAGTTTTGTAATTCTTTGTCAAAAAGGAGGAACTTAGTGTGTGGAATTTTTGAGAGAAAACCCTAAGACGATTTTAGCTTCTTTTTCAAGGCTTTTTGCCTTGAGATCTTCCATGTTACATTGAAAGATAAGTTATCAATTAATCATTCAATATGTCTATGTGTTGTTTGATTCTATCTTGTTATTGTCTTTTGTTTAACATGTTAGGCTAGATTTATCTTGTGTTTGCTTAGATCTAATGAAACCTAGCTATTGATTATTGGTTATTAGTGTGTTATTAGTTGTATTGGATGATTGTTTATCTATGTTAGGCTTAAGAAAACTGGCTAACTTCCTATTCGGTAACTTGCTTGAACGTCTTAAGAAACATGAACCAAATGCGTACTAAAGGTTTTTATGGTTGTATTTAATGCACAAGCGAATTCTAGTGATCCCATGTTAGGAGCTTCCTAGCCGGCTCGACATAGGAGTGAAGTAGGAGCTTGTAGAGTTGGGGAAGTACGTACGCCACCCCACGATTGGTATTAAGGAATACACCCGTCATCCACGCAACTAATACACACTAATCAACCGGTAAAAGATAGTTAGGGAGTAAGGAAATCTAAGTGAACACATTTCTCTACACATAAGTTTTCACCAACTTTTTATTTTCAGTTATTTTATTTTATTTGCATTCGTAGTAATTTGGGTTAGTTGACTAGCAACTAATTCCGCCCACTCCTTCAAACCCGAGATTTTACTTGCTTTCATAAAAATATAAAAACATAAAAAGAATCTTCCTCAACCTTTAGACCTATTAGAGTAGTTTTTCATACCTAACGAACACTATTCCCTGTGGAGAACGATAAATCCCCCGTACTTACCACTACACTATACTACATCGGTCAGGTACACTGCCTGGTGGGGTTGTAAGCCTCTTGAGATCCCTCGAGAGGTAAAACCTGTTGTAAGGTTGCAAAACCACGCATCAAGTTTTTGGCGCCGCTGCCGGGGAATAGTTATTGTTTAGGTTGAATTTTTTATTTCTATTAGGTCTACTCACTAGATTCCTTTCTAGTGAGATTTTTATTTCTTTTTCTAGGTTTTCTTTAGTCTATCTATTTTCTTCGTGTCTTTGTTCGTAACCATTACCATTCGACATCATGGAAGATGGTAATATCCGTAATCCCCACAACCCACCACCACAACAACCACCACCACCTCCTAGAGCCCGTACTTTAGGAGAGTACTCCCGTCCTAGCCACCACGGCTATCGAAACACCATTGAGCTCACTCAAGGAGCCAATATCACACCCTTGCGATCCGACACTATCCGGTTGGTGCAAAGCGGATGCGCATTCCATGGACTTCGTTCTGAAGATCCTAATCAACATCTCAAGGACTTCCTCAAAATCGTTGATTCTATAGACCTTGATGTTGCCACTCGAGAGACAACCCGATTGCGTCTCTTCCAATTCTCTTTGCGGGACCAAGCTAGTCAGTGGCTAGAACGTCAACCCGCAGGTTCCATCACCTCTTGGGATGATCTCACCACTCGTTTCCTTGCTCAGTTTTTCCCACCGGGAAGAACTACCAAGCTAAGGAATGATATCTTGATGTTCCAACAACGTCAAGGCGAAACTCTCTACGAGGCATGGACTCGATTCAAGGACTTACTCCAAAAAGTCCCTCACCATGGCATAGAACTTTGGCTCCAAGTCCAAATCTTCTATGACCATGTCAATTTCTCCACGAGGCAAACCATTGACCAATCGGCCGGTGGCAAGCTACGTGATCTAAGTGCGGAACAATCATGGGCTCTCCTAGAGGATCTTGCTCTTTATGACAACGAAAGTTGGAGTGATCCCCGTGATTTGAATAAAACGGTCAAGGCAATATCTTTGCCTTCGAACAATTCAAGCACTTCCGACCGTAGGATCATAGAACTTGAAGACCAAGTCAAGTTTCTCATGAAATCCTACGAGGCTCCTAAAACTTCAAGCCAAGTGAACAAAATCACTTCTTCATGTGAATTATGTAGTGGTCCCCACGACACTTGTGATTGCATGGAACTCCCCGAACAAGCTTTTGTGGACTACGCATCCTCGCGTACCGACGGAGCGGGAGACAAGTGGTACACTTTCAAACCCGAGCCAAACCCTTATGGTGATACATACAACCCCTCATGGAAAAATCACCCGAACCTTAGGTGGAAACAAAACCAAAACACACAACAAACCAATTCTTCCAACCCACCTAATCGTTTCCAATTAAGCGGTTCCAACTCGAACCGTACTTTCAACAACAATCCTTCCGGCAATGGTAGTACCAATAACTTTGAAGGATTGATGTCCCAATTTATTGCATCTCAAGAAGCTCGGATAGCTAGATTCGAGACCGAATTCAATCAACAACAAAGCGAGATGACCAATAAGATTGACACTTTGTTGAAAGCCCTCAATGACCGAGAAATGGGAGCACTCCCTAGCAACACGGTCAAGAACCCGAAACTAAACGTCAACGCTATTTCATCGGTTTCGTCCCCTAGTTCTTGTCCACAATATTATTCGGTCAATTCCATGAGCACGTGTTTCAAACAAACCCAAGTCGTTCCAAATGACCAAGAAGTTATGACATCCAAATTGGTCAACAACATAGTTGAAACACCTCCCACTCAAAACCTTGACGAAGAATTCAAGGAGCTCCACCTTGAAAGTCCGGTTGTTGATGTGTTGGATGAGAAGAAGCTCAAGTTAGGCGAAAAAGGGACCGCCTTCGTTCAAAATAAGCTACCTAAGAAGTTAGATGATCCGGGCTTATTTGTTCTACCTTGCAAGATCGTAATTCGGAGGCTTATGACACATTAGCCGATCTTGGATCAAGCCTTAACCTACTTCCGTTACCTCTCTACACCTCTCTAAAACTAGGAAAACTTGAAGAAACCGAGGTGATAATAGGTCTAGCGGATGGGAGTGTTGCTTACCCGGTTGGAGTAGTTAAGGACGTGTTAGTGCACATTGGAAAACTAACCATTTTAGCCGATTTCCACGTCCTTGATATGGTTAGCGACCCTACATGCCCCTTGTTGATAGGTAGAGGATTTTTGGCGACCGCTAGTGCTATGATTGATTGTAAGGAATCCAAGATAGCGGTAGGGGAAGGAGATACTTGGTCAGTCTATGATGTTAAGAAACATGCCTATGATACTAGTGAGGAACCAACACCACATTGGTTAGAATCAAATAGGAGACCATCTAGATATGGACCTTGGATTGATAGAGACTTCATAGGACCCCAACGCCCATTTTACCTAGAAGAGGACTTTGTTAACCGAACGCATACGGTAGAGCAACTCTTGGCTAGGGACACCGAATTGGATCCATTTGAAGACTCTCTAGTTTTTAGGAAGATGATTGATTTCCTAGGAGTTTTGCCAATTAACCTAGGAATGAATAAGTGGATTTGTGAGGAAGATGATCATAAGTGGAATTGGGATAAACCACCCAAAGATGGAGATGGGTCATGGCATATTAAGATGACATTGTATGACCCGGATGGAGAGAAGTTTGAAAGAATATATCGTACTAAGCGGACCAATAGGAAACTTCAATCCAAGCTTAACCCTAAAGACGTCCTCGATGACGAGCTCACTTATATAGGGTAGAGTGACTTTGAGTCTAGCTACAAGACTCGTTAATAAAGAAAAGCGCTTCTTGGGAGGCAACCCAAGCTTTATTTGCTTTGTGTGTTTGTTTATTTGCTTATTTGATTTTATTTGTTTCCGTATGTGTGTTTAATTTTTATTCTTATTGATTCATGTTCAAAACTAATTTGTGAAAATGCTTTATTTTGTTTTTAACTTCGTCTTAACTACATATAAAGGTATTTTGCAAAAGTTAAGTGTAAGGGAAATCTAAATCGGTTTATTAGAACACAAATGAACATGAATCATAATAATAATAAATTAACATACATATTCGTATTTGTTTGAGTCAAATGCTTGTATCGAGTCATAATGATGTTTTGCAGGATTTCCAGGAAGTAAGGTAAAGGTTTTTCCAGAAATTTTCCGGAAACTTAAAATGAGAATTTTTGTCAGGTCATTTCTGACGGCGTCAGGGTTTATAACCTGACGGCGTCAGATTTAATTTCCAGAAATTTTTGAAAGTTTTGTTTTCATAAAAAGTTTTTATTAAAATCTCCAACTTATAATCTCCAGGAATCTGCAAAATTATCATTCCACAAGCATTATATCCTTATATATAGATTTATCCCGCCGATGTTATGCAGGTTTTCGTGTTTGTTTTCTCAGGTTTAACAGGTTATTTTGGACAAGGAAATGTTTTGAATCAAGCTTTTGGCGATGCATTAGTCATGGAGCTTCAACATTGCCTTGGAGGAAGATCTAACCGTGTAACTTCATTATCCACCGAACGAATCAGGGGAGTATTTGATTTCATTCTTTTACTTTTTGCTTTTACATCTTGTTATTTGAACATTGGGGACAATGTTCATCTTAAGTGTAAGGGGAGGGTAAAAGTACGATTTTAGAGAATACAATTGCGCTTGATTTTTGTTTGTTTAATAGAAGATGTGTAATAAAACTGAGATAAATACCTGTTAGGGCAATTTTAGTGCCAAATTTAAAATTTTTTACAACATATAGGAGTGAAACTTTGATCTTAATAAGCGTCTCACGGATAGGAGATATATGACTAGCACAAAAACCGTACCACTAAAAAATTTTCCACCCCCAAATATGTGAGGTTCGCCCCTAGAATTGGTAGGAAAAGCATTTATGCTATGATGTGTGTACCGGTAGCACTTAGATTCTAGAACTTGCGTTAGGACCATTCCGAGGCCACAAGTGAGACTACATTCGTGTAGTTAGATTTACTACATGATAAGAGGCATTAGGATTAACCCATTGTTTTACACCTGTGATTTTGTTATAATTATTTTGGCTACATTGGTCAAGTAATTCTCCCACACCCTTTGCGTTGTACTCATTTTTAGTACACGATACCCCTAGTACACCCCTCAGAGCCTATCTTTTCGTTTCGACCTTTAAGCATTTTACTTAAAGGAAGAATTTGTTACACCCCACTAAAATGTACACCCAAATCGCCTTAGCCTACCTTGTATGCACTCATTTTTAGTGCATTATTGTTACAACATTTGTTTAAACCCAAGTTAATTATCTAGTTGATTACATGGTTGCTAAGTCGAGTCATATCCTTGTACATATTGTTTTGGGACGATTGGGACTCATGGGTAAAGTACTAGTGTAATGGAGTAATGGGGAAAAACATCATTTATTACCCCCATATGTGCTACATGTTTTAAAAGTACTCCAAGTTTTTCAATTATCTTAATTCGAGTCATTAGAATAGTTATTTGTAAAGTTATGTAAAAGTTCAAGTGTAAGGGGATGCAATGCCCCTATGATTTATTATTTTGGATGGTAGGGTAAAAGTGTATGCAAAAAAAAAAAAAAAAAAAAAAAAAATCGAAAAATCAAGAAAAATACAAAAAAAAATGAGAAAAAGAAAAATAGAAAAAACATACGGACTACCATCCCGTTTCATTTTATGTTTATTTTTATGTTTTTGTTATTTTGTTATTTTGTTTCTAGCTTAAGATTGAGTCGAGTCTTGGCTTAGCAACATTGTATAGTACATGTAATTAATCAAGATCTTTAACTCGCCACCAGTAAAATATCCTTTATCCAACAAAACCGTGTTTTCCTTTTCCCTACACCTAACGTTATAACCCATTTAAAAGCCCTCTTTGATAGTTTATCTTAGGTGCTTACGCCTAGTGGAGGAGGTTTTCGATCCTTTCCCAAGCCTATGGTAATCTATTTGCTATGACAGGTAGTGAGAGATATTATCCGTTTTCATTTATGAGATTTATTTTGATGACACTTGAGAGATGTGAGTATCTAAACACTACTTGTGAGGTGCTAGTTTATAATCTCCGTGCTTATTATGATTGAAGTGGAACGATTATTTGTTGTAATTACTTTTATGTTTGCATTAAATGACCCCTAACTTGTATTTTGATTAGAATAAAAGCGCATTTGCTTGAGGACAAGCAAATCTCAAGTGTAAGGGTATTTGATGAAGCGAAAAGTGTACCGCTTTTAAGGGGTCATTTAAGCCCTAAATCGTATTTATTTGATCAAATATTGCCCTAAATCGTTCCTTTTGTCATTTTAGGTACTTTTGAGGAGAAATCTGGAAAAGGAGGCATTTTGGACGTTTTTGGAGCATAAAAGTGAAGAAAACGACAAAGTCTCAAAAATCGGCTAAAAGTTACCTTTGACGGCGTCACATTTTACCCTGGACGGCGTCATGCCTTGGCAAGAAAAAGTGGATGTGAAATTTACTCATGATAAGCCAGTGAAAATTGCATGTAAATTCTGACGGCGTCACGCTTTAACCTGATCAAGGGCGTCACGGCTTAAATCAAAGAGGGACGGCGTCACGTTCAAGGTTCGACGGCGTCAAGCCTTGATAAGCCAGAATGGATTTTGGAGAGCTAAAGAGGGACGGCGTCAAGAAGGTCATCCGGGAACCCTAAAAACGGCGAGGTGACGGCGTCACACTCCATAAGGTGACGCCGTCAGATGTAAAAATCTATATATATAGTTTTGTAATTCTTTGTCAAAAAGGAGGAACTTAGTGTGTGGAATTTTTGGGAGAAAACCCTAAGACGATTTTAGCTTCTTTTTCAAGGCTTTTTGCCTTGAGATCTTCCATGTTACATTGAAAGATAAGTTATCAATTAATCATTCAATATGTCTATGTGTTGTTTGATTCTATCTTGTTATTGTCTTTTGTTTAACATGTTAGGCTAGATTTATCTTGTGTTTGCTTAGATCTAATGAAACCTAGCTATTGATTATTGGTTATTAGTGTGTTATTAGTTGTATTGGATGATTGTTTATCTATGTTAGGCTTAAGAAAACTGGCTAACTTCCTATTCGGTAACTTGCTTGAACGTCTTAAGAAACATGAACCAAATGCGTACTAAAGGTTTTTATGGTTGTATTTAATGCACAAGCGAATTCTAGTGATCCCATGTTAGGAGCTTCCTAGCCGGCTCGACATAGGAGTGAAGTAGGAGCTTGTAGAGTTGGGGAAGTACGTACGCCACCCCACGATTGGTATTAAGGAATACACCCGTCATCCACGCAACTAATACACACTAATCAACCGGTAAAAGATAGTTAGGGAGTAAGGAAATCTAAGTGAACACATTTCTCTACACATAAGTTTTCACCAACTTTTTATTTTCAGTTATTTTATTTTATTTGCATTCGTAGTAATTTGGGTTAGTTGACTAGCAACTAATTCCGCCCACTCCTTCAAACCCGAGATTTTACTTGCTTTCATAAAAATATAAAAACATAAAAAGAATCTTCCTCAACCTTTAGACCTATTAGAGTAGTTTTTCATACCTAACGAACACTATTCCCTGTGGAGAACGATCAATCCCCCGTACTTACCACTACACTATACTACATCGGTCAGGTACACTGCCTGGTGGGGTTGTAAGCCTCTTGAGATCCCTCGAGAGGTAAAACCTGTTGTAAGGTTGCAAAACCACGCATCAAGTTTTTGGCGCCGCTGCCGGGGAATAGTTATTGTTTAGGTTGAATTTTTTATTTCTATTAGGTCTACTCACTAGATTCCTTTCTAGTGAGATTTTTATTTTCTTTTTCTAGGTTTTCTTTAGTCTATCTATTTTCTTCGTGTCTTTGTTCGTAACCATTACCATTCGACATCATGGAAGATGGTAATATCCGTAATCCCCACAACCCACCACCACAACAACCACCACCACCTCCTAGAGCCCGTACTTTAGGAGAGTACTCCCGTCCTAGCCACCACGGCTATCGAAACACCATTGAGCTCACTCAAGGAGCCAATATCACACCCTTGCGATCCGACACTATCCGGTTGGTGCAAAGCGGATGCGCATTCCATGGACTTCGTTCTGAAGATCCTAATCAACATCTCAAGGACTTCCTCAAAATCGTTGATTCTATAGACCTTGATGTTGCCACTCGAGAGACAACCCGATTGCGTCTCTTCCAATTCTCTTTGCGGGACCAAGCTAGTCAGTGGCTAGAACGTCAACCCGCAGGTTCCATCACCTCTTGGGATGATCTCACCACTCGTTTCCTTGCTCAGTTTTTCCCACCGGGAAGAACTACCAAGCTAAGGAATGATATCTTGATGTTCCAACAACGTCAAGGCGAAACTCTCTACGAGGCATGGACTCGATTCAAGGACTTACTCCAAAAAGTCCCTCACCATGGCATAGAACTTTGGCTCCAAGTCCAAATCTTCTATGACCATGTCAATTTCTCCACGAGGCAAACCATTGACCAATCGGCCGGTGGCAAGCTACGTGATCTAAGTGCGGAACAATCATGGGCTCTCCTAGAGGATCTTGCTCTTTATGACAACGAAAGTTGGAGTGATCCCCGTGATTTGAATAAAACGGTCAAGGCAATATCTTTGCCTTCGAACAATTCAAGCACTTCCGACCGTAGGATCATAGAACTTGAAGACCAAGTCAAGTTTCTCATGAAATCCTACGAGGCTCCTAAAACTTCAAGCCAAGTGAACAAAATCACTTCTTCATGTGAATTATGTAGTGGTCCCCACGACACTTGTGATTGCATGGAACTCCCCGAACAAGCTTTTGTGGACTACGCATCCTCGCGTACCGACGGAGCGGGAGACAAGTGGTACACTTTCAAACCCGAGCCAAACCCTTATGGTGATACATACAACCCCTCATGGAAAAATCACCCGAACCTTAGGTGGAAACAAAACCAAAACACACAACAAACCAATTCTTCCAACCCACCTAATCGTTTCCAATTAAGCGGTTCCAACTCGAACCGTACTTTCAACAACAATCCTTCCGGCAATGGTAGTACCAATAACTTTGAAGGATTGATGTCCCAATTTATTGCATCTCAAGAAGCTCGGATAGCTAGATTCGAGACCGAATTCAATCAACAACAAAGCGAGATGACCAATAAGATTGACACTTTGTTGAAAGCCCTCAATGACCGAGAAATGGGAGCACTCCCTAGCAACACGGTCAAGAACCCGAAACTAAACGTCAACGCTATTTCATCGGTTTCGTCCCCTAGTTCTTGCCCGCAATATTATTCGGTCAATTCCATGAGCACGTGTTTCAAACAAACCCGAGTCGTTCCAAATGACCAAGAAGTTATGACATCCAAATTGGTCAACAACATAGTTGAAACACCTCCCACTCAAAACCTTGACGAAGAATTCAAGGAGCTCCACCTTGAAAGTCCGGTTGTTGATGTGTTGGATGAGAAGAAGCTCAAGTTAGGCGAAAAAGGGACCGCCTTCGTTCAAAATAAGCTACCTAAGAAATTAGATGATCCGGGCTTATTTGTTCTACCTTGCAAGATCGGTAATTCGGAGGCTTATGACACATTAGCCGATCTTGGATCAAGCCTTAACCTACTTCCGTTACCTCTCTACACCTCTCTAAAACTAGGAAAACTTGAAGAAACCGAGGTGATAATAGGTCTAGCGGATGGGAGTGTTGCTTACCCGGTTGGAGTAGTTAAGGACGTGTTAGTGCACATTGGAAAACTAACCATTTTAGCCGATTTCCACGTCCTTGACATGGTTAGCGACCCTACATGCCCCTTGTTGATAGGTAGAGGATTTTTAGCGACCGCTAGTGCTATGATTGATTGTAAGGAATCCAAGATAGCGGTAGGGGAAGGAGATACTTGGTCAGTCTATGATGTTAAGAAACATGCCTATGATACTAGTGAGGAACCAACACCACATTGGTTAGAATCAAATAGGAGACCATCTAGATATGGACCTTGGATTGATAGAGACTTCATAGGACCCCAACGCCCATTTTACCTAGAAGAGGACTTTGTTAACCGAACGCATACGGTAGAGCAACTCTTGGCTAGGGACACCGAATTGGATCCATTTGAAGACTCTCTAGTTTTTAGGAAGATGATTGATTTCCTAGGAGTTTTGCCAATTAACCTAGGAATGAATAAGTGGATTTGTGAGGAAGATGATCATAAGTGGAATTGGGATAAACCACCCAAAGATGGAGATGGGTCATGGCATATTAAGATGACATTGTATGACCCGGATGGAGAGAAGTTTAAAAAGATATATCGTACTAAGCGGACCAATAGGAAACTTCAATCCAAGCTTAACCCTAAAGACGTCCTCGATGACGAGCTCACTTATATAGGGTAGAGTGACTTTGAGTCTAGCTACAAGACTCGTTAATAAAGAAAAGCGCTTCTTGGGAGGCAACCCAAGCTTTATTTGCTTTGTGTGTTTGTTTATTTGCTTGTTTGATTTTATTTGTTTCCGTATGTGTGTTTAATTTTTATTCTTATTGATTCATGTTCAAAACTAATTTGTGAAAATGCTTTATTTTGTTTTTAACTTCGTCTTAACTACATATAAAGGTATTTTGCAAAAGTTAAGTGTAAGGGAAATCTAAATCGGTTTATTAGAACACAAATGAACATGAATCATAATAATAATAAATTAACATACATATTCGTATTTGTTTGAGTCAAATGCTTGTATCGAGTCATAATGATGTTTTGCAGGATTTCCAGGAAGTAAGGTAAAGGTTTTTCCAGAAATTTTCCGGAAACTTAAAATGAGAATTTTTGTCAGGTCATTTCTGACGGCGTCAGGGTTTATAACCTGACGGCGTCAGATTTAATTTCCAGAAATTTTTGAAAGTTTTGTTTTCATAAAAAGTTTTTATTAAAATCTCCAACTTATAATCTCCAGGAATCTGCAAAATTATCATTCCACAAGCATTATATCCTTATATATAGATTTATCCCGCCGATGTTATGCAGGTTTTCGTGTTTGTTTTCTCAGGTTTAACAGGTTATTTTGGACAAGGAAATGTTTTGAATCAAGCTTTTGGCGATGCATTAGTCATGGAGCTTCAACATTGCCTTGGAGGAAGATCTAACCGTGTAACTTCATTATCCACCGAACGAATCAGGGGAGTATTTGATTTCATTCTTTTACTTTTTGCTTTTACATCTTGTTATTTGAACATTGGGGACAATGTTCATCTTAAGTGTAAGGGGAGGGTAAAAGTACGATTTTAGAGAATACAATTGCGCTTGATTTTTGTTTGTTTAATAGAAGATGTGTAATAAAACTGAGATAAATACCTGTTAGGGCAATTTTAGTGCCAAATTTAAAATTTTTTACAACATATAGGAGTGAAACTTTGATCTTAATAAGCGTCTCACGGATAGGAGATATATGACTAGCACAAAAACCGTACCACTAAAAAATTTTCCACCCCCAAATATGTGAGGTTCGCCCCTAGAATTGGTAGGAAAAGCATTTATGCTATGATGTGTGTACCGGTAGCACTTAGATTCTAGAACTTGCGTTAGGACCATTCCGAGGCCACAAGTGAGACTACATTCGTGTAGTTAGATTTACTACATGATAAGAGGCATTAGGATTAACCCATTGTTTTACACCTGTGATTTTGTTATAATTATTTTGGCTACATTGGTCAAGTAATTCTCCCACACCCTTTGCGTTGTACTCATTTTTAGTACACGATACCCCTAGTACACCCCTCAGAGCCTATCTTTTCGTTTCGACCTTTAAGCATTTTACTTAAAGGAAGAATTTGTTACACCCCACTAAAATGTACACCCAAATCGCCTTAGCCTACCTTGTATGCACTCATTTTTAGTGCATTATTGTTACAACATTTGTTTAAACCCAAGTTAATTATCTAGTTGATTACATGGTTGCTAAGTCGAGTCATATCCTTGTACATATTGTTTTGGGACGATTGGGACTCATGGGTAAAGTACTAGTGTAATGGAGTAATGGGGAAAAACATCATTTATTACCCCCATATGTGCTACATGTTTTAAAAGTACTCCAAGTTTTTCAATTATCTTAATTCGAGTCATTAGAATAGTTATTTGTAAAGTTATGTAAAAGTTCAAGTGTAAGGGGATGCAATGCCCCTATGATTTATTATTTTGGATGGTAGGGTAAAAGTGTATGCAAAAAAAAAAAAAAAAAAAAAAAAATCGAAAAATCAAGAAAAATACAAAAAAAAAATGAGAAAAAGAAAAATAGAAAAAAACATACGGACTACCATCCCGTTTTATTTTATGTTTATTTTTATGTTTTTGTTATTTTGTTATTTCGTTTCTAGCTTAAGATCGAGTCGAGTCTTGGCTTAGCAACATTGTATAGTACATGTAATTGATCAAGATCTTTAACTCGCCACCAGCAAAATATCCTTTATCCAACAAAACCGTGTTTTCCTTTTCCCTACACCTAACGTTATAACCCTTGTAAAAGCCCTCTTTGATAGTTTATCTTTGGTGCTTACGCCTAGTGGAGGAGGTTTTCGATCCTTTCCCAAGCCTATGGTAATCTATTTGCTATGACAGGTAGTGAGAGATATTATCCGTTTTCATTTATGAGATTTATTTTGATGACACTTAAGAGATGTGAGTATCTAAACACTACTTGTGAGGTGCTAGTTTATAATCTCCGTGCTTATTATGATTGAAGTGGAACGATTATTTGTTGTAATTACTTTTATGTTTGCATTAAATGACCCCTAACCTGTATTTTGATTAGAATAAAAGCGCATTTGCTTGAGGACAAGCAAATCTCAAGTGTAAGGGTATTTGATGAAGCGAAAAGTGTACCGCTTTTAAGGGGTCATTTAAGCCCTAAATCGTATTTATTTGATCAAATATTGCCCTAAATCGTTCCTTTTGTCATTTTAGGTACTTTTGAGGAGAAATCTGGAAAAGGAGGCATTTTGGACGTTTTTGGAGCATAAAAGTGAAGAAAACGACAAAGTCTCAAAAATCGGCTAAAAGTTACCTTTGACGGCGTCACATTTTACCCTGGACGGCGTCATGCCTTGGCAAGAAAAAGTGGATGTGAAATTTACTCATGATAAGCCAGTGAAAATTGCATGTAAATTCTGACGGCGTCACGCTTTAACCTGATCAAGGGCGTCACGGCTTAAATCAAAGAGGGACGGCGTCACGTTCAAGGTTCGACGGCGTCAAGCCTTGATAAGCCAGAATGGATTTTGGAGAGCTAAAGAGGGACGGCGTCAAGAAGGTCATCCGGGAACCCTAAAAACGGCGAGGTGACGGCGTCACACTCCATAAGGTGACGCCGTCAGATGTAAAAATCTATATATATAGTTTTGTAATTCTTTGTCAAAAAGGAGGAACTTAGTGTGTGGAATTTTTGGGAGAAAACCCTAAGACGATTTTAGCTTCTTTTTCAAGGCTTTTTGCCTTGAGATCTTCCATGTTACATTGAAAGATAAGTTATCAATTAATCATTCAATATGTCTATGTGTTGTTTGATTCTATCTTGTTATTGTCTTTTGTTTAACATGTTAGGCTAGATTTATCTTGTGTTTGCTTAGATCTAATGAAACCTAGCTATTGATTATTGGTTATTAGTGTGTTATTAGTTGTATTGGATGATTGTTTATCTATGTTAGGCTTAAGAAAACTGGCTAACTTCCTATTCGGTAACTTGCTTGAACGTCTTAAGAAACATGAACCAAATGCGTACTAAAGGTTTTTATGGTTGTATTTAATGCACAAGCGAATTCTAGTGATCCCATGTTAGGAGCTTCCTAGCCGGCTCGACATAGGAGTGAAGTAGGAGCTTGTAGAGTTGGGGAAGTACGTACGCCACCCCACGATTGGTATTAAGGAATACACCCGTCATCCACGCAACTAATACACACTAATCAACCGGTAAAAGATAGTTAGGGAGTAAGGAAATCTAAGTGAACACATTTCTCTACACATAAGTTTTCACCAACTTTTTATTTTCAGTTATTTTATTTTATTTGCATTCGTAGTAATTTGGGTTAGTTGACTAGCAACTAATTCCGCCCACTCCTTCAAACCCGAGATTTTACTTGCTTTCATAAAAATATAAAAACATAAAAAGAATCTTCCTCAACCTTTAGACCTATTAGAGTAGTTTTTCATACCTAACGAACACTATTCCCTGTGGAGAACGATCAATCCCCCGTACTTACCACTACACTATACTACATCGGTCAGGTACACTGCCTGGTGGGGTTGTAAGCCTCTTGAGATCCCTCGAGAGGTAAAACCTGTTGTAAGGTTGCAAAACCACGCATCAATATCAACACTCTCGTAATGAGAGGTCGATAGATTATGAAGGGTTCTCCGTGTGAATGAAACAAATGTCTTTTGAGAGACACTTGAGTGGCTTAGAAGGTTTATTAGTGCGTCACTGGGTCCATGACGTCTTTAGTTTTCAATACCGGTGATGCTCATCAACCAGTAGATTATGAATTGAACCCGGTGTCTGCCCTAAGGTTAACAAATGGAGGGCTATTTCTTTTCACCCTTTTCTTTGCTTTTCTTTTTAATTCTTCAACCCCTTCTTTCTCCTTTCATTCATTTTCTCCTTTTTTAATATCATACCTAGGACTTTCTAGTTCTAAACTATTGGTATTGTCCTTGGGTAGATCCCTCCAGCTCTGGTGGATCATAGGACGGTTTTCCCTAACCTTAGTCACCTTATAACTCCATGACTATCCTAATGATACCATAAAACCAAATCATTGAAAAATCTCTCAAAGTGTCGATAATTTGTAAAGACATTTTGTTGACACCTTGAGAGTTTGATGATTTTCAGAAAGACTCCCCCTTAACATGTGCGCATAAGTAATAAATTTGAAATTTGCACATGCCGGAAAGAGTTGGCACTTTTGAATTGATAGACTTTCAATGAACCTGATCGTTGCGAGACACGCTTACATCACCAATTAAACTTGCTTGAAATTATTACCCGTCCAGATCAGATTCAAAGATTATCGCTCAAAATCGGTACATTCTACTCAGATACGTCCTTTGCGAGACACGCTTACATCACCAGTTAAACTGGCTTGAAATTATTACCCGTCCGGGACATGTCCTTTCGACTACTGACTTTTCCTATCGTCAATTCGAGGTTCAATTCTGAGTTTGAGCGCAAGAGTTTCCAGCAACTGAGACATCATATTTTAATCATCTTTTACTTCTCCCCCTCAAAAATAGCATACTCATGATATTTTTGGAAAACGTTTATGATTAAAATATGCTGTTTTTGAGTTTTAGGGAAGAATGTCAAGAACATTTATAATTATCTGAACAAAGATTATATTTTCAAATACTCCCCCTTAACAAGGGAATACTTGTCCTTATGAGCAGAATGTTTGAAAAACTTTAGAAAACATTCTGGTGTTAATTCTGCTCATAAGTAAGAAGCTTTCGCTTCTTTTTCAGGATTGAGGCACTGTAACGTACCTCAGGGTCCTTTCTTTGAGGTCCGGGTTGTACACTGTTATGTGTGCACAAGCCGTAATGCATAGGCCAATATGGAAAGAATAATGATATAAGAATTATGTAATATATTTAGGAACGAAAACAAGAACACCAAAAATCAAAACCCTTGGATTAATTATCACCCACGATCACCCCAATCTTGGATTAACCACAATCGATCACCACCTTAGCTATCACCCATCGTACCTTCTTGATCTTGGAGAGAACAATAGAACCGATCTTGATTATTGTGCTTTAGGGTTTGTTGTGTGAGTTGAAAAGTGGTATACGCTTTTTTTTTAAATTAACGAATTAGGGGATTTTATGGGCTGGAATTCTGTATTTGGGGAGGGTTTAGTGGGCTTATTCTCATTCATAATATCAAGTAATGGCCCAAGTGTTCACATATTATGTTGTGTACAAATTTAAAATATGTTGGGATTCTTGATTTGATGAGACAAAATAAATAGAAGAATGAAACATGAGGACTTAAAGTGACAAAAGATGAAAGTTCAAAAAGATGGAAGATTACAACGAAATCTTTTATTATTCTAGTTTATTCTTTTGTAAACCCTAAATCTCTATTATATAAAGAGATCAAGGGTACAGGTTTTAACATATTATGTCTTCCACAATGTAATCAATAAAGGTATGTGTGTGTGTTTAGGCGTGATCTTATAAACGCCTAAATAGGTTTGTGTCGTCGCCTCAAGGATCTCTTGATCCCTGTTACAAGTTAGTGTAACCGTATTATTCTGATCAAATAATAGTTGAGGCGTGGAGTGTTAAAGTGAAACTTTGTGTCAATAACAATTGATTTGTTATATTCCGTTGTGCATAATTGTTCATTGTTATTGTTGAACCCTAAGGCTCAAAACGATCCAAGAAACTATCTTTAGCACGTTCTTAGTTTCTACAGGTGGTATCGGAGATTGGGGAGCTCGTTACCTAGGGATTCACAAAGTTTATTTGATGACAGAAGCAGATCTGAAGAAAAAGGTCCGATCAGTTTTCAAGTTTTTTTTATTATCATCGGTCTTTTAGCGTTTTTAAGGTATTCTTGGATTTTAATGGTACCGTCTTTAATTAAATATAATCCTCGTACTGTTTGCTGCTATTGATTGGACTGTATTTGTTAAATCGGTTTTGTCGACATGTGAAAATACGAAGTATATCATTGGCTGAGTCGGTTTGGAATTTGGGTCTGACGTTTCAATTAATGATCATGGGTCAAACAGTATGCACTTTCATTCAGTATGCTGTTTTGTCGCTATATGAAAGATTAATTTAGTTTGTCGATTAGTTTATTGGTCATGGGACAGTGAAAGAGCAAACGTGAGGAATGAAGATTCCACGTGAAGTAGCAGATAATTATTGATATTTTATTCTGCTGCTACGTGTGATACATTCTGCTGCTAGTTGTAATTTATTCTGCTGCTAGCATTATATTATTCTGCTGCCAGTTAAAATCATTCTGCTGCTCGACATATTCATTCTGCTGCTACGTATTGATTCTACTGCTAAAGGATTTTAATTCTGCTGCCAGTAGTATTTGGTTCGTTATATATGCTTCTGTTAAGAGCAGCAAGGGGAAGCATTGGTTATTGGTTTACACACACACAGGGGAAGTTCACACACACATGGAGTTTGGTTTTTGTTCTTAACGTATTTAAAGGCTCGAGTTAATTTTCTTATTGGAGGAGAGGAGTTTTTGTTGCTTCTTTGATGATGCGGTGGAATTTATCAAGGTTGTGTCTTATCACATCTTATACGGCGCCATTGCGTTTAAAGATACTTGTTTGTTCATCAAGGTGACTACGAATTGACAAAACACTTGAAGGAGTTACGTTATTGTGCTCAGTGATTATTGTCAAGAGATTGCGGTCTCCCTATACTTGAGGAGTATACGTTCAAAGTCTTTTAGTACAAGGCATAAGACACAGGGTTGGTTTCTTCTACTTCAACATCAAATTGGTGATGATTATTTTTCTTCAACAATATATCAAGCCTACAGATTTGAAGAATCATTTGATGTACATGCATCACTCGAGGAGAAGTTTTTATTGTTTATTCATTCTCTATTTGTTGATAACAAAAAGGGGAAAATATATTGTGATGGCATGGCATGGCTTAAAGGGAAGACAAGGAAGACAAATTTGTTTCATTCAGGGAGATGATTACATCTCAATTTCTCTACTTCGTCTAGGTAAATTCGTACACGACTTTGTTTGTTTTGTCATCATCAAATAGGGGAAGATTGTTGGGATTCTTGATTTGATGAGACAAAATAAATAGAAGAATGAAACATGAGGACTTAAAGTGACAAAAGATGAAAGTTCAAAAAGATGGAAGATTACAACGAAATCTTTTATTATTCTAGTTTATTCTTTTGTAAACCCTAAATCTCTATTATATAAAGAGATCAAGGGTACAGGTTTTAACATATTATGTCTTCCACAATGTAATCAATAAAGGTGTGTGTGTGTGTTTAGGCGTGATCTTATAAACGCCTAAATAGGTTTGTGTCGTCGCCTCAAGGATCTCTTGATCCCTGTTACAAGTTAGTGTAACCGTATTATTCTGATCAAATAATAGTTGAGGCGTGGAGTGTTAAAATGAAACTTTGTGTCAATAACAATTGATTTGTTCTATTCCGCTATGCATAATTGTTCATTGTTATTGTTGAACCCTAAGGCTCAAAACGATCCAAGAAACTATCTTTAGCACGTTCTTAGTTTCTACAAAATACATTTGGTCTCTTTAAACTCGTGTAACGTGTGATGTTAGATCTTAGAATACCATGTGTGTCGATTAATATATTTAGGTTAGTATTATTAATTTTATTATTATTTATAGCGTATAGTTTAGGTTTGTAGTTAATCGTATTCATAACTTAGGAAATTTTTTTTAATTAGGCGCAAAATTAGGAAATTCAAAATTCAGGGTTTTACATAACCCCACCAGGATTGCAAGACAGCCACCTGCAGAGAACAAAAGTTAATTATTTTGAAGATATTTTTTTTAATTGTTACTCCTTTTGTGAAAAGGGCACCCATTAAAATGCTGGGTCATATATCAGCACGTGGGGCTACCATGAACCTTTCAAGAATCGATTATCAACTTTACGCATATTATATATTTATGAGAGTAACTGTTATGTTTAAAGCAATTGATCTTTGAAATAGCAAGCAGAAACTGATAGGGGTCTTTGGAGTCAGTTTTAATTTTTCGATTCTGTGACTATATGATGAAAAGGGGTGTTTGGATTCAATTTTTTAAAATGGGTCTGTCATAGAGGTGTTTGGATTCACTTAAATACTACATATTTCATTTTCCTTTGAAATAGGAAGCATAAATTGATAGGGTTCTTTGGAGTCAGTTTTAATTTTTTGATTATGTGACTATATGATGAAAAGGGGTGTTTGGATTCAATTTTTAAAAATGGGTCTGTCATAGGGGTGTTTGGATTCGCTTAAACAACTATAGATTTTTTAATGAAATAGGTTGTTGTATCGGACTGCTATTTAGAGGAAATACATTTAGACATTTGTTGAGAAGACTGCTAGACTTGAAAAAAGGTATTTAAATATGTTTTCATCATGAGTGAATTCTTACTTGAGACCCCTTAATTGGTTCGTCTTCTTATACTAATATAACATGATTGTTATGTTCGAAAAAATTACATATAAAATCTCTCATTTTACTCAATATGTAGTTGCAGATTATTAACTAAAAAGGTCAAATTGAGCTGACAAACTAAGGTCATCAAATTTCTCATTTATTGGCAACTTTGTGTAGCCGCATGTCTACTCACTGGTTAGTCATGCACGAGTATAGCTTGGACAAGGATGAGCTTAAGAGATGCATGCAGGTATGTGGAAAAATGCTATGCTATGTGAATATAATCAAACAAAACAAATGATGGTTTAGTGAAGTGATTACCATTAAGTTTGATATGTGAATAGAATCAACCAAGACAAATGGGAAATTTTCAGTGTGGAAATAATGTATGGAGTGTAGTAACGATATTATCTTAACCAGAGGACTGGCACCTTCATTTATACTACTTTGTTTAAATTATATCTTACTCAAATCCTATAGCCAGCATATTTAAATGAGTGATACTATATCATTTTCCTATTTAAATACTACATATATACTACAACTTGGCTCTTTTGATTTTTTAGCCTCTGTTTACACTTCCCTTAACCCTCACCCTCATAATATGTATATATGTGTGCCCATTTATTAAGTTCACGAGCTACTTACCATTTGTTTTGGTTGATTCTATGATTTCTTTGTATATAAGTCAATGTTAGGGGCGATCACTTCACTGCCTTCTATTCCTATATTTCATATTTGTAGGAGTTTAACCATGCATTAGGTAAACTAACTGTAACTGTAAATGCAGTGGGGACGTTGATGGAGTGATACGGGTCACATGCTCAAGGTACAATGCAAATAAGATGAAGCTTCCTATCGTATAGAGACTTTGTGGTTACAGTGGTACCATGAAACGTAGGTATATAAAAAATAGATCTTTTATACCTGGATCACATGATTTAGTGACAGAACATACTAACAAACTAATGGTAGTAATAAATTAATGTGAATCTGATCTGACATGCTTGCCTATTAACGATTACCAGCTTCATTTATGTTGTGGAAAACATGACTGATAACTTAAAGCCTGCTTGATTTGAGGCAACTGATGGTCATCAACGTCGTTGTTGTGATTACATGTATTCATCATCATCCAATCTTTCAGTTCCTTTTCACTTATCTGTCTTTTATTTTTAGATAATACCGTAATGTTTGTGCACTAGAGGCTATCAATGATGGTTCTTGGACGGGAAACCTATGTTTTAAACTTCAGATGAGATGGCCAATGTGAGAAGGTGCGTGTCCGCAGATGGTTCAGTGGCTTGGTTCAGCCGTTCAGTGGCTTGGTTCAGTGGCACGCTGAATAACTTCGTCACATAAAACAAATGGGCTGCTCATTCTATATGGAATTCCACTAGATATTATATATGTTAAATATAATACATGCTTTACGATTGAGTGGTTAAAGTTTGTTTGTTTTTCTTATGTATTAGACACTGAATATATATCCCCATTTACCATCCTACAACCTTATTTTATTGTCATCACCAACATTTGATTCTAAAACAGCAAGGGGAATTGAGAAAAGGCCCACTACAACGGCGCAACTGTTTCTTAACAACCATCGTTACCCGCGGTCCCCTGGTTTACCTCTAGCAGCACCATCAACATTAAACTTTAAAGAACCCGCTACGGGAGGACACCAATGCAGATTGTGAATTTGTAATCGTTTAGGGAACCTTTATATGTAACAATTCACATTTCAGGTTAATTTCTATTCCCAAAATTTTTACTATTCATTTTTACTATCCATTTTCACTATTCATTCTCGAAATTTTTATTTTATATTCTTGTAAGATAAATTATTTCCATGATAAATTAAAAGTTTGACGCTCGTCGGGTCATTTTCGCAAAAGTTATTAAGAATCTATACGTTTGGTTTAAACGTCGTTTAAACATCCTGCGCATAACGAAAACCAACTGCGCCAATTTTCCTCGCATCAGATTAATGTTTGGTACACTCACAATCAATTAGGGAATTTTTAGAAATTAAGTTAAAATGTCACCAAATAGGCCCTGCGTCTTACAGAACTAGAATTGCGTTTTAAGCACTTTTACTTATCCGCAACCTTAGCCTATACCTGCACCACATTTTCTAAGACATTTAGAATCTTTTATATTATTGGAAAATTCAACATATTTTCCCCCTCCTTTGACCATAAAATCATTCCTTGATTTTTAGCACTTCCGGTTTTACGTCTAAAGGACATTTAACACCAACCGACACTAGACTGAGCCCAGTCTAGACATTATAGGTCCTTTTAATTCATTATTATCCTATTAGAAAAGTTACATTTTATTTTTCTCAATTTTACGCAACTTTCGTACGTTTTACGTATTACGCGTCTTAGACCCGCGTTTCTAGTTTTAACAGGGTTTAAGCAACCCGATGGAACCTACCACTCATTTTATATTTTATTATGGAGTATATTGACAAGTTTAATCATTCTTTCAAGTTTCGTATTTTTACGATACCCGATTTTACGTTTCGTGACTTAACGGTTTACAGTTAGCGATTAACGGAATCAAAACTAACTCCATAAACAAGATAATACCAAAAATGACCAAGTCATCTTATCCTACCATTTTGCACCGCCAATAGGGGGGGGGGATTCATCCCTTGGGTGGCTTGATCCTAGCCCTTGATTCCTAAGATCATTACATGTGTAAAAATGTATTTACAAAACTACCCTAATTTCTTCCTATAAATACTAACCTAAAACTACACTAATACTTGCACCCTCCTTTCTTATAAACCTAAAGTCCTAAACCCTAAAGGCAATTCTATTAGATTTAGTAAGAACACTCTTGTGTTCTTGAGAAGAAACTAGGCTTTGATATTGTTTTCTTCAAGTTTTCAAGAAAGAGACGTTATAATCTTCGAATAGCTTCGGGTTTCCAAAAAGACGTCATTATAATCTTCGAATAGCTTCGGGTTTCCAAAAAGACGTCGTTATAATCTTATTTTGGTTTCGGGTTTTTAAGGATTCCAAGGGAGGAATTGTTCTAGTTCTTGTTCTTAAATCCTTGATTTCCTTTCTTAAGTGAAAGCCAAAAGTTGTAAGAAAACTAACACCCACTCTTGCTCAACATCATTTATATGTTTCTTACCTTTATTTCATGCTATATATATGGTCCTTATATTGTGTTCATGATTTAAATACTTATGGACTTTGTTAAGTTTATTTATTGTATTTATAAACTCTTAATGTGTCATATAATCAAGTAAGAAAAATATATTTTCTATCGAATACTACAACATTAGGGAGCTTTATGTAAGGGGTTTCATTTGGGTAAACAGATATACGAGTTGCTGGATTTATGAATTAAAGTGTCCTAGCTCCTCGAACGTTTGCTACATGACCTCTGAATCATGATGGCCCGAACGGTAGTACGAGATATACAAACTATACATGTTTCATAAACCATCTTTATACAACAACCTACATTACATACTAATTACTACATCATGAACATTATGCAAGACATATATAGGCTCGTCTTCGTATTCTTAGACATTAATCCAAACCTAAGTCGCAACGTTCTATTGTAGGTTGCACTTAGAGGTTTCCCGGCTTATCCATCAAACTCATTAAGGCACTAAAACATCATCCAACTCACGGTGAGTTCATAGCCCTACTTCTATTACTTAATCGTTTTACAAACCCTTGGGGGGATACATGCTATATTTTTTTAACTGAACACATTGCTTTGAAACTATATGCTATATCTGAATCTGTTATTTGCACTAAGTACCGCTGTTGCCAAACTTAAGTCCCTATTATCATGAACCATTAATCACGAGTGAAGTGAACGCGAATAATGTGGATAGGCCTATCGGGATTGACAAATCCCGTTTGTTAACCAAGTCCGGTAAACAAACACACTCTATTTGAAGAACCATAGGTTTAATGGAAAATTACCTATTAGGGAACTGTTACTATTATATCAATTTCTATTGACAAACTGTTAATGTTTTCGGTGACATGAGCTTAGTGCAATAATAATTGTTTTGTTTTATAAACTATGAATGTGAGACTAATTACGTCACGTTACGAATATTGTGTTCAACTGATTACCTAAACTCTATGAATATCACTCAACCTTTGTGTTGACCATTTTAAGCATGTATCTCAGGTTCATAATGATCAAGGATGGCACGGAGGGTCACGGACTCAATCAAGAAGGCTATAACTTATATTATCATTCAAAAAGACATCAAAAGACTTTAGATTGATGTATTTTGTAAACATGGAACCTTTTGGGACCTATTTTGTAAACTCTGATATATTAATTTGAATGATAATTCCTTTTTAAAACGACTCATTTAGAGATCGTTTTCTATTATTATGACTGTTGTGCCGTCGAGTAACACCCAGTTTGAATTCCGCTGCATCATTGAATTGGGGGTGTTACATTATAAAGCTCTAATTATGTAGATATTCATTTCAACTCATTAGATTGATTATTTGTTACATATTTTTTAATTGAGGATAGCTTGGCTACAACTTTTGTAGCCAATTGCCTACAATCCTTCACAAAAAATACACAACCAATGAATCAGGGACCCACATTACAAAAAATACACAACCAAAAATCAGAGACCCACAGAAAAGAATCAGGGACCCACAAAAAGAATGAGAGACTCACATTTATAGCACAAAATTGTAGCCAATTGGCTACAAAAAATTGTAGCTAATATATTCCCTTCTTTATTTATTTTGTGACCATATGTTTTGTCCTTCTTATATACTATTGTTATTTATGAAATTCAGTGAATATGATCGGATAATTGTTGCAGCAAATTGACTGTCTTCACAGCCAAACTGTTATGGAACTCATGGGAGGAGTTAGAAGTCAATTGACTAAACTTATAGCCGGCATCGGTTCACAAGATTTAGCTCCAATGAGGTTGAGATTATCTCATAGTTTGTATCGACACAAGCTTATTGAAGTTACCTTCTTGCATAATATTAGTTTATGTATTATTTTTTTACTATGTTAGTAAAAAATAGGCTTATTGTTATTTTTTTCCTTTATGTGTGTTGCCCTTCTTTTAAATGTGTTAGTCACATATCCTAAACCTGATGTTTAAAAATGTAATTTTACAATCAACCACCTATATAAAACAAGCTTTCATTATGGAAACTCCCAACTCAAAATTCTAAGATAATGACACCTGTTATTTATTTAGATCCAATGGACCACAATCATTTTGGCGTCCCAGCATTTAATTCAAACAAAAAACACACACTCAAACAAACTCTCGGTAGATCAAAAGACATAGTTATCACAAGAACAATGAAACCTCCAAATCTCTTACCCAATCGAAAAACATACTTTCAGAAATCAATCCATCAAAATAGTGTTACAAACATAATAATCGTTAAATAGTGTTACAAATCTGGTATCCAAAATCCCAATATAATTCGTCAAACCTCCATATTCAATCCCACCAAAATCATTTCTGCTTCCTTCCTAATTTACCCCAAAACCGATTTTCCCCAAATCACTTATACCAAAAACAATTGATAACCAAAACAATTCCTCTTTTTTTTATTTTATTGTAAATCAAGATTAGGGTTTGATTATCTTTGTGGTTTTATGAATTGGGTATTTTGAAATTTGGCCTTATATTCATTTGGTTATGGTTTAATTGGTATCCCGCTGTTAGTTTTTGAAGATTCTATGGGAGTTTGGAGTCTCTAACAAATGGACCTGAGAAAGCATCACATGAGACTGGGTATGGTAGAGGTCCGTTGCACAAATAGAGAAGCAAGAATAACCCGGTAAGTCATAACCCTTAATAGCATAGATAGAGAGATTATAAGTAAATGTCTGCTTTTTTTTTTGTTAAAGATTGACATAATGTGATATGAGTGATTTTGGAATATGGATTTACCTTGAAGTTAAGAAATTGACTACCCATTTTCAGTTTTCAATTAAAACTCTGATCTATGATCATTTACTGATTTTAGTAAAAAGGTTATCTCAAAATTTGAGTTTTGTGATTTTCATGATGAGTTTTGGGTTTTAGATCATTATGTGTTGTTCTTTTGTTATAGGAAAATTGATCGGCTCGATAATGGGGAATTGATGAACAAAAAAGGGTTTCCTTTTAGAATCGGAAGGTAAGCATCATGTTATTTTTTTTTAGTTTCTTATGCAATAGCAATTTGATGATCATGCTGTTCATGTTATCTTAATGAAGTTGATCATCATACAGACTTACCAAAGTCAGCTAATGAAGTTGAAACAGATGCCAAACAACCCTTTCCAACTGTTTCGGCATAGTTTGAGTTTTATGCTGAACCGAGTGCTTAAATTGTATGCTGGCCTTTTCTAAACAAAAAATATGCAATTATCGAGTTTATAAAAGTGATCATATACGCCTCATTTGGATCCTATGATATTATCGATTGTTGTAAATTTCAACAGTTTACCACAACAGAAGTAGCAATGATAACAACCATCTGAAATATGTACATGCTATTTCCATAGGTACAACGTAGAAGAAGGAAAGACTGCATTTGATCCTGATGCCTTTTATCTTGGCAACAAGGCTTCTCTTAAGAAGAAAGAAGCATAAATGGCGAAAAGGCAGGTACGTCTTACCTTAGTACAACACATAGATGATCTATATAAATAAGCATTGATAATTAAACAATAGTTTCTTTCATTATATTCAAGCTTTATGGCTTTATCGTTGCTTCCTACCACTTTGCTGGCTCAAGCATTTTGCGAATAAGAGCTTACACGTTCATTATTGGCTTACGGAATGGTACAGCCGTTAAGAATAAGGTATGTATGCTACACGTACCGTTAATGGTTTCATTCCATTGGATTGATTTGATTAAGTTCATATTAAATTGCTTAAGTTCATATTAAAGTTTCTTTGATTATTACCTATGTTTTAAAATGTAATTTTACTACCCTTCTTTCGCTATAGAAAAATATTCCAACGATATTTGTTGTTATTCATTATTTATGTACATAAGCTTAAAATCCGTCAAGTAATATTATGATCGACGTGTTTACAAATGCGTATTAATATAAATGAACGTAAAAAATGATACGAGTGAGACTATATCTCAAAAGTTAATAACATAAGCGCATTTAAGTACTTCATTTCCCATACACCCGCGTCAAACCAACAGTCGCCTACAAATATTGGCTATGGATACCTTAACGAATAGACACGGATACAATCAAGTTGTAGCTTTGTGAGTATTAAACATCTTTTTTCCGATCAAACAATATATGGGCTGCGGCTAACTAATATGCTGATGGTGGTTGTTGTTCTAGGTATGAATGAAGGAGTTGTTGCGAGTTGTACTAGCTGACACAAAAATGATAGGTGCAACCGTTCTACAGCCCAAGGTTGTGTAACCAATTATTTCTACACATCTTATGGACGGTTCTTTATGCCGTCTTAACCTTTGACACTATATTATTTTTATAGGTACGAGTTACCCATTTGAGAATGTACATCATACCTCACGTGTGGTCGCGGCTTAACAATAAAATTTTTGCACCACAAATACCCAACATTTTTTTGTTTTTTTTTTGAACAATGTAGCGGTCGCGGCTTAGTTTATAACATAATAATGGTTGGTGTTTTTTAAGGTATAAATGAACGGGAAGCGGCAGGCTGTAGTGGTCTACATTCCTTACAACATTAAATTAAAAATACAAGTCATGTCCACACGTCGGGTAAATACATAAGAAAAAACTATAAAAGATCACTAATATACGTACATGATTAAATTAAAACGTAAAATTACAAGTCATGTCTGCCCATCGGGCAGGCTTCGAAAACTAGTATATACATATATATATATATATATATATATATATATATATATATATATATATATATATATATATATATATATATATATATATATATTGCTACAAGAGACAATCAAGAAATATGTTGTTCATAACGAGAAAAGATAAAGTGTAGAATATTGTTTAAGGTTTATTCGTCGACTATATACATGTCATCCATTAAGTTTTTCAAAATGTAGCTTGGATTAGTTGGAAACAATGACATGTATGAAACTTGTAATATAAAAACCTTTTGGTTATCATCTAACAGACGCGAGACAGAAAAGCATGACTTCCTTAAATAACTTAATCTTAAGGGTTTTTCCATACAGAAAAGCATTTAGGGGATGTAAGATTACGGTCATAGCATAACATTGCACTTATATATAATGTCAACACATTTGTATTAATCATTATGACGACTTCGCTATGAATAAAACTACGTTAATAATTATTTATTTCAACCTATCCTTCTCTGTTATTTATGTACGAAAAAGAAAAAGTCTATTTGAAGGTTAACTGATCAATCATGCCATTTTTCTAATAAACAACTCTACATTGTTTAACAAGACATTATTGTTCAAAAGTATACTAAATAAGAGATGATCATGTCCTATTAAGATTAGTGTTCAACGATATATTTAACACTCCTAAGCTATTCAGGGTAGCTCAAGTTTACTTTTTTAAATGGTAATCACATCCAAATTTCCTTTTATTATGGATCTGAGTTCTATACTATAATGCCACATGCTTTGCGTTCACACATTTTATTATATGACTCAAAATCTACTTCTTTAAGTAAAAGTCAACTGAAACTCGGCGACATTATGCATGTTGTCCTTGGTAAATCTTGATTTGCCACCTCCCGCTTCTCTATGTTAAAGTTGTCGTAATACATTAGTCATGTCGTCTAGCATATGGTCATAAACTGTTCGGCGCACTTGTGAAATTTGAGTCAGATCGAGATAGGGATATCTTTAACCGTTCCACCTTGGTGCCTAGGTGCTATTATAGATGTCATTTGTAATTGGTCAAAGAACTTGCAACTTACCTTCTCGTGGGTTAATCGAGTAAACAATCAAGTTGCTCATTGAAATGTTCTTGGAACCAATGTATTATATGAGATGCATGTTTCTTTTGCTTCAGAACTTACTTCACTTTCTAGGTGTGATCTGTATGAATCAAAGTTGTTGTAACAATAACATGATATGATTTAAAATTCAACTGTTAATTTTTTTAGGAATAACGAACATATTGGCACGACTCTTTGATTCATATGTTTGTTGGTTTTATTTAGAAGGGTTTGACAAGATACCTAGAAGTATAACATGACATAAAAAGACAAACAAATAGAATCCGCAAATCGTGTGATAATTTTGTTTATCAAACGCAAATAATTAGAGTGTGATTGATGCTAGTTGCTTCCATACTCGAGATGTGAACGATGAATCACTTCATAATTAAGAATCCAGAGATTTATATGAGTTGACACGTTAGTTTTCTAATTCTTCCATTCTTCTAATTTGTTTACTATTAACGTGGCATTAGTCGGGACTAGGCCAGTTTGAGTCTTAGTATAGTTTGGATTGTTCGGTTCATGCATGTATATATTTTTTTTTGGAAGGCGACTTTCAATTTAAGGGTCGGAGTCGCACCTGCCTCATTGGCAGGCCCTCATCCACCACTAACCCAGACTATGTTGTCTGAACCGGGTCCACGCTGGTGTTGTGGGGACTATTAGCGGCTTCCTCCCGGAAACCGTACCGCCTCCACACGAGTTTCCTCGCTGGAGTAACGACCGGATGAAAACCGGGGGCGGCTCGGATTGGAACCTGCGCAACATTGGCTTACAGGCTCTTCCTCTTCATTGCCTGATACCAACAGAGCAAAGTAGCCCTTGCACATTGCGAGGACTTCCCAGTGGGTCACCCACACTGGTACTACTCCCGCATGTGCACGCTTAACTTAATAAGCATCCACCATTGGGCCACATTGATGTTGGTTCATGCATGTATATATACATTGAGTTTATGTTTAATGAGAATATGGGGATTTATCAAATCTAATATAGTATCAGAGCCTTAAGATCCTACACCTCTCTAAACCCTAACCAAAAAATCCAAACTATAATAGGACTTAAACTAGGCCTCACTGGCGCCACGCTAATATTTGTTGTTGGTTCTTATGACGTGCTTAGCAAAATGTACAAATTTTGTCTCTAAGGTTATGTAAAATAAATTCCTCGGCAAGTGTTTATTAGAGGATAAATATGGCTCATGCCCAATTGTAGGTTTGGGTCAATTAGAGTTTCATACTATATCTACTTTATATTTTGTTTGGCTAGTAATTAATACAATACACTTACAGGTTTTAATGCTCTAACATGGTATGAGATCCTTCTTAAAATATAGGGTAAATGCTAAAATAATACATTGAAGTTGCCATTTTTTGCCATTGTATGGTCCCACCTTTTTTTTCCGTAAATGTATGACTAAAGTTATGAAATCGGGTCATTGTGGGTATAAACGTCACACCATTAGTCCTTTATACTAACGGCCGTTAGTAAATAACATACAATTCCGTTTTCTTACGTTTTCGTTCGTTTTTTTACGTTTTCGTCTGTTTTGACACGTTTTCGTCCATTTCTTACGTTTTCATCTGTTTTGACACGTTTTCGTCCATTTTTTTACGTTTTCGTCTGTTTTTACGTTTTCGTCTGTTTTTTACGTTTTCGTCTGTTTTTTTACGTTTTCGTCTGTTTTGGCACATTTTCGTCGTTTTCTTACGTTTTCATCTGTTTTGACACGTTTTCGTCTATTTTTTACGTCTCATTTTTTACGTTTTCGTCTGTTTTTTACGAAAATGTGTCGAAACAGACGAAAGCGTAAAAAAATAGATGAAAACGTAAAAAACAGACGAAAACGGAAAAAAAAAAAACAGACGAAAACATAAAAAAGGGGACGAAAACGTGTCAAAACAGATGAAAACGTAAGAAAACGGACGAAAACGTAAAAAAAAACAGACGAAAACGTAAGAAAATGACGAAAACGTGAAAAACAGATGAAAATGTAAAAAAAGGACGAAAACGTGTCAAAACAGATGAAAACGTAAAAAACAGACGAAAACATCACACCATTAGTCCTTTACGTTTTCATTTGTTTTTCACGTTTTTTTACGTTTTTGTCTGTTTTTCACGTTTTCGTCGTTTTCTTACGTTTTTTACGTTTTCGTCTGTTTTTTTACGTTTTCGTCTGTTTTTTTACGTTTTCGTCCGTTTTTTACGTTTTCATCAATTTTTTTACGCTTTCGTCTGTTTTGACACGTTTTCGTAAAAAATAGACGAAAACGTAAAAAACGAGACATAAAAAATAGATGAAAACGTGTCAAAACAGATGAAAACGTAAGAAAACGACGAAAACGTGCCAAAAAAGACGAAAACATAAAAAAACAGACGAAAACGTAAAAAATTGGACGAAAACCTAAAAAACTGATGAAAACGTAAAAAAAAATGGACGAAAACGTATCAAAATAGACGAAAACGTAAGAAAATGACGAAAACGTGCCAAAACAGACGAAAACGTGTCAAAACTGACAAAAACGTAAGAAAACGACGAAAACATGCCAAAACAGACGAAAACGTAAAAAAACAGACGAAAACGTGTCAAAACAGACGAAAACGTGCCAAAACAGACGAAATTGTAAAAAACAACGAAAACGTGCCAAAACAGACGAAAATGTAAAAGAACGACGAAAACGTAAGTAAACGAACGAAAACGTAAAAAAATGAAGAAAAACGTGTCAAAACAGACGAAAACGTAAAAAAAACGACGAAAACGTGTCAAAACAGATGAAAACGTAAAAAACAGACGAAAACGTAAAAAAACAGACGAAAACATGTCAAAACAGACGAAAACGTATGAAAACGGATAAAAACGTAAGAAAACGGACGAAAACGTGTCAAAAAAGATGAAAACGTAAAAAAAGGACGAAAACGTTTCAAAATAGACGAAAACGTAAAAAAAATGAATGAAAACGTGTCAAAAAAAATTGATAAAATTGGACGAAAACGTGCCAAAACAGACGAAAACGTAAAAAAAACGGACGAATACGTAAGAAAACGGAATTGTAAGTTATTTACTAAAGGCCGTTAGTATAAAGGACTAATGGTGTGACGTTTATACCCACAATGACCCGATTTCATAACTTTAGTCATACATTTATGAAAAAAAAAGGTGGGACCATACAATGGCAAAAAATGGTAACTTCAATGTATTATTTTAGCATTTGCCCTAAAATATAAAGTAAACGTCATAAATCGTCTATGTGTTTTACCGGGTTTAACGAAAATTGTCTATAAAATTTTTTTTCCCAGATCCAGTTCCTGTGGTTTTGACCCGTAAAGGATTTGGTCCCTTGACTGGGTTTTCCTTTAGTTGACCGTTACACATTTCAAAAATGACATAAATACCCTTAGTCCCCCTGGTTTGTTTGTTATAACAGATTTAGTCCCTACGTTTTATTTATTTATTTTTTATTTAATTTATTTGTCCCACTTCTTTTAAAATAAATAAATAAATAAATAATATAAAAAAAGTTCAAAATTTTTTGTCCGAATTTTCGTCTGATTTTTTTGTCCAAATTTAAAAATAAAAATAAAAATAAAAATATGAATAAATAAAGAAATAAAAAAAGTTCAAAATTTTTGTCCGAACTTTTTATCCCATTTTTTCTTGTCCGGATTTTTTTAAAATTTTTTGACAGAAGTTTTTTTTAAAACCTTTTTGATTCAGATTTTTTTTTTATTTATAAAAATTTTTGAATACTTTTGACGGAATTTTTTTTATAAATTTTTTTGATAATTTTTTTTCACTAGATTTTTGTTAGATTTATCGGCATGATTTTTTTACAAGATTTTTTTCTTTTTTTTTAATTTCATGTAAAATTTTGACAAATTCCTTTTTTATCATGTGAATAATATTCAAAAGAATTCAAAATTTTAATGTCAACTTTTTTTTCAAAAAAATTTTAAAAAAAATGTCAAAAAATATATATACATATATATTGCTCGAAAAATATTAAAAAAAGTTTAAAAATTATTTTAAAGCTTTTTTGGTCAAAAAAAAATTGTCCATTAAAAAGTATTCAATAAAATAAAAAATAGATAAAAATAAAAATTGTCAATAAAATTTGAAAATATTATGACAAATTTTTATTTTATCTATTTTTTTTATTTTTTTGAACTTTTTTGAATACTATTTAATGGACTTTATTTTTTTTGAATACTTTTTTAACGGACAAAAGAATTTTGTCAAAATTTTACATGACATTAAAAAAAAAAAAAAAAAAAAAAAAAAAAAAAAAAAAAAAATCTAGTAAAAAAATCATGCCAAGAAATCTAACAAAAATCTAATAAAAAAATTTTTGTCAAAAAAATTTATAAAAAAACTCCATCAAAAAGTATTCAAAAAAATTTATAAAAAAAAAATCTGAGGCAAAAAAGTTTTAAAAAAACTATTGACAAAAAATTTTAAAAAAATTTGGACAAAAAAATATCGGGAAAAAAATTTTGAACTTTTTTAATTTTCTAATTTTATTTATTTATTTACTTTTTTAAAAAAATTCGGACAAAATAAAAAATAAATAAAATAAAATAAAATAAAAAAAAAAAAAAAAAAAAAAAAAAAAAAAAAAAAAAAACCCTTAGGAACTAAATCTGTTATACTAGACAAACCACAGGGACTAAGGGTATTTGTGAATACCGTTTTAGCTCGAGGTTGGTTAGACCTCATCTAGGGATTACACAATAATAATGTTGGGTCTGAAATGCTGCTGATTGGAGAATTACAACTCTGCCGAATAGTTATGTAACTCTGCCGATTAGCACAAGAACTATGCTGTTTTGATAACTCTGCTGTTTTGGTATAATAGGCACATTGTAACTCTACTGCTAGCTCACGAAGACTCTGCTGCTAGAAGGATTACTCTGCTGTTTATTTATTATGTAAAGTATGTTAAGATAAGTATAGAAAAGATACGTATGAATATTTTACTTGTATAGGAAGTCTTGTAAACCGACTAGGACTCCTTACGCTATAAAAGGAGGTTCTAGGGTTAGGGTTAGATGTCAATTGATTAATCATCTTAGCATACGTATTATTGTTTTCACTTCAAGGTTTCTTGTAACCCTATTGCTATTCAGAGCAATCGTATTAATATATTGAAGTGTTGTTTGATAATTCGTTTGTGATTTCTTCTTAAGATCAAATATTAGTTTCCGCATAATATTTGATATACAGTTTCTATACCTATTACTTTAGATTTATCTAAGGTAATTAACAAGATCGTGAAGCTCAACTGGGATCAACAAGTGGTATCAGAGCTTGTGATCTAGAAACTGGTACCAAGAAGAATTTACGTTTGCAAGATCTGCTAATCATCAAAGTAAGCAATGGAGTCCGATTCATCACACATGATTACTGCATCAAGAGTCCCAATGCTCAAGCCTGGAGAATATGAGATCTGGAAGATGAGAATTCAACAATTCATGAGAATGGTTGATTATGCTCTTTGGGATGTTGTTGTAGATGGCAACAGTCAGCCAACTACGACTGCTGCTGGATCTGTCTTGACTCTCAAGACAAGTGAGGAAAAAGCACAGCGAAAATTGGAGGTTAAGGCTCACAGTATTCTCATGATGGGAATACCAAATGATTATCAACTCAGCTTTAATCATATTGATTCTGCTAAGGAATTGTGGGAGGCTATTAAGCTTCGATTTGGAGGGAATGAAGCAACCAAGAAGTCAAGGAAAAATCTGCTGAAGCATCAATTTGAGACGTTTACTGCTATGAGTTCTGAGAACATTGAAGGAACTTATGATCGACTTCATAAGTTAACCAGTCAGATGGCTCTTTTGAAGATTGAACCTTCTCAAGAAGATGTCAATTTAAAGTTTCTGAGAAGTCTATCTGCTGAATGGAACACTCATACAGTGGTTTGGAGACACAAGGATGATTTTGATACTATGACATTGGATGATCTGTACAACAACTTGAAGGTTTATGAATCTGAAGTGAAGGGATTGTCAAGTTCATCTTCTACCACAAATAATCTTGCTTTTGTCTCCTCAAACAGCAAGAATATTGGTAGACATCAAGAACAGCACTCTGCTGGTGGTGCTTTTGCTCCTGCTGTTGGTTCACATGTCTCTGCTGCTGACTCTGCTGACACCAACACCATCAGTGATGCTGCTATTTGTGCTTATCTGGCTGAACTCACTACAAGTACTTCAGTCATGCCTCAAGATCTGGATGAACTTGATCCTGATGATGTTGAAGAGATGGATATGCATTGGCAGTATGCAATGCTAACTATGAGGGCAAGGAGGTTTCTTAAGAGAACTGGTAAAGAGATGAAGTTCAGAAGAAACAGGAATGTGGGATTTGACAAGTCAAAGGCTGAATGTTTCAACTGTCGTAAGAAGGGACACTTTGCAAGGGAATGCAAAGCACCCAAAAGAAACATTGAAGATACCAAGAAGACTGCTGAAGAGTCAAATTCTGATGTTGCTGTAGCTGCTATGGTGTCATGTGATGGATTTGGGGAGTTTGATTGGAGTGAGCATGCTGAAGATGGTCCTAATTATGCACTGGTAGCTGAAGAAGAATCTCAAGTTCAACACTTTGCTCTTATGGGCTACTCTTCTTCTGGATCAGACTCTGAGGTATCTAATGAATCATCATGTTCTTTTAAATCTTGTTCTGATAAAATTGATGAACTTAAGTCTAGTAATGGAAACCTGAAGATGGAAAATGACATACTTAGGTTAGACAATCTCAGTTATGCACATGGTTTAAAGAACTTAGAAGAGAGGCTAGAGTTTTATAAAAATACTGAAATTGAATATCTTGATCAAATCACTATTCTTCAGAAAGAACTTATTAAGAAAGATGATGAGATTAAGATACTTTTGGGAAAAGTAGAGGAGGCTGAACAGGCTAGGGACTCAGCTAAGAGTGAAACTGAAAAACACATTCTTAGGGTAGAAAAACAACAATTTGCTACTGACATACTCAGTAAACCATTAGGAAGACATTTTAATGGTCTGGGATATAATGCTGTTGAACACCCTAAGAAGATTAGTGCCAATGCACCTCCCACTAGAACATTGTCTTTCATATCTGAGTCTGGGGTTAAACCTGTAGGTGAATCTAGTAAATCTGTTGTTGAAACAAATGAAAAAGAAATAGAGTCACCTAAGGTTGAGGTTAAGAAGTATGATGATGCACCCCTAATTGAAGATTGGGTGTCTGACAGTGATGATGATGATGTAGAATCTGATTCAACTACTAAGAACAAAAAGGAAGAAATTCCTACTGTTGTTGAATCAAAAGCACCTAGGGCTAAAAAGGTTGATTTTGTTAAGCCTAGGTTTGGTAAAGGTATCTCTAGGAAGATGGCTGAGTATGATAACACACCTAGAGTTTATCCTAAAAGAACAAATAACTTGTCTAGAGGAAACCAAAGAAATTGGAACAACCTAGTTTCACACAAATTAGGTACTAATTTTCAATTACTAAAGAAGGCATGTTATTGTTGTGGTAGCTTTGAACATTTGCAGGATGAGTGCTATAAGAAACCAGCGTGGAACCAGTACAATAGGGTGAACCATAGAAACTTTGGTAGAAAGACTCACCCACATCCTAAAAGAAATATGGTTCCTAGGGAAGTTCTGATGAGAGATGGTACTTCTAGAGTTATCTCTCCTATTGCCCCAAATGTGCCCATAAAGAAGAATATAGATGACTCTGCTGTTCAGTCAAACCCTGCTGTTAAGGCAAACTCTGCTGTTCAGGCAGACTCTGCTGTTTTGCCTAAAGTTGTGACTGATACTGTTTTGGGCAACCATTTTTATGCTGTTAAAGCCTCAGCTTGCTGGGTCTGGAAACCAAAAGTTAAAGTTTTAGATCATGTTCTCAGACACAGCAGTGCACCAATGCAGTTGAAGAAATTTGACTACTTTGATGCACAAGGTAGATCCAAGTCAGTAATGGCTTGGGTCCCCAAGAGAAACTAATTCTCTTACTTTTTGTGCAGGGCAATCTACAAAAGGAGCTAAAGGACAAATGTATTTTTGATAGTGGATGCTCTTCACATATGACTGGAGACCAAAGCAACTTGGAGAATTTTGAAGCTTTGGATGGTGGTTATGTGGCTTTTGGGAATGATCCAAAAGGAGGAAAAATAGTTGGTCAAGGCATCATCAGAACTGGAAAGTTGGATTTTGAGAAAGTGTATTTGGTGAATGGTCTCAAGTTTAATCTTTTTAGTGTCTCACAAATGTGTGACAGGAAGAATTTTGTTCTTTTTACCGACACTGAGTGTCTTGTTTTGTCTCCTGACTATAAGATTCCTGATGATAAATTGGTTCTTCTTAAAGTCCCTAGACATGACAATATATACAGTGTGGATATAAAGAATATTATTCCCAAAAGAGATTTGACTTGTCTGTTTGCCAAAGCCACTGTTGATGAATCCAAACTATGGCACAGAAGGCTTGGACATCTGAACTACAAGGCAATGAACAAGTTGGTGAAAGGGAACTTGGTCAGAGGATTGCCTTCAAAGGTCTTTGAGAATCCTGAAGTTTGTGTTGCTTGCCAGATGGGAAAGCAACATAGAGCTTCCTGTAAGTCCAAATTGGTGAATTCTATAACTGAACCTTTGTTTATGTTACACATGGACTTATTTGGACCTACATATGTGAATAGTTTAAATAAAAAGATGTATGGTTTAGTGGTCACTGATGACTATAGTAGGTTCACTTGGGTATTCTTTTTAGCTACTAAGGATGAGACTGCAGGCATTCTTAAGGCTTTTATTACCAGGATAGAAAACCTATTTAATCATAAGGTCAAAGTCATCAGATGTGATAATGGAACTGAATTTAAGAACAAGGTGATGAATCAGTTCTGTGAGGAAAAGGGTATAACTAGACAATTTAGTGTAGCTAGAACTCCTCAGCAAAATGGTGTGGCTGAGAGAAGGAATAGGACATTAATTGAAGCTGCCAGAACTATGTTGTCAGAGTCTAAGTTACCCACTATCTTTTGGGCTGAAGCAGTCAACACTGCTTGCTATGTGCAAAATAGAACTAAGATAGTTAAGCCTCATAACAAGACTCCCTATGAGTTATTGCATGGTAGAAAACCAATGATAGGTTTCTTAAGACCATTTGGGTGTCCTGTTACTATTTTGAACACCATTGACCACTTGGGAAAGTTTAGTGAGAAAGCAGACATAGGTTTCTTTGTTGGTTACTCTACTGAAAGTAAGGCTTTTAGAGTTTTTAATCAAAGAACTGGGCATGTAGTGGAAAATTTGCATGTGACAATTAGAGAAACCACACCTAATGTTGATGGAAAAGGACCTGACTGGATGTTTGATATTGATTCTTTAACCAAAAGTATGAATTATCAACCAGTTGTTGCAGGTACTACTAACATGTCTGCAGGTACACAAACTAACCCTAATGCAGGTACACAAGCAAAGAAGGATGGATCTGCAGAGGAGTTTGTGTTGATTGAAAAGTGGAAATATGATCAGTACTTCACTCCTAAAGAAGGAAAAAGTTCAGATGATGCTGCTGTTCACAAAGATGTTGATGTGGAAGGAGTTGATGAACCTTCTCATGATGATAAGGAAAGAAGTATAGAGTCACAAGTTGATGGAATTCAAGGGAATACACCAAGCAGCAGTTCTCTTAACTCTGCTGCCAAGTCTAAACACTCTGCTGTTAAGCCAAAGCACTCTGTTGTTAAGGCAAAACACTCTGCTGTTCAGCTTGGTAACTCTGCTGCTGAACTCAAAGACTCTACTGATAAAGATGGTGATTCTTATGATGATTCTTCTGATGATATGCCTGAATTGGAAGAAGTGTATGTGGATACTGATGATGAAGTTGTTGATGTTTTTGGTGCTGAAGCTGATTTATCCAACTTGGAGACTGACATACCTGTTAGTCCCACACCAACAACAAGAATTCACAAGATTCACCCAAAGGAGCAGATTATTGGTGATGTTCACTCTGCTGTACAGACAAGAAGTAAATCAAAAGGGTTGAGTGATTTGCTTGATCAGGGATTATTTGCTCAGACACTTAAGAGAAGAAATAGCCACAAGGATCTACAAAATTGCATGTTTGCCTGTTTCTTATCTCAGGAAGAACCCAAGACCATTCACAAGGCTATGAAGGATGAGAGTTGGGTTGAAGCTATGCAAGAGGAGTTGCTGCAGTTCAAGCTTCAGGAGGTCTGGACATTGGTTGATTTGCCAAATGGAAAAAGGGCAATTGGTACAAAATGGGTGTTCAGATGCAAGAGAGATGAAAGAGGGATTGTTGTCAGAAACAAGGCTAGATTGGTGGCTCAGGGATACACTCAGGAAGAAGGTATAGACTATGATGAGGTATTTGCTCCAGTTGCAAGATTGGAGGCTATCAGACTTTTCTTAGCATATGCCTCATACAAGAATTTTCCTGTGTATCAAATGGATGTAAAAAGTGCTTTCTTGTATGGAAAGATACCTGAAGAGGTTTATGTGATGCAACCACCTGGGTTTGAGGATCCTAAGTATCCTGACAGGGTCTACAAGGTGAAGAAAGCACTGTATGGATTACATCAAGCTCCTAGAGCTTGGTATGACACCTTATCACAATATTTGTTGCATAATGGTTTTAGCAGAGGAACCATTGATAAAACATTGTTCATTAAGAAAGACAAAAAGGATATCCTACTTGTTCAAGTTTATGTAGATGATATCATTTTTGGGTCTACAAATAAGGTGTTGTGTGAAGGATTTGAGAAGCTGATGCACAATAGGTTTGAGATGAGTTCTATGGGAGAGTTGACTTTCTTTTTGGGGCTACAAGTCAAGCAGATGAAAGATGGAATTTTTATTAGCCAAGACAAGTATGTGGCTGACATGTTGAAGAAATTTGGATTCCAGGATGTGAAGGCAGCCAAGACTCCTATGGATAAAAATAAACCTTTGCTCAAGGATGAAGATGGAGTAGAGGTTGATGTACATCTGTATAGATCCATGATTGGCTCCTTAATGTATCTGACTGCTTCAAGGCCAGATATCATGTTTTCTGTGTGTGCCTGTGCTAGATTCCAAGTGACCCCAAAGGTTTCTCACTTGGAAGTAGTCAAAAGAATTTTTAGGTACCTAAAGGGTCAACCAAAACTTGGTCTTTGGTATCCTAATAATTCACCATTTGACTTGATAGCATACTCAGATAGTGACTATGCTGGAGCTACTATGGACAGAAAATCTACTACTGGTGGCTGTCAGTATCTTGGTCATAGGCTGATCTCTTGGCAATGTAAGAAACAAACAGTGGTGGCTAATTCGACAACTGAAGCAGAATATGTTGCTGCTTCTAGCTGCTGTGGACAAGTGCTCTGGGTTCAGAATCAATTGCTGGATTATGGGTACAATTTCATGAACACAAAAATTTTCATTGACAACAACAGCACAATGTGTATTATCAAAAATCCTGTTTTTCATTCTAAAACAAAACACATAGAGATAAGACATCATTTTATTAGAGATTGTTATGAGAAAAAGTTAATTCAAGTGGTTAAAATTCATACTGACAACAATGTTGCTGATTTACTTACAAAATGTTTTGACATAAGTAGATTTCAGTTTCTAGTTGCTAGTATTGGCATGATCAATCTTTAAATCATTCAACATCTTATCTTTGTATGTTTTTGTAAAATTTTGTAAGGATTTGTGCTGTTGATTTGTCATTATCTAGTGTTTTGTCAAAAGTCTGCTGTTTAGTTGATTTGTTGCTATGCTACTCTGCTGCTATTATGGAATATTCTTGTTTGTGGTTGTTGTTTGCTACTAATCTTTTGCAGATAGATAAACATACACAATCAAGTAAAACATTAACAGAGGGAATTCATTGATCATAAAGGCTTCAGTACATAAAGTTTCAAAACATTCAAGCTATTCAAAAGAGAGGTTCAAAAGACATCAAGCTACAAAGTTCACAATCTATATCTTCGCAAAATCAGGCATGACTTTGCTTTGTGGTCCCCTTGTGCCCATGGCCTCAAAAACCTTTGGGCAGGGGAGTGCAATGACTACTGAACGAGGAGGTGGAGTTTGTTGCTGACTGGTGGATGGAGCTGCTTTCTTCGGCTGGGTCTGCTTCTTTGGAATAGAGGGCTTCTTCTCAACAGAGGGTTTCTTCTCCACAGGACTTGGATTGGGCTGAGGAATGTGGACGCTCTTTGCAAACTCGGCTGCGGCTTTTTCAAGTTGCTTCTGAAGTTCAGCTGATATTGGATGTTTTGGAGGGATGATTTCCCAAGCACCTTGGTAGTATGTCATATGTTTTGGCCAACCTTGCTGTTTTCCAGGCCAATCAGCTGTTTCGTCATCGCTTGACTCATCAAAAGACGATGGTGTTGAGGGAGTGAATCGGAGGATGATTCTTCTTTGATCGCTTTTCCTTTGTTTTGTGAGGTGGATGCGTTCTTTGGAAAGTAATTTGCCCAACCACTTGAGTCATCAGATGATGAATCCGAAGAAATTTCGATGATAGGCATTTTTGAGGAACTCATTTTGGATTGTTGTTGAGTTAGGGTTTGGAATTGGGGATTTGTTTTTGTGATTAAGGATTTATGAAGTTTATTGTGAGGTTGGTATGGTATTTAAGGAGGTGATTTTTCAAGATTTTGGGAATGTTGACTTTCGGTCAACACTTTCATAACTCTGCTGATGAGTTTGAAAGTTGAAGGGTCAAACTGAAATATTTTGCCGCGGTCTTAACCCTAATTGAATCAAAAAGGTAACTTTTACCCAATTGATCTCATTACACTCTAATTGCTCCAAGCTTACACTCAATTCTCACTCAAACACCACAATTCATATCATTTCACCCCAAACCCACAAATTAAATGGCTCGAAGAACATTTCCGGAAGAACACAATGAGATAGCGTTTCTAAGTAAGGTCACTGCAGCGGATGGATTTTACGAGGTAATGGATTTTCTGGGTTCATCTAAGTTGAGGTATGCATTAACAGTTGCCCCTACAATTTACAAATCTCATATGCGACAATTTTGGTCAACTGTTAGATTGGATGTCTTAGATGGTGAGGAACGACTCATAGGTAGTGTGGATGGGGAGGACATTGTAGTTAGTGAAACCACCATTAAGAGAAGTTTGAGATTGTCTGGCACCCCAACACCCCCTACTATAACCCCAGAAGTTGTGATGGCTGAACTTGAGTCTTTTGGTTATGAGAGACCTGAGAATAGTGGGACATTTTTGAAAGGTCGTATGTGTCCACATTGGAAGTTTTTATTGCATACTCTCCAACACTGCATGTTTCCTAAGATAGGTGGGTGGAGTGAGTTTAATGCATCTCAGGCAATGGCTTTTGTTTGTTTAGCTACAGGGCAACCCTATGATTTTTCTGTCATGATATTTGAAGGGATGAAGAAATTTGTTAAGAAGAAGTTTTACTTATACCCTAGGTTTCTCCAACTTATAATAAACAAACAGCTAAGGGAACCTTTGAGGCATTCACAAATTGAGCCCTGTAGTAGAATGGCCATCAAGATGTTTGCATTTTTGAAGAAGGATGGGAAAGGATTTTCTGGTGTTATTACTCCCCTAACTGAGCATATTTTGAGTGTAGTGGATGAAGTACATGAGGATGAAGAGGCTGGAACACCAACAGCTTCCCATCACACATCCTCATCAACAAGTTTAAGTGAATCATCTTCTACTGAACCACAACCTACCCAATCACCTAGGAATTCACAAAATGAGAACATTGTGCACCCTCAGGCCAATGTTAGTATGGTAGCAGATGAGGCTGGTACAGGTGGTGGTGGTACCATGATGGAAGAGGCTGGCACTACTGTTTCCAACTTAGTAGTTGAACAGGACAGTGCTAACATACTTAAGACCTCAACCATGGCAACATCATTTGTTGAAGGTTCTCAGGAACCTGACACAACTGGTGGTAACCCCAGCCAAATGGATTTTATGGGGGGCTCAGATGTTCATCCTAGGGATGAGACTGAGTTTATGTCCAAAGATTCACCTCTCAGAGAAGGTAACACATCTCGAAGTGATGAGGACAGAGATGAACATATTGAATTGATGGACACTTATGTACAAATGGACATTGCAGATGATACACCTCTCGGACCAGGTCACACAGGTCGAAGTGTTGATGCTAGTATTGAACTTGATACTGATGATTTGACGACTAACACTCCTGTACAAAATGTCAATTCCCATGATCAACCTCTCGGGTCAGGTTACACAGACCGAAGTTGTGAGGATATTCTGAAACAATTGAAAGAATTGACGGAAACTTGTACCAATTTGTCAAAGGAGGTGCTTGATCTGAGAAAAGAGTTAAAGACAGTCAGAGCTACTCAAGGTGCTGAAATTAGGAGGCTTAAACTACGGGTTACACACCTTGAGGGGAGGCTTAAGAAGAAGTCCAAACCAGGTTTGGGAGAGGATGCTTCCAAACAGGGGAGGAATGATCAAGAGGCTGTTGTAAATGATCAGGAGGCTGTGATGAATGATGCTGAACAAGAGGGTGTGATAGGTTCAGGGGAGGTAGAAAAGGATGTTACAAAAGACTCAGTGGAGGTTGAAATTGAAAAAGACTCTGTTGTTGTTGAAAATGTTGGTGAAAAGGGTGACTCTGCTGGTGCAGAACACTCTGCTGATGAAGTTGCTGGTGCAGAAGAACACTCTGCTGAAGATAAAGAGAAGAGTGCTGGAGTTGAGAACTCTGCTGATGCTGAATCAGATGATGATCAAATGACTTTAGCTGAAGTGCTTCTAAATATGAACAAAGCAACTAAAACACCTACAACATCACAAGCTCAAACTGTTGCTGACTCTGCTGAAGATTTTGAAAGGATGCAGAAATTGGCTGAAGAGGCTCAAATTGCTCATGATGAAGAACTTGCAAGAAGTTTTGCAGCTAGTGAAGAAAGAGATCAGTCTGAACTTATGGAAAGTGCTGCATTTAAAGAAGTTAGTCAAGAAGAATTGGATGCACAGTTGCAGTATTTTATTGAGTCTGATATGATTGTCAGAGGTGAAGCAAGACTGATATCAAATGATGAGCAGTTGGATTTAACTGAAAAGACAAATGAGCTTGTTGCTTTTATACTCAAAAAGAATGGATTGACTAAGTGGGAAGAGTTGGTTAAGAGGATAACAGAAGCTCAGAAGCATGGTTATAAGGGAAAGTCAACTTCAAGAAAAGCATTGGTTACTGATATGAAATACTATCTGAAGAATGCTAGAAACTATCAGATGAAGGATTTCAAAGGAAAGCCAGATCACTTAATTGAAAAGGAATTTTATGAAACTTATGCTCAGCTTAATCCAAGAAAAGTTTCTAAAAAGAAGAGAAATCCAGAAGTTAAGAGATCTGACAATAAAGAAGCATCTGGGAGTGGAAGTGTTTCAAGGCCTGTAGTAACTGATGTTGAGAAAGAGAAAGAAGTTATAGTTGAAGCTGAAGAAGAACCTGAAGTTGTGACTGAATCATCTGTTGGTACAAAGAGATATAGAAGGAGAGTAAAGCAGGTGAGTAGGAAGAAGAAAAAAGTAGTGATGAGTGATACTGAGGAAGAGGAAAAAGGAGATAGTGCTTCAGGGAATGAAGAAGTGACTGAAGATGAGATGAAAGGGGTTATGGATCTCACAGTTCATGAACCTCAAGAAGAGCCTGAGATACTTGATGAATTACCTTTATCAGTAAAATATCCAATAATTTCTTATTCACATGATATTTTAGCTGATAGTAGTGTATGCTGGGTGATTGAAAGATCAAATGGTTCAAGAGTGGGATATACTAGTTTTTCTCAAATGATGCACTATATGGATAGAGATGATATTACTCAACTCTGGAATTTGTACAAGATGAGGTATGGAGGTACTAGACCAGAGATAGTGTATGAGAGGCTGAATTATTACTACTTGAAGAACATGTTTGAACCTGATGAGAAAAGCATTGAATGGAGGAAGTTACTGAGCTCTACAGTTCAGAAGTGGTACTTATATCAAAGTTGTGGAGTTCATGTTTTGACTTGCATAGGTGTTACTGTATATATGCTTGTGGAAAAGGACTATGTCATCAACAACAGTACATCTATTCTGTATCAAATGCTGCAACCTGGAAAGTTGGCACTTCAAAGACCATTTGATTCAGATCATCAAGCAAGAGAATTGATTGAGAAATACAAACAGTTGCTGGTATCACAGGTTTCAAAACAGTAAGGTGTTTGGAAGCATCCTCCTGGTGGTTATCTGGGATTAAGGAAACTTGATGATTTTTGGAGAAAAATATCAAGTTTAGGGGAGGATTGTTGGGTCTGAAATGCTGCTGATTGGAGAATTACAACTCTGCCGAATAGTTATGTAACTCTGCCGATTAGCACAAGAACTATGCTGTTTTGATAACTCTGCTGTTTTGGTATAATAGGCACATTGTAACTCTACTGCTAGCTCACGAAGACTCTGCTGCTAGAAGGATTACTCTGCTGTTTATTTATTATGTAAAGTATGTTAAGATAAGTATAGAAAAGATACGTATGAATATTTTACTTGTATAGGAAGTCTTGTAAACCGACTAGGACTCCTTACGCTATAAAAGGAGGTTCTAGGGTTAGGGTTAGATGTCAATTGATTAATCATCTTAGCATACGTATTATTGTTTTCACTTCAAGGTTTCTTGTAACCCTATTGCTATTCAGAGCAATCGTATTAATATATTGAAGTGTTGTTTGATAATTCGTTTGTGATTTCTTCTTAAGATCAAATATTAGTTTCCGCATAATATTTGATATACAGTTTCTATACCTATTACTTTAGATTTATCTAAGGTAATTAACAAGATCGTGAAGCTCAACTGGGATCAACAAATAATGAATAAATAAGATGCACAGCGGAATTATATAAGAACATCATTATTATTGAACAAAGGTTTCTTTGTCATCTCCTAACACTAACAACACCAACAGCCCCAATGCTATGTGATCAAGTATAGCATGGTTACACTCTAACAGGGATCAAAGATCCTTGAGGCTTAAGCCAAACACAAACCCTAGGCGTCTAATACAAGAACCATACGCCTAGGTTTACACACACATTTGATGGAGTTACATCTTAACCCATACTGATAATAACAGCCCCTATCCTCTTTATATAATAGAGGAGTAGGGTTACACAAAGAGATAACTACTAACAATGAAGATATTTTATTAAGAACCTTCCTAAAATATTTTCTTTATCTTCATATCTTTGTAGTTTTCCTCTTTTCACAAATAGTCTCTCATGTTTCATTCTTCTTGTTTTGTATCATCAAATCTATAAAACCTAACAGTATTTATGTCATTTCTGAAATTATTAATGGTCAATTGACGGAAAACCCGGTCAAGAGACCGAACCCGTTACGGGTCAAAACCACAGGTACAGGATCCGGGAAAAAATAATTTTAGGGACCATTTTCGTTAAACCCGGTAAGCCACATGGACGATTTATGACGTTTACTCTAAAATATATCTATAATTGTTAGTAGTTACATAACTAATCACATTGTAAAATTGTTGGGAAAAAGTGAGGGAAAATGTCATATACAAGTAGGGGTGTCATTCGGGCTGACCCGACCCGAGTCAATTCGGGTCGGGTCAATCGGGATCAAAATTATATTCGGGTCAATCGGGTCAACCCGAATTGACCCGAGTTCTAAACAAGGTCGGGTTTGGGTATTTTTATTTTAGCCTTGACCCGACCCGAATTGACCCAAACCCGACCAACCCGACTAACCCGAGTCAATTAACACTAAACATATTGAAGTAAAATGGACCTAGCCCCGAACCCGAATTGTCCCGAACCCGAATTCACCCGACTCGAGGGACCCGAGTTCTAAACAAGGTCGGGTTCGGGTAATTTTTTGGAGGCTTGACCCGAGTTGACCCGACCCGAACTGACCCGAACCCGACCGGGTCAACCCGAATTGACCCGAATGACAAGGTCGGGTTCTGTGTTATCATAAGCAGTAATTTGCATGACATATGCATTTATATTGTTTCAAAATGAATGATAAACTTGGATAAGAGTTGTGACGGTAATTATTTAAATGATTTTGACTAGAGAAGCATTTGTTATGGGTAAGAGTTGTGATGATAATAGTGTATATAATACAAGAATCGTGTAAGATCACTTTCCGAATAACGTATTTTGACTATTTAGATGCCTAGGTGTCACAAAATGATTATTAGGATAACTTAAGAATATCGATTATTTTCTTGGCACAGGAGAACTAAGAAAAACAAAGATGAATATGTTAGTTTTCATAATTTATAGTGAGAACAAATATATCCGTTATATAACAGACATTTTGATAGTTAAAGTCGGTTAAAAGCGGTTGAACACCAACAATCACAAATGTACACCAAGAGTCATGTTGGTTGTGTTTTGACGGGAAAACAGTTCACCAACTATTCATCAATAGTCACAACATCCCCTTGGACCTGTAAGGGGCGCTGCCCCTTGATCACGCAAGGTGACACGACCTCCGTATATTTGTCGTGGTCGGTAGCATATTAGCTCAAACAGAGGCGGAGCCAGTAGGGGGGCTGGCGGGTGCTCGGCCACCCTCAACCGGCCCAACTAGCTCAGCTTGTACCTTAGTTTCCGGCGATTAATGACTCATTACTCTCTTGAAATCATCATTGTTTGCTGCAATCGCTGCTTTAAACCTCTCTTATCTTGTTTTGAAAAGTCTTTGATCTATCGTTTTACATGATTTAGGAAAAGATTTGAGTGTTGAATGAGTTTTGGTGAAGAAGACAGATGTTTAAGAAAAAAAGAAAGTAAGATAGATGCAACTTTGGTACGGGTAACAATAAGAGTTTGTCAGATTGCTTTGAAAAAGGAGAAACACATTTCATTGTTTTAATTGTTTCTTTTTTATTAGTTTAGTTTGGATTTTATTTAGAGTAAATTACATGGATCGTCCCTGTGGTTTGTCCAAAATCACTGGTTTAGTCCCTCGAGTTTTAAAGTTGCGTGTATGGTCCCTCTGACAGCAAAAGAGTAACACCCATGGTCCCTGAGGTGGATGTCCGTCACATTTTCCGTTAAACAGCCTCACGTGACTAACACGTCAGGGTAATTCAGTCTTTTTCCTCCAACATAGGGACTATACATGAAATTTAACTAAAATGTACTCATCTTCTGTACAAATTCAGACAATGCTACACTCAAAAACACAATGCTACACTCTTCAATTAACAAATTTTAATACAAATTCAGACACCCTTTTGGATCTTTTACAAAACCCATCAATGAATTCCTGAAAAAACACCAAAACCCATCAAATGCTTGTATCTATCTGTTTTTGATACAAAGTTTGGATAGGTTAGTGCTGTGTAAGAAGAAAGAACAATCCCATATGTAAACTCATTTGTAAAAATGAGTAGTTTTGCAAAGATTTTTACCCTCTCAGCGATGCTTCTTGGGTGAGTTGCACAACCCCTTTTTGCTCTGCTTCTTAAAGGCACAGAATCTTGAAATTGCAGCAGTTTATCCAACTCGGCTGTACTTGATGGCAAGCTCATGTGATGCACAAGCGTACTGGGAGCACGTATTCTCCCAACATCATTCTACCGAGCACAACCAGTAATGGTCATATTAATTTTTGTTAAAACAATCATTCTCAACACTAGGAAGATCAGATCAGATCAGTGTGAAATAGCATACCTGATTTTCAGATGGTTTTAAACTCGATAACTTATTTTGTTCAATTTCTCCAAAGTCTTTCAAGAAACTATCAGATAAGATATCCGAATCATCCCATGAAGGTGAACCAAATCCTCCATCATCACGACCACTTTTCACATCCATAACTTTGCTCTCATTTTCAGGGATACGCGGCAATATACCACACCCCAAAAATCTATATCCGCCACAACCAAAAAAAAAAAAAAAAAAAAGTAATCTTCTCTATTTTCAATTAATAAACTTTTACTTTTCTTTTCATATTTTTCACTTATAGGTAGTATATAAACTACACTATTTCATTGAGAAAATAACCCACACAATATCTGGACATACCTGATAAATAAGGTACTAACCAGAAAGAACCAAAGTAGTGATCAAGAATATTAGACGGAGACACGAAAGATGAATGCGTGAAGTTAAGAATCTGCACAAGACCATAAGAGATAATTTTGATGTATAGTCTTTCTACGCATCAGAATAACAATTAAGATATTATAAATGTTGGGTTAGTTTTCTGTTTTAAATAAAGTCTGCGGAGATCTAAGACGCATGAAGATGGTGGCGGATATATATGAAAAACATAACTCTCACTCAAAAACCCAGATTGAGTTGCACACCAACAAATCTCTCAACATAAAAAAGGGAGATCCGGATCTTAAACTCAAAAGATGATAAACCACAGATTCACCATAAAACTCTCACTCCAAATCGTCACACAACAAACCCAGAAATCGATCATGACAAAGCCATGGACATAGCTCCGGCTAAAGCTCCAGTCATAAAAGGATTGGGGCTGCTAAAGATGGTAGATGAGTGTAGGATAGGATGAAGTAAAAAAGAACAAAATGAAGTAGATGTTAGATCGAGAGTTTCATTATTTTTGATATTGGATCTGGGTTTTGATATTGGAAGTTGAAGGTGGATGAGAGAGAAGAATAATAGAAACCATTATTTATTTAAGTATCAGTGAAGGGATAGCGAAAAAGACTGAATTACCCTCACGTGTTTATCACGTGAGGGCTTTTTAACGGAGAAATAGACGGAGGGACCATGGGTGTTATTCTTTTGCTGTCAGAGGGACCATACACGCAACTTTAAAACTCGAGGGACTAAACCAGTGATTTTGGACAAACCACAGGGACGATCCGTGTAATTTACTCTTTTATTTATTTGTTCCCTTTATTCTTTTGATATTGTGTAGGGAAATAACCGTATGTTATTATCCAAATGATGTACAATTCTCGGCCCCCCTTAACCTAAATTCCTGGCTCCGTCCCTGAGCTCAAATGAGTGTGCACTTCACACTTTCCTAACTGGTATCCGTGTTTAATATGAAATTATTGGTCTCTATTACAATCACCCAAAATAGTTGATGACAAAACAATCACCAGCATCATATGTATATGATAAAAGCTACGACAAGCGTATGACTACATTCCCACAAATAGAATGGGTTATTATACAAAAAATACAGCATAACCAATATCTAGCCAATATCTAGCGTAAAATACTAGCATTGTTTCACATAACTAGAACCCATCAATAAATAATCCGAACATGCCAACAACGCAAAGCCCCCCCTCCCGCCCCGATAGCCTGTTACTCGCCTTAGCTTGAGATCTCCATTTTCGCCTATCACAAGAAACTGGAACTTAGCCAACGCTAAATTTAAAGATAGCTTCGCTCGGTTGGCCTTCCTACGCTGACGAATGCCTCTTTTCTTTCTCTGAAGTCTACAACAAACAAGTGGGAGAGAGTACAATTATGAGGAAAGAGGCATTACTTAAGGGAAGGTCTATCAAAATCGGAAAATATTGCCAATTTATTGAGTTTTAATCATCATATAACGTGTGGCTCTTGATCAATAAAAAAGTTTTGATTTCTATAGAATTAATTAGTTCTAATACGTATTTTAGTGAGTATGTTTGATAACACAGAGACCTGGTGTTTATTTGTAGTACAAGCTAAGAATAAAGCAATGAGTAAGAGTTTTTTTTTTTTTTTTGGGGCAAGAACATTTAAATTCATATAAATCACTCTAGCAAGAAGCTAGAGAAGAAAAAGGTTTTTTTTTTTTTTTTTTTTTTTTTTGGAATAAGAGTTTACTAGACATTTCCTGCGTCCATTTTAGTTTTGATATCTACTTAAGTAGAAACTAGAAATCCTTATAAGTAAAATGATCAAGACTTACTTGAAACTCCAGTGCTTCCTCGATCTTATCGGTGATCGTTTCCATTGAAGGGCGTTCCTTTGAGTTAAAACTGATGCACTGATACGCGATATCTATAAATGTATGAAATGAACTGCTATCGATTTCATCTTTTATTTGGGGATCGATCAACAATTTCTTTCCATAATCATAGTACCGTCTGACTAGATTTAAAAGAGGCCGCGGTTTATCATCTCCAATTTGTCGTGTAGAATAAACCGGCATCCCACTCAACATTTCAAACATTACCACGCCAAATGAGTACACATCTGACTCTGTTCGGAGGATGCCGCTTTCATGATAAACAGGATCCAGGTAATAATTGGTACCTGCAATACCTGTATAGTTTTTGCTATGTCGATGATCGTATGTCAAGCCTGATTTTGATAATCCAAAGTCACAAATCTTGGCTTCCAAATTGTCATCCAACAATATGTTTCCAGACTTGACGTCTCTGTGAATAACTTTGTTGCCCTCTCCCATACTCGAATGAAGGTAGTCAAGTCCTTTCGCAGCCCCCAAGCAAATCTTGAGTCATTTATTCCATGTTAGGAGACGTCCCTTTTTCGGGTCTTCAAGATGATCATCAAGGCTACCATTGATAGCATACTCACAAACTAATATCATCTCGTCACCATCATCACAATAACCAATTACACCGATGATGTTTTGATGGAGGAACTTGGAAATCAACTTAAGCTCCTTAAGAAACCCGGTCTTTTCTTTATCACTGGTCTTTAAAAGGCGTTTGAAGGCAGCTTCATGTTTTGTACAACTTTCGGAGAGTCGTCCTTTGTATACCACACCAAATGTACCTCTACTGATCTCAAAATCCTCACTAAATCTCTTGTGGCCAAGTTGATCTCCTTAAATGGAATTCGAAGATCTTCTAGCCTTTGAAATTGGAGTCTTCGTATTGTAGTGGTAGAATCAGTAACTCTGTGCTTCTATAATTTAAACACAACCATTTAATTTAGAAAAAAGATTTAACTATTTGGCTAAGAACAAATATATAATGTTTTGAGTTCAATGTTCTAAACTTCATGATTTCGGGCTATTTAAATAAAAATACTTACTACAATGCTTCCTCAATCTTTTTGACGATCCTATTCATCGACGGTCGTTCCTTGATGTTGTAACTAAGGCATCTGTACGCAGTTTCTACAAATGTTTGTAAGGAACGACCATCAGTTTGATCTCTTAAATTGGGATCAATTAATTTATCCATTTGGTTGTCACCATAGTGACGATGGACCTCTCTTATCAGATCAGGTTTCCCACTATCAACATCTGCTCTCTGCGACATCGTAATTAACCCACACAAGATTTCAAACATTACACACCCAAAAGAGTACACGTCTACTTCAGGATTCACGATATAACTGTGCTTGTAAACGGATCCATGGATTCCTTAAAACGCTTGATTATAGCACTGTCTGCAGGCTCCCAATTTCTATCAGACACTTGCTTATTTCTTGGGACAAATATTGACAAACCAAATTCACTGATTTTGGCTTCCATATTCTCATCCAGCAAAATGTATTCACTCCTGACGTGTCTGTGTACTACGAATCTATTGTCATCCCAAAGACCAGAGTGTAGGCACCTAAGTCCTCTTGCAGCCCCTAGGCAAATCTTAAGGCGTTGTTCCCACGATAAGCAGCGTAGTTTATCTTGGTCTTGGAGATGATCTCGAAGGCTACCATTGATAGAATGCTTGTAAATTAGAATCTTATCATCAAATTCTTCATCACAGTAACCAATGTATGGGATGATGTTTTGGTGGTGGAATCTGGATACTATATTAAGCTCTTTATAGAACAATTGTTCACTCCAGAACTTACTAAAATACCTTTTTAAGACAACTGTGCGGTCTGGCCATCGTTCAGATAGTTTGTTTATGGAAAGGCTACCAATGGTACAAGGTGGGAGAGAACTACTTTCAGAAATTTCCTTGGCCAATTCGATCTCCTCTAATGGAATATGAAATTCTCTTGGGTTTTGACATACAAGGCGGCTTCCTTTGACAGAAATAGCTTCCTGGTTCTGCGAATATAAATTAATTGATTGTTCAATTTTTAACCCTAATACTTTACAGTGCGTTATTAATACAAATGTTAAAAGAAAAAGTAAATGCCCCCCCCCCCCCCCCCCCCCCCCCCCCCCCCCAAAACAATACAAATACATTAGAATTTGGCCCCACTAATAAAATTTGTCAAATTCCGTCCCTTCTTTACATTATACTTTGGCCCCACTAATAAAATTTGTTAAGTTTCGTCCCTTCTTTACATATCAAAACACTAAAATTAAAATTTTAAACCTAAACATTAATTATAACTCACTTTCGATTATATTAAGTTGCACTTTAATATAGCTAAAGCTGATATTTTGCATTTCAATAGTTATTTGTGTTGTTTAATATGTTATATTTAGTTTTATTATCATCGTTTCAAAAAAATTCGAGAAAATATTATCTGAAACTGGTATAAGCAAATGCAAACACATAAATGAGTGGCTTATAAGTTAGTTTTGATAAATGGGTAGCCTAAAAGAAAATAAATTAATATTTGAGTGGCCTCCCAATACATAATCCCTATTTTTACCTCCATTTATTTCCCTTTATTGTTTTGATAACGTATCTAAAGATTTTAGACAGTAATAATCAAAGTGATAGTGTATAAGACCTCCAGCCCAACTGGCTAATGCCCCTACACACTAGACTCAACCCAAACATGGTCGAGTCTGACAGAAGGCCTAGGAAACAATTCCCAGGTACCATCAAGACAAACCATGCATGACGAACTCGTCCAAGCAAACAGCGCGCCTGGCTATCTCGCTACGACCGTTAGAGGAAGCACCGTAGGCTCCCTTCATTTTCAACCCCAATGAGCGCCACGTGGATCATCTTGGGACCACCAGTACCGGTGGATAGCTGACACAACCTAGTGATGATATTCTCAAGAAACCCTAATCTAGGGCATGGAGGATCAAGAAGATTAAAGAAGGTGTTCCGTGCAGCTGAAGAAAGTAAAGAAGCTTACTGCTAGCATGATTAACAAGTAACTTTTTCTTAACACCCTTTTAGGTGTTAAACGTAGGTTATATCACTGTTTAGAAATCCTATGCATAGGGATTTTGGTTTGCACCATTTTTTGTGGTTACTTTCCGATGTGCATGTTTCAGCTGTGTAGACGACCACCAGAACCCTACAGAATAAAATGGATTCAAACAATTGCGATCCATGCATTGTAGTCTTGGAATAACATTTTATAACGTCTAAAAGACTTATAAAAAATAATCACATCGCCCTGAAAAGGGAACATCGACAAACTATTTGAAGGCTCAACAATAGCTAAACGAATTAGCGTCACAATTCTTGGACAAAACAGTCGACGTCCCTCGATAATGATCTCAGGAACAAAGCATAAAGAGACCTTGATTTTTAACACACAAACGTTGGTTGATCAACAGTTATTTCTTCTCAAAACTGAAATACTTACCCAACACCCAGCTTCAAGACATCCGCAATGGATAAAACTTTCGATATAACTATCGAGGAAAGCCAACATAATCGCAGGCAAGAACTGCCATGTCACAACCTCGGGACCCTCGAAATAATAGCCAGGCACGGGGATCCATGAGATCCTTACAAACGTGAATTGAGCCAGAAACAATGATCCCAGATGTGACCCAAAACCAAGCATACTTCACCCTCGCCTGAGAGACAACAGTTCACGTCTCTCAGGGTGCTTACATTCTTTCTCATTAATGCATAGTGCTGCCTAGTTAACGACAAGAGGAGTAATGAAGAGTTCTTATTCGAGATTAAGGGGAGAACAAATCAAGAAGGGTTCTCGACCTTTGGATTTCCATCCTAATAGAACTTAGCAGTTCAGTTGGATGATTACGGAAAAGCATCATGAAAAAAAGCCTAATTACGCTAATCGTAACAAGAACCGCCAGGAAACCTTTAACAAAGATGAACTAATATCTCCTCCTGAGAAGGACCTTTAGAGGAAGATATCAGGGGATACAAAAACCTCAATACTATCTTACTCATACAAAGAGCATTCGACAAAATAACACACTCATCCACCTAGATACTTAGAGTCTTCAATATAAGGTAATAAAACCCCTTACTTGGGAGAATACTCGAAAAACTCCAACCTAGACGAATGGGAACAAACTCAACTATACTGATATACTCAACCTGAGCTTTGAGAAATACGCTTTTGACAAAGCCACTCCCAAAGGAAAGCTTGTATGCTTTAAAACTAGAAAAAGGTTTTTGTCAACTTATGCAAGTAGAAAAATTCCGAACTCATGAAACATCAAACTAAATGCAAACTTTTGTTACTCACACTCTTCTAAAGAGACTTCAAAGGAAGCTAGAGATACACTTGAACAAAATGGTTTAGGGTATGCCCCTTTTATAGGAAAAAATAAATGGGGGGGGGGGGGCAAATGACACGTTTCCAGAGGCTTGGAGTCAAACAGCGTTGAACGCATGAACACTCATAAAAAGTAACATACTTCAAAGTGTCAGACTTTAAGACACCAGAAATGGCTAATCGACAGCCTGCAACACAAGTCGAGGAAGATCTCACCATCTCCAGTCAGGAGGACCCTGAATTTGCTAAAGAGGGAGAGACTATTTTCGGCTAAAACAAAATCTCAGGCCACGTGAAGATTTAAAGCAGCTCAAGCCTGGGACAGAAAAAGCTTGACAAGTACTTAATCATTGCAATAACTCTTTGCAGATACTAGAAACGAAAAAGGTTGTACATGCATTCAAAACAGTCAGGTCACAATAATCAACCTTGATGCCCCACATTTCCAGGCAAAACAAAAGCAACTTAGCCTCCCTAGACTCAGAAAGTCATATTAGGAAAGGCCCAGGGTGCCTTATCTCTTGAACAAGAGTCTATCATTGCATTTTCTTGAAAACAGTCAAATACACTAATAGACTGGGAGGACTTGATAGTGTATAGGACCTTCAGCCTAATTGACTAAGGCCCATACATACTAGACTCGACCTAAACAAGTTTGGAGTAGACAAAAGGCCTGGGAAACACTTCCCCAAGTAACATCATGACAAACCATGCCTGACAAACTTGTCTAGGCAAACAGCGCGCTTGGCTATGTCACAAGGACTGTTACAGCAAGCACCGTGTGCTCCCTTCATTTCCTACCCCGATGATTGCCACGTGGATCATCCTGGGACCATCAGATTGCCTTTACGGGTAAGCATAACCCTAAATGTATTATATAAATACGTTGCCATTTCCCCAAATTAGCCAAGCAAATTCACGCCAAGCCATCCCTGGAAAACCTACACCCAAGTCGATTATTCTTTCGGATAATTGACATACTTCAACCCACTCGACTCATCAGCTTTACCTCAACTCGTGATTCCGATCACACTTTGGGGTCTTTACCGAACGTGTGAAAACAAACGGTCGACCACCCCAAACCATTAGATGGACAAGTTATTATTATTGATCTTGAATTTTGATCTTGTCACATGGTGTGGTTTTCTAACCCGCAAATGTGAGATAAAAAAAGAACATTTTTTTCTAAAGATCAAATGGGTGAATCCCATCAATCTATTTTTTCATCAAACAAAATACCTCATTTTCCACCCTTTTTCTTAAAAAACAACATATCTTCCAAACGGCAAATCTACAATTATGAAAAATACACTACCTCGACGAGAATTAACTTATCTTTCTACAGAAAATCACACGTGATTTGTAAAACCACTTGTTATTTGTTATTTTTCTAATTTGTAAAATTACGGCCAAAGAATCACATGTGATTTGTTTTTTTTTTCTGATTTGTAAAATCACTTGTGATTTGTTATTTTTCACAAGTCACATGTGATTTTTAAAGTAATAAATCATATGTGATTTTTCTAGGCGAAAATCTTTGAAAAAAAAAATCGTCGAAACAATATATATGTGCATATCTATAGAAAGATAATTTAATTATCGTCGTGATGGTACAATTAATTTCACGTAACGATTAACGGTTTGTGAAATATTTTAATTAAATAAAAAAGATAAACGTGGGTTTTTTTATTTGATAAAAAAGGATGGCCAAGATTATATAGTTTGTTCTTTAGATAAAACCTGTTTCGTATAGAATTTTTGTCCACCCGTAATATCTTTTGAATCCGGCTTTTTTTTTTCTTTTTTTTTTGTTAGTTTTATAATTAAACACTTTTACATAAATGATCTTTAAGCTTTTTTAAAAAAATAAATAAATATTATTAATGAACCTAAGATGTATATATTGAATGATGCATATATAGTACTTTTTCGTGGGTGTTCATCGGTTCGGTTATTGAGTTATTTGTTTTTTTCAGTTTGGTTAGTTCGGTTAAAGGAAATTTTGTGGTAAAACCAAAAACCGAACCCCTATAATAGAAAACCGTACCGAATAATCCGAATTACATAATTTTAATTAATTTTTCATTTAATTATATATATTTATTTTTTTCCAAGCTTAAAATGTTATATTTGTACTAAAAAAGAGTTTTAGTGATATATATATATATATATATATATATATAATCTTTATTTATGTGAATTTGATTTTGGGTTCGGTTTTAGGTTTTCATTGCTAAAACTATATCCAAACCGATAATCGAATATTTAGTTCGGTTCGGTTCGTTTTTGACCAATTCGGTCGGTTACGAATTCGAATCAATTTTTTTCGATTCCGTTCGATTTTGGCTTTCGGTTACGGTGAATATTACTCGATCCGCGAAACCCCCTACTTTTTCGGTTCCGAATGATGCATATATATTAATTTCCGCAATTTGTTGTGTATGAGACTAGAAACTTTAAGGTGGTTAAATGAAAAAGAGACTTACATGAATATCCAATGCATCTTTAATTGTCTTGACGAGCGTATCCATTGTAGGGCGATCCTTGATGTTGTAACTAAGGCATTTACATGTAATTTCTTCAATCATACGGAAAGATGGACCGCCGAGTTGGTCTCTTATAGCAGGATCAATTATTGAGTCTAGCCTATTATGATAGTGGTGTTGGACCGTCATAGTGAGACTATCAAACATATAATCTTCTGGCTCTTTTTTCACATGAAGAGCCGCCGGCCCAGTCAATATACCAAATAATAGCACACCGATTGAGAAGATGTCAGATTCTGCCTTGAGGAAGCCAGTTTCTAAGTAAATGGGATCCGTGTAATACCTTCTACCTCTACCTGTATAATTAGCTGGTTTATAGACCTGCTTACATGGCTGATTACCGGGGATTAATTCAGAATTTTGAAAACCACATATTTTGGCTTTCAGATTGTCATCTAACAATATGTTGATGTCCATGAAAGATCCATATATTACTGTGCCGTGCTGCCCAAGACCAGAGTGGAGATATCCGAGTCCTCTTACTGCATCCAAGCAAATCTCCAGACGATGTCGCCACGTTAAGCAACTCCTCTTATCCGGATATTCGAGATGCTCAATAAGGCTGCCATTGACAGCAGGATAGTCGTAAACTATAATCATTTCTTTGCCTTCGTCACAATAACCAAGGAAAGGAACGACGTTTTCATGGTTCAAGATGGAAATGACTTTGAGCTCATTAAGGAACTCCTTCTTTCCGTCACAAAATTGTATATCAAAGCGCTTGAAGACAGCAGTGCGATTTTCCCAACTTTCAGAGAGCTGTCCTCTGAAAATGGAACAATACGTACCATCTACGAACCTGTTTTCGTCATGGAAATTTTCAGTGGCCAACATGATCTCCTTCAGTGGAATTAGAAACTTTTCAAGGTTTGCCATGGGAGAAGACATTTTTCTTTTCTAAAACTTTGGTGACTATTATGTTTGTGTTTTGTGAGTGCATAATATACTCAATAATTGATTGCATGTTCCAATAGTAGTCTTTATATATTTTCTAAGAGCAGGAGGTACGGTGGCAGCCCAAACTTGACGATAGCGCACCACATCGTGGGTGGGGCCATGGTGGCCAGCCCACGCGGTAGGTATTTTTTTATTTTTCATTTTTTTATTATTATTATTTTTTGAATTTGAACGTTGGGTAACGACTATTTTCCCGAAAATATCTCTTTTTTAAAATTTTTACCCCTTAAAAATCCTATAAATATCTCCTTATTTTACCATTTTCACACACTTTTCCATTTTAATTTATACTTCAATAATACTCAACTTTCTTTCAATCGTGGATCCAAACAATCTCAACGACACCTATTACGACTCTTATGATGTTTATTTTAAAGACGACCGGGAGTGATATCTTCGGGATTATGCAGCGTATGAACAATTTGTAGCTCTGTGTGATCAAGAAGACGGGAGATCGGGATCGGGTCCTAAGAGGACGAGGGCATAAATACCACGTGAACGAGAAGAGGAGGAACAACGTTTAATCGACTACTATTTTGGCGATGATAAGACTCCTCCTAAATATCCTGAAGAGAATTTTAAGCGAAGGTATCGTATGAGTTCTAGACTTTTTAATGAAATACTCAACGATATTTTAAGTTATGATGTTCATCCTCTTCCCGAGTACTTTAATTTTTTTAGACGATGTTACGATGCTACCAGTCGTTTAAGTATTGGTCCTATTTTGAAGTACACATCCGCCATCCGCCAACTGGGGTACGACACTGCGCCTGATGCGCTTGATGAGTACTTGCAAATTGGCGAACGTTGTTCACGACAATGTTTAGAGTATTTTACTAAATGCATACATATTTTTATACGTTGAAAAGTATTTAAGAAAGCCCACTTCAGCGGATGTTGAAAAAATATATGCATTGCATGAAAAAAAAAAGGGACTATGCAGGTATGAAAGATGAAGCTTGAAAGCGGGGGAGTTCTTCTACTGCATGTTCAGAGAAAGACTTCCCCCATGGCATAGCTCAGTCATTCAATCATGGGTGGGTCACAGGATTCTTCTCCTAAGCGCAGGTGTTGCTCCCCATGGTGTTCATTTAAGTTCTCATACATCCCGCTACGGTTTATCTTGGTAAACAACTATTTCTCTTTCGCCCAGGGGAACGCGACAATGAGAGAAGAGATAAGGGTAATGTTACAATGAATGAGGATAGATGTTGAAAGAGGACTGACTCTCCTTATTGAGAAAGCGCTAAAAGTAAACTAGAGGACTCCATACTACTGGTCTAAAAGCGGAGAGAGGAATTGGGAATGATTGGGAGTATTGATTGTATGCATTGGGATTGGAGAAATTGCCCAAAGGCCTTACTGTTAGCAATTAATTTAGTTAATTGTGAAAGTGATGGTCATTTGTTTAGAACTCAAAGTGCCATGTATAATATTTAGTTAAAGTGTGGGCTAGTAGCATTAGTATTGTTAGTAGCTTAAGTATATATGTGTAGTGCATATATTAGCCCACACAATAGGTCCAAAAGAAAACCCATCAAGCCTTTGATGAGGCAGTCGACATATAAGCCACACACTCTCTCATTTGTCAAGTGTGCTTTAGAGAGTGTGTGTGTGTATTTCTTCTCTCTTGTATCTTTCTCTATCTAATCTAATATACACAAAGTTCCAGTTGACATCCTCTCTACTGCCACCACTTCTCTTCCTCTTCTCTCATCTTCTTCTCATTCCCCATCTAATATTCTCATCTATATTCTATTGTGTTGCCATTCGATATACAGTGAATTTATGGTATGATAAAAGAGTGATTTTCACTCGCAACAAGTGCCTCACTTTTACACTAGAAAAAGAGTGTGTGTGTGTGTCCAAGTCCCATAAAGTCTTTGTTTGTTTACTCTTTCAAAAGCTAATAAACATTGACTTGAAATTTTACCATAAGATCCACATCTACTCTTATTGTTCTTTACATGTTTGTGAGTGTCATCGTGTTTGTGTTTGTGTGATAAAGAAGGAACTCGTGGTCTACAAGTGGTATCAACGAGCCTAGCTTCGAGGTAGGAGTTCTTGTATTCGGTTCTTGTGTTTAAAATACATATTGTTGCGTTTTTGTTTTCTGTGAAACGTAGCTATTTGTTTTCTGTGGGTCGAACGCAAGATCAAAGACGCAAAAATCAAGGCAAAAAGTTGTGTTGTTTTATGTTCTAACGACTTGGTTCATGAAGCTTCACTAGTTCATCATTCAAACCTTGGCTTGGAAGAACATATTTGTGGTTTATTCTGGACTCATAGATCGACATTATTAAAAATCTTGTATAAGATTTGTGTTTTTGGATAAGATAATGATAGATGTGATTGAAAGGAGTTAGTAGAAGAAAGTCCTACTAGTTGGTGGAAGTTGTCAGGAAATATCTTGCAAGATAAGGTTGCAAGTGGGCAAGTGACACAAAAGGACAAGAGTAGTTGAACTGCAGTCTCTCGCAATTCAAAAACCCACGCCCCTTCTCGCAATTGCACAAAGTTTCGGAATTGGGAAAAGCTTCAAAATTGCAGCAGTTCTTCGAAATTGGTCTAGTCTCTTGAAATTGCAACAAGTTTCGAAATTGCCACAAGCCTCTCGCAAATCAGAAATATCGCATTCTTGTATAAAATTACGATAGGTGCTCTTTCGAAATTGATTTCGTTATTCTTTTCGGAATTGCTTTCGGAATTGGTCTAGATTTCTCAATTGGTGTTGGTTTCGGAATTGGGTTAGTTTCGCAATTGGTTTCGAAATTGGCATATTCTTTCGAAATTGGATATATTCTTCGCAATTCAAGCCATATTTCGCAATTGGGGAAGACTTTCGGAATTGGACCAATATTTCGCAATTAGAGCAGATTTTCGCAATTGACTTCAGACTTTCACTTTTCGAAATTGACAAAAAATTTCTAACACTTACTATTCACGGCCCAACTCAAAATTTGTTTTCTTATATTTCATACGGTTTGAACATGCTCCACTTTACCTTGATAAATTTTAAATTCAACACGTAACATATACAAGTTTTTACACAACTCGATTCTCCATACTCCCAAAAATCAGGAATGACAAATCTTACATTCTATTTCGAACACTTAACCTTATAACGAGGCTCAAAGTTAACTCAACTTGACACAAGTAACAACTTACTCCAAACCTTAACTTTTTCGGCTAAAGTAAATTTTTACCTATATGTTTTACCTTATTCTCGACATAAGGACTTCTAAAAACATTCCTCACGCCTTCCCTATTACTCGAACCATTTGTAATGTCGAATAAAATTTTGTACACACCACATGATCTCTTAAACCGAAACATATATGCTAAATATACACAAGTGGCCTAGAAATTATTCTTCTTATCCTATCCTTCTGACAGTGATCGAATATAATCTCAAATGTGTCCCAACTTGTATCTTATTAAACTATTATATATAGACTGGTATACATGCATGCATTTCGAACAAAACACACATATACACTCATTCAATCATTCTCATTTTCACCATCAAATATTTCCAAGTATCTCTCCTTTGAAGTTCATTCGAGACAAGAACCATTTTTCCATATTGTTCAAGCCAAGTTCCAAGTCGACAAGTCCCTAGTCGAACCATTTAGTGATCGTTTATACGGGTTACTTCCATATTTTCCGAGCTCTAGCCCTTACTCCCGAGTACTCACCACCTTTTAAGGTGTTGTAAGTCATCTCAATCCATTTTCCATTCATTATTATCGCTTTTCTGGTACCATGCATCATATATATTTTGTTTCGAACGTATGTTAAATTTTCTATGCATTTACGATTTCTATTATTCATTTTTCGTATTACATGATTTGCCTCCTATGATGGAAGGCTAGGAATCATGGTTACACCATCACACAACACTCACATGTTCATTTATTTACATATCGAGTATCATTTTTAATTATATGTACATCGTACAAAATTTGTCACATATTAATGTCATATTTTTTTTCTTTTGAACACCTTGTACAGTCGACTAGAAATGGTCAAATAAAAACGAAACCATACACATAACATGTAATTTTTCTTACTCCACATGATTCTTCATAAGCTCGCCTAATAAATTGATGTTATAAGTTTTCTTTAATAAGTTCATATAAGCCATTTTTAAACCCTAAAGCTAAGCTACTCGAACTGTTCTATTTTTACAAATATATTAACGAGTGGGCTAGTTAGCCCAATAAGTGATTATTAAGCAATCATGATAAGCTACTGGTATAAGCTCTTTTGTTATGTTTTTGTAATCACAAAATAAGCCCAAACATAAGCCCACTTTGTCTTAAAACGCCATGGATCATAAACTCTTAACGGGCCTTTAATTATATACGTTAAGTCCAAAAAGCTTAAAAATAAGCATTTTGGCAAATAAGCAGTTTATATAGACTTAGATAAGCTATATAAAGTTAGTAAAACTCTCGGATAATTTTTCTTACCTTTTTGTACATTTTGGACTAAAAATGCAAAGCATATTTACTATTAGGGGTTAAAACTGTAACTTTTGGAAAAATAGGGTACAAACCATCAAATCAGTAACTTATGGGTATAAAAGGATAAAATAGTAACTAGAAGTCATAAAATGTAACATTTGACCCTTTTTGGACCAAAAATGTAACCAAGGACTAACGGTGCAAAACTTACACCGTTAGGGTAGAAAGTGTAAATTCTGTGAAAATACAAAGACTGAACAGTAACATTTATTTATATACATTTCTATTTCATGTTTTATACATTTTACTTTAAACATGTGCATTTTATCGTTCGTTTCAATATGTTTACCGTCGTAACGTTTATAATTATATAACGAGTTTTAACGATAAACTTAACATATTATTTGACAACACTCGAGGAAATGATAATTATGGAAACAATGACATAAAAACAAGATAATATTATATATAATATTATTTTTGAACTTTAAGCATTTTAAGCATATCAAACTCACACATCACAAACCAAATCGTTATCCGTTACTCTGTTTCACACTCATTATTCATATTGAGCCAAAACTGTAAAAATCTCAGACTTCACTATTATTCAGGTCGTGTGTTGGAGCCGTTCCCATAACTTACTTGATTTCATATTTCACCTTGCCAGTTATACTCAAGGTGAGTCATAGCCCCACTTTTACTATTATTACTTGCTTTACATTGGGGTGAGAAACATGCAAAACACTTTTTAAGGAACGACACTATACTCATGTTTTATTAAACTATTACGCAACGATTAGCCTAAGCATTGTATCCCCCCTCATGCCCAAACTCATGAACCGTCAATTCCACTTGGGAAGCGCGAATGCTATAAATAGATCTATTGGGGATGACACCCCCGTTCGGTGAGTGTCTCGGGATAGACACTTACACGGGCCTTTATTTAACGTGCTTCTAGAGCATGCACATTGTCAAGCTTCGGTTGCATGAACTTAGTGCTAGCGTAATAGACATTTATACGGATGTGGCATCATAGTTGTTGTGATGGTCACATGCTGCACTTATGATACAACTTTACTGCTTTATACAAACCTATGAACTCACCAACCTTTGTGTTGACACTTTTAGCATGTTTTTCTCGGGTGATTAATTGTTGATATATGATGATGCAAGGCAGTGCGTGGCAGGGGCATAGGCACACTTTTGGAGTGTACACATAACACTCATGACTAGGGTTTTTTTTGTACTATGGGACAACTAATAAAAATCATGGGCCTTGTTTTTCCGCATTTCAAATTATGTAAAACTGATGTTTTAATAAATGAAGCTTTTAAAATGAATTTGATAAATTCGTTCTCTATTACTTGTGTTATGATCCAATTAAGTAGCACCTCAGATGCTATTTCCGCTGTGATATAATTTTGGGGGTGTTACAGAATAGGGGCTGTTTGGGTTTGTCGTCTTGGAAACGAGTTTAGGGGCGTATCCTTCGTGGTTTCTTGGCTTCTAAACACTCTTGGGACCTTTCTTAATCTTCTACTTGTGCTAGTGAAGGTCTAGAACTCCATTGTGTGCATGTTTTGAGTTTAAAGTGTGTGTTCGAATGAATGTGGGGGGGGGGGGGCTCTCAGCTTTATATAGCCTTCGAACACTTGGTGCCTAAGTTCAACAACTTGGTGGCCAAGTTCAACAAGTTGGTGGCCAAGTATTCTTGGAGTAGTGGCCAAGGTAGGGTAGCTTGGAGTCCAAGGAAAGCTAGCATGAGGTGTTGGATGGTGGGGAGTCACGGTTTACAAGGAGGTGACTAGGGGTATTGGTGTTTGCTTGGTGGCCATGAAGTTATAAGGTGTTGACAAGGAGGTGATGAAGGAGGTTGCTAGGCTGCTTTATGACAACCCGCTATCTTACAGGTCAATACTATTCGATAAACTCAAATTACTTATCTTGACATTTACTTGAGAACAATTTACATATAACTTTTTATTTGAGTCAACGTAAAATTTAGAATACTTTTCAAGAGCACTAGAACTTTAGGCTATATTTAGTCCACAACATCCCAATACCTTGCTCCTACTCTGGTTCAAAATTTTAATCCCTAAGACAATTCCCTTTTTATTTATTTACGATTGTTAATTTAACAAACGCTTTTCGCTATTTAAATAAACACCCGATATACCCAATACTCCTAACAATTATTTCTAATGCATTTTTACACTTCCTAAATTATTAACGAAGTTCCAAAAATATTTCCTTACGCCTAATGTAATTTCTTTATTCACCACGTTTAATTACGCGTAACTTACGTTAATTACCAAACCGATAACCAATACCTATTTTTAATACCCAATACATTCAATATACACATATTACATAAAAATTAAATCTTCTACTCCTATTTTTACATTATGCCCCCCCCCCCCCTTTAACCATATCATTTCTATGTCAAATTTTCTACTACAATTAATACTAGACCATTTACCATGAAACATGGAGTTGTAAGACTTAATTTTGGAGGCTTGACTAACATTTTTGTCTCCCCCCTCCTAGCCCCAATCGGCCAACACACCAACACCTAGCCACCTTGGTGTTTTTGACTCACTATTGTAAATTTGACAATCCTCCTATATATATATATATATATTATATATATATATATATATATATATATATATATATATATATATATATATATATATATATATATATATATATATATATATATATATATATATATATATATATATATGCATACACTAACACTTAGTAACTTGCAAAAAAGAAAAAAAAATATACTCACTCACTCACTCAAATACTAGTCGAACTAGGGGAGAAAGGAAGCAAGAGAGGTTGGTTTTCCAAGTTCAAGGGTTCACTTGTGTTTATTTGGGTACTATAATCAAGTATTAAGGGTTTCATATGTTCTTGATTCTACTAATCACCTTAAGTAAGTAATACTTTACTTTTATAAATTTTACACTCTTTATGTCATGATAATTAGTTTCAAGTTACATACACTTGATTATCACCTTGTACATGTTAGTAAAACTTTATAACCACAATGAGCTTTTAACTAATGACTATGTCTCAAATATATTTTCATGAACACACTAGTTAATTGTTAATCTTAACAAGAAAGTGGAAATTAAAAAACTATATATAAACTAGTGAGCTTGTTATATTAACTAGTCTTGATGATCACTTAAATTTATGAGAAATTGAACTTTTTAATATTGCTAAAGTTTATTGTTAAATCACTATCGACATGTTGAAATATCGGTGGAAGATCTAGGATTAGTTTGGGAGTTGTTGTTAAGCGGTTTTGGATAATTAGAAGGCTAGGAAACGCGTTTTGACACTTTTAGGAAAGAGGCTGTCCCATTCGACCTCACACAGAAAAATTAGTAACTTGGTGGCAAGATTAGGCTAGAAATATAGAAAATATACTCTATAACGAAAACGTAGCCGCTTGAATGGGTTAAAACGGACTTATAACGAAGAAGATACGTTAGTTTTAAGTTGGGCGACGGAACTAATTTTTTGAAAATGTAGTTGTTGTTAGAGTTTTTCATGAGTTAAAACCGGATATCAAAATTTAACTACACTAGCCGAGGCACTAAAAACATGTTAGTATACTTAAACACGAACCCAGAGATATATAAAACTTAAGAATCGGAACTAAGACGAGGGAGTTATGGCCTAATGAAGTTGCGACGAAATATAAATATTTGACAGCTTTTATTTGCTAATAGAAAGCTGTTAGAAATTTTTAATATGGATTTTGGACACTTTAGAGTCGGTTTTAGCTAAAATGACTTAAACAAAAATGGTAGAATGTTATGTATACTTGTTAGGCGCGTTAGTTGTTTTCAAAAGTACTTATTAACAAGACGACGGTAGTTTAATTACGTGATAAACTAGTTACGCTCTATAAAAGGGTTACGTTGCTTAATAAATAGACCCATTGACGCAACTACATTTTTTTTACGTTAAATGTTGCAACAAACATGTACAAGTGATGGCGTATGAACTTTCATGCACAACCTTGTTTTCAAACCTAAGACATATGAATTATTTAGGTTACGGTTAGAGCGTCGTACCTCCATTTTTGTGCACATTTATTCGGTGTTGTATTGCTTTACTTAGGTGAGTTTCCTAGCCCCGGTTTTTTTATATTATTGTACATTATTTCTAAACTCTCGGGGTGGGAATCCATTGCTTATTTTTCGGACACAAGCACTAAAAACCATTCCTTTGCCAAAGTTACCGCATTGTCATTAAAGTCCCCACGAATCATGAACCGTTAACTACTTGTAAGCGCGGATGTTATGAATAGATCTATTTGGGTTAACACTCCCGTCCGAGTTGGTCGCGCCAACCTGTCAAACGGACGCATATCATTCGGATTATTTTCGAGTGTCTGGCAAACACTTATTTGGGGCATTGATTATTATGCTTGATTGAATACCATTTCGTTGAGCTTCGGGGTCATGAGCTTAGGGTACTGTATATTATTTTTGGCTATAACGTTATATTTTTTGTGATTGTCATGCTATTGAAAATCTTGTGGTCCACACTTTACTTGTTTACTTAAACCTATGAACTCACCAACAATTATGTTGACCTTTTTAGCGTCTATTCTCAGGTAACCACTAGTACAGATTTGGCCTACGGTCACACATGTGGTATTTTGAACGGCCACACAATAACTTATTTGTGTGACTAAATGTACGAGAATAAAATAAACAACCACACTTGATCCGACTTGTGTGACCATTTCGGAATTACATCTGAGGCTACAACCACACATTTGAATATTTTCGTGACTATACGTATCTGGTAAAAAAAAATTAATTTTTTAGTCACTTATAATTTGGGACGTGTGACGGATACAAATAAGTTTGAAACATTAGTCACATTATATATATACATACGTGACAAATATATGTCACACAATTGAAAAGTGTGACCAAAATCCATATATGGTCACACGAAGTAATTGTGTATGTGGCTAAATCATATACTCAAGTTTGTCACACATTATTTAAACGTTACTGCTAGTTTTTGTTGAAAATTTAGCCACATATGAATTTGAAATGTGTGACAACTGAAAAGTAAGTTTGAAGCATTAGTCACGATATGCATAAAAGTGACAAATATATGTGTAACACCCCGACCCGGCAAGGGTAGAGATGTCACAAATACGGATCCTTATCAGAACAAATACAAGCACATGACATTAATAATACAATAGAATTCAATGGTTACAAAGAAAATATGAAATTACAGGATTTCAATACAACGATTTCTAAGTCTAACATGAGTTCTTCTAACCATCATCAATAGCTAATTCCAAACTGCTAGTAAAATTCTTCTAAGTCCAAGGTCCTCTCTATAAATAACCCAGCTTCCAACTAAACCTGCCGCACACGAAAAGAAAACGTGCGGCTGAGCTTAAAAAGCCCAGTGAACAGATATAACGGTAACAAGCAGTAACGGTAAAAATAGCGAAGTAGAAGAATGAATACCACAAGAGTCAGAAACAGGTATATAAAAATTATACAGATATAACATGAATAACACTTGTTACAGAAAAATAAGTATAAACACGTAATCCAAGATCCTACCACATACCAGGTCAGATCAAATCAAGTAAAGTGTTAAATCACATACCAGGTTGCCGGGTGACAGTAATAGTAATGGAAAGCAAAGGTAATCAGGTTATAAGGTTACAAGGTGTAGGGTAACAGAAATCCTCTACGATCCCAGAAACATGAACATGAAATCATAATCATACCGCCATGCAGAGAGATGTTCCTCTCACTAATCCCAGAAATCAGAAAATATGGAGTGATCAGCTCCCAGAGTGTGAAAGACGTGTATCGCACACACCATCAGTCACCAGTAATACAAAAATCAGTAATCAGTAATCAGAACAGTTCTAGGATGCATCCATACGCCCCTGGTGGCCATAAACCTCCCAACACACCAAATAAAATACAGAAAAGGGACGGAACAGGTCATCACTCTCCTGCCCTAGAGTCATGCCATCGGTGCATCAATGACATGGTCATGAAACCCTCATGACTAGTTATGGCTCGTAGTATCAAACTGTGGGTTAGGGTCAGGTATCATGTATCATGTGTCAGGTGTCATGTCTCAGAAATCAGTATCATGTATCGAGAATCATGTATCAGGAATCAGTATCATGTATCAGAAATCCGTATCATGTATCAGAAATCAGTATCATGTATTAGGTGTCAGGTGTCAGGTATTCAGGTGTCAGGTTCAAGTATTCAGGTTTATGGCAAGGCATTAAGTATTTAGTTTAGTTGCATAAGTCAATTCCCATTTCAGAATATCAGAAGTTCATATCAGAGGCTCATATCAGGAAGGTCATAACAGTAGGTCAATATCATAAAGGTTCAATATCAGAAAGTTTTAATATCAGAAAGATCATATATCAGAAAGATCATCAATCAGAAGGATCATAAATCAGAAAGATCATATATCAGAAAGATCATATCAAACGCTCATAATATCATGAAAGAAACAAACAAGGTTCACAGAACAAGGAAGCATAGCAATAAACCAGGAATCAGAAAATAGGTTCAATATCAAAAGGTCCAATGTCAGAAGGGTCAAGTATCAGGGAGTCCAAAATCAGAAGGTTCATATCATTTTGTTTCAAGGTTCATAACAAGGTTCAATTTAAAGATTTATATAAAAGTTCCTATCATAGTTCAAAAAGTAATCTTTTAAAATAGCTTTCGTGAAAGTAAACCTTAAACAGTCTTCATAAAGTAGGTCCTTTAAAGAAAGTTTTCAAAACATTTTCACATGTAATTAAGAAGAGTTTTTACATTTAGTTATAAAATCCTATGAACCTTCAAAGTATTCCAGGGTCATAAATATTCACATTACAGGGTGATGGACAGATCATATCATGTATCAAAATAAATAAAGCAAGGTTCATGAATTAGGGAAAAACATAACAAAGACATAGATTCAAATAGGAAAGCCCCATATAAAAGGCTCAGATCATAACCAACTGATATGCATAATGAAGACCCAATCAGAGTATAACAACGGCTCAGAGAAATACTAAGATGAATCATAGATACTGAATGAAATAAGCAAGAGGACACCCTTACTGAAAAAAAGGGCAGAATATCTGTACCTTATTAGGAATGCAAAAACAGAAATAGAAGCACAAACAGATCAGGATCTCTCCTTCTTCACACCTAGAGGAATAGAAGACGGAATTACAGAAGATTCTAAGTCAGATTACCATTTTGGTTTTCCTTTACTTTTTAATAACTTTCTATTTTAGGCAGGTTTCCTTATTTGGCAAGTTTCCATACTTTAGGGTTTCAAATGTAATTCCTCCAAAGTTAAAGGTCAAATATGTAATTATCACATTCATTCTTTTTAATCCTTCATTTATTCGGAATGTACGTCTTCAATACTTCAAGTTTGCCAAATTACATTTTATACCCCTTAGTTTACAAAATTTCCATTTAAACCCCTTAATTCATAATTTTACACTTTAAATCCTTATCTTATCCATAATTACCAAACAAACCTCATATTTTATCAAAATACAGAATATAACTTTAGAATTACTTATTGTACGAATCCAGCCCCTCAAGTTTCAGAAATTACATATTTAGTCCCTTAAGTTTACAAAACTTATAATTTAAATCATAATTCCATATTAATTACACATTAAGCCCATAAATACTCAAATTTGCACAAAACACCCTTAATATCATCATTTACTCAGATTGACTTCAAATTTCCAGAAATTACACTTTTAGTCCCTCTCTTTTAATAATTTACAAAACATACCCTTTAATTATCATAAATTCATTTCTTGCAATATTTACACATAAGGACCCCATATTATAATTTTTCACATTCTCCCAGATCTAATATGACTTACAAAAATAACCCACAAGTTTGGAAAATTACAAAAACACCCCTTCTTAATTAATTCCAAATCGGATATACTTTTTAAATGAAAATTACAAGCCCTAATTTAATCAATCATTACCCAATAATTAGGTCATCATTATATCAACCTTAAACCATCATTAAACTTCCAGATTCAAACCCTAATCAGAAAAACCAGATCGATTACTTTTATTTTCTTTTTCTTCCTTTGATTTTCAAAAACCCAGTTTATAATTAATTCTACTATAATTCGTATAAGCCTCCAAAAATCAAACCAATATTTTCCCATGTTATTAGATGTATAAAGAACTCAGAAAAATTATAAAACCAACACAGAAAAATCGTATGGTATCTATTTGATTTTAGGTATATTTTTAACCACAATAATTACAACGACTCATCTAGGCCTTTATAAATTATTACAACATTTTTCCCAGAACATACACATCATATAAGGTCCAAATAAAATAAATATGACCCTCAGAAAAATCGTTACACATTATTTTGGAAAATAGGTGTGTTTTAACCCATAAATTCAAAAACGACCCAAAACCCTTGCATGCTTCGAAGTACTTATTTTTCCTGAGTCTAATATGATGTAAGGAATGTAAGAAAATTATAAGATGAATTTTAGATCGTGTAGAAACAAGATGGGCGAATTATACCTTCACGTATGGAAAAATGACAAGAAACTCGACCAAGATCAAACCGGCGAACCACAGCCCCTATTCTTAGTTTTTTGTAGCTTCTTTAGATTAAGATCCAACCCAGAAAAATGATCCTTGAATTTCTTGGTGGCCGGATTTTGATATACGAATTATTTGTGTGGTTTGGTTTTGATCGGATTGTATTTTAGGGAAAGGATAAATGGGATAATTATGAATAATGGGAGATACTGGTTTTAGGGGAGGGAATGGGCTATAATTTTGGATTTTTGGTTTGGGAATAATTATTGGGCTTTAATTTGTCATTTAATGTATTTTAATTATCATTAAAACTATAATAATATTGATATAAATTCTATTCGGCACATGAAGGGCAATTTGGTAATTTTATAGCTTGCAAAAATATTAATTGGAGTTGTCAAAAATATTTGGTGACATAACTTGTCCATTTCCAGAAGTTCGGGATTGATTCGGTACTTTATAAACCTTTTATTAAATTTTTTAAATTCATAGGGGCATTTTTGTCTTTTACTTGCTTTTAGATTTTTGGGTATTACAACTTCTTCCCCACTAACAAAAAAATTTCATCCTCGAAATTTGTAGGAAGCGGAGAGAAATGAGAACGGAATACTCATACGGAATGCGAACAAGATTTCAAATTAATTCAACTGTATCAACAGTAGGGAGTTCTTCAAGGGGTTAACGATTGATAACTGAGGTCAACAGAATGCAATTCGAGAATTCCAACTTATTCAGGCAGAGTATACTCGTAACGGTGAAAGCAGATTAAACGCATAGGTAGATCGAACTTAACATCTTACTAAACACAGATGATCTCAGCCAAATGTCAGAATTTCTAAGGTTTCAAAGGCACTCCTCGAAATATCCCATGATCACAATGAGGGTACGTCATATGACGTAGGTATTATCACGTTCGCGAACCGTCATAATACCAGCCTCATATGAGTATACCATCATGATGATCATACTTTATCTCAAGTTGGGAACTAAACATCTTATCTTAATCCACCTAGTACTTCTAAAATCTCAGAGGTTAACCAAAGAAATGTCATAGCAAGGCATGAATTAGAGTGATGCGAAAACGATGATACTTGAATACCTTATAGTCTACCCATTCTTCACCGGTTAAAACCTAAGTTCATATCAGGGAATCCTAAAGAAAGTCCTCAAGGTGTTCTCCTATGTTCTTACAGTGGAAACCTAATGGTCCTAACTGCACAGGACAGGGTAAATGTATTACAAGTCGTCAGCCTGTTCTCTGATACCATAAATTGTAACACCCCGACCCGGCAAGGGTAGAGATGTCACAAATACGGATCCTTATCAGAACAAATACAAGCACATGACATTAATAATACAATAGAATTCAATGGTTACAAAGAAAATATGAAATTACAGGATTTCAATACAACGATTTCTAAGTCTAACATGAGTTCTTCTAACCATCATCAATAGCTAATTCCAAACTGCTAGTAAAATTCTTCTAAGTCCAAGGTCCTCTCTATAAATAACCCAGCTTCCAACTAAACCTGCCGCACACGAAAAGAAAACGTGCGGCTGAGCTTAAAAAGCCCAGTGAACAGATATAACGGTAACAAGCAGTAACGGTAAAAATAGCGAAGTAGAAGAATGAATACCACAAGAGTCAGAAACAGGTATGTAAAAATTATACAGATATAACATGAATAACACTTGTTACAGAAAAATAAGTATAAACACGTAATCCAAGATCCTACCACATACCAGGTCAGATCAAATCAAGTAAAGTGTTAAATCACATACCAGGTTGCCGGGTGACAGTAATAGTAATGGAAAGCAAAGGTAATCAGGTTATAAGGTTACAAGGTGTAGGGTAACAGAAATCCTCTACGAGCCCAGAAACATGAACATGAAATCATAATCATACCGCCATGCAGAGAGATGTTCCTCTCACTAATCCCAGAAATCAGAAAATATGGAGTGATCAGCTCCCAGAGTGTGAAAGACGTGTATCGCACACACCATCAGTCACCAGTAATACAAAAATCAGTAATCAGTAATCAGAACAGTTCTAGGATGCATCCATACGCCCCTGGTGGCCATAAACCTCCCAACACACCAAATAAAATACAGAAAAGGGACGGAACAGGTCATCACTCTCCTGCCCTAGAGTCATGCCATCGGTGCATCAATGACATGGTCATGAAACCCTCATGACTAGTTATGGCTCGTAGTATCAAACTGTGGGTTAGGGTCAGGTATCATGTATCATGTGTCAGGTGTCATGTCTCAGAAATCAGTATCATGTATCGAGAATCATGTATCAGGAATCAGTATCATGTATCAGAAATCCGTATCATGTATCAGAAATCAGTATCATGTATCAGGTGTCAGGTATTCAGGTGTCAGGTTCAAGTATTCAGGTTTATGGCAAGGCATTAAGTATTTAGTTTAGTTGCATAAGTCAATTCCCATTTCAGAATATCAGAAGTTCATATCAGAGGCTCATATCAGGAAGGTCATAACAGTAGGTCAATATCATAAAGGTTCAATATCAGAAAGTTTTAATATCAGAAAGATCATATATCAGAAAGATCATCAATCAGAAGGATCATAAATCAGAAAGATCATATATCAGAAAGATCATATCAAACGCTCATAATATCATGAAAGAAACAAACAAGGTTCACAGAACAAGGAAGCATAGCAATAAACCAGGAATCAGAAAATAGGTTCAATATCAAAAGGTCCAATGTCAGAAGGGTCGAGTATCAGGGAGTCCAAAATCAGAAGGTTCATATCATTTTGTTTCAAGGTTCATAACAAGGTTCAATTTAAAGATTTATATAAAAGTTCCTATCATAGTTCAAAAAGTAATCTTTTAAAATAGCTTTCGTGAAAGTAAACCTTAAACAGTCTTCATAAAGTAGGTCCTTTAAAGAAAGTTTTCAAAACATTTTCACATGTAATTAAGAAGAGTTTTTACATTTAGTTATAAAATCCTATGAACCTTCAAAGTATTCCAGGGTCATAAATATTCACATTACAGGGTGATGGACAGATCATATCATGTATCAAAATAAATAAAGCAAGGTTCATGAATTAGGGAAAAACATAACAAAGACATAGATTCAAATAGGAAAGCCCCATATAAAAGGCTCAGATCATAACCAACTGATATGCATAATGAAGACCCAATCAGAGTATAACAACGGCTCAGAGAAATACTAAGATGAATCATAGATACTGAATGAAATAAGCAAGAGGACACCCTTACTGAAAAAAAGGGCAGAATATCTGTACCTTATTAGGAATGCAAAAACAGAAATAGAAGCACAAACAGATCAGGATCTCTCCTTCTTCACACCTAGAGGAATAGAAGACGGAATTACAGAAGATTCTAAGTCAGATTACCATTTTGGTTTTCCTTTACTTTTTAATAACTTTCTATTTTAGGCAGGTTTCCTTATTTGGCAAGTTTCCATACTTTAGGGTTTCAAATGTAATTCCTCCAAAGTTAAAGGTCAAATATGTAATTATCACATTCATTCTTTTTAATCCTTCATTTATTCGGAATGTACGTCTTCAATACTTCAAGTTTTCCAAATTACATTTTATACCCCTTAGTTTACAAAATTTCCATTTAAACCCCTTAATTCATAATTTTACACTTTAAATCCTTATCTTATCCATAATTACCAAACAAACCTCATATTTTATCAAAATACAGAATATAACTTTAGAATTACTTATTGTACGAATCCAGCCCCTCAAGTTTCAGAAATTACATATTTAGTCCCTTAAGTTTACAAAACTTATAATTTAAATCATAATTCCATATTAATTACACATTAAGCCCATAAATACTCAAATTTTCACAAAACACCCTTAATATCATCATTTACTCAGATTGACTTCAAATTTCCAGAAATTACACTTTTAGTCCCTCTCTTTTAATAATTTACAAAACATACCCTTTAATTATCATAAATTCATTTCTTGCAATATTTACACATAAGGACCCCATATTATAATTTTTCACATTCTCCCAGATCTAATATGACTTACAAAAATAACCCACAAGTTTGGAAAATTACAAAACACCCCCTTCTTAATTAATTCCAAACCGGATATACTTTTTAAATGAAAATTACAAGCCCTAATTTAATCAATCATTACCCAATAATTAGGTCATCATTATATCAACCTTAAACCATCATTAAACTTCCAGATTCAAACCCTAATCAGAAAAACCAGATCGATTACTTTTATTTTCTTTTTCTTCCTTTGATTTTCAAAAACCCAGTTTATAATTAATTCAACTATAATTCGTATAAGCCTCCAAAAATCAAACCAATATTTTTCCCATGTTATTAGATGTATAAAGAACTCAGAAAAATTATAAAACCAACACAGAAAAATCGTATGGTATCTATTTGATTTTAGGCATATTTTTAACCACAATAATTACAACGACTCATATAGGCCTTTATAAATTATTACAACATTTTTCCCAGAACATACACATCATATAAGGTCCAAATAAAATAAATATGACCCTCAGAAAAATCGTTACACATTATTTTGGAAAATAGGTGTGTTTTAACCCATAAATTCAAAAACGACCCAAAACCCTTGCATGCTTCGAAGTACTTATTTTTCCTGAGTCTAATATGATGTAAGGAATGTAATAAAATTATAAGATGAATTTTAGATCGTGTAGAAACAAGATGGGCGAATTATACCTTCACGTATGGAAAAATGACAAGAAACTCGACCAAGATCAAACCGGCGAACCACAGCCCCTATTCTTAGTTTTTTGTAGCTTCTTTAGATTAAGATCCAACCCAGAAAAATGATCCTTGAATTTCTTGGTGGCCGGATTTTGATATACGAATTATTTGTGTGGTTTGGTTTTGATCGGATTGTATTTTAGGGAAAGGATAAATGGGATAATTATGAATAATGGGAGATACTGGTTTTAGGGGAGGGAATGGGCTATAATTTTGGATTTTTGGTTTGGGAATAATTATTGGGCTTTAATTTGTCATTTAATGTATTTTAATTATCATTAAAACTATAATAATATTGATATAAATTCTATTCGGCACATGAAGGGCAATTTGGTAATTTTATAGCTTGCAAAAATATTAATTGGAGTTGTCAAAAATATTTGGTGACATAACTTGTCCATTTCCAGAAGTTCGGGATTGATTCGGTACTTTATAAACCTTTTATTAAATTTTTTAAATTCATAGGGGCATTTTTGTCTTTTACTTGCTTTCAGATTTTTGGGTATTACAATATGTCACACACTTGAACAGTGTGACCAAATGTCATATATGGTCACACTAAACCATAGGCATAAATGATTAAGTGTGACCAAAATTCGATAAAAATGGTCACGTAAGTTAGTATGTGTGTCTAAAGTTAAGTATGTGTTTGCCTGCCAATTCCTAATGTGTATGGTCACATTTAATTGTAGCACAATCATGTGACTATAGGCTATACAATAGTCACACCATACCACAAATGTGTATCTAAATTATGTTTATGGCCACATTATAAGGGTATTATATGTGACCAGTACATTCAAAATAGTCACACTGTGAAATATTCATGTGACTATAGTCAATTAACCAAGTGAATCACCTGCAAGAAATGCTATGTTGTCTTTCAGTGTAAATGTAATTTAACTGATATGTTGTATAATTAATATGTTATTAACAATGCAGTATGGGTACTACTTTTTTTAATGTATGTGTTGACTTTATAAGTTAAACTGGGTTATTCCAAACACTCCATAATGTGTTTTTCAACCATACATGTTTATCTCATAAGCAGTACTAACTATAAATTCTAGCAGTCTTAACTCTAACTCTAGCAGTCTTAATTCTATTTCTTGTCCTTGGGTCCTGGGTACGTTCCCATCTTCCTGAGCAGTTCATATGCCATGTCATCATAAGTAAGCTGAAGCTGGAGTCTTTTCTTCCTACGCAACATCTGATGTAGAATGTCTTTGAACAATTTTAAAGGGTAATCCTTTTCTACAAGCATGTAGATCACCAACTCATTTACAGTTAAAGCATGTACTCTACATCGTTGAAATTTTTTCCATTCTTTAACAGTATTGTGCTTTAGTCTTCTCCAACATTCATCCTCATGATTTGGTTCAAACATTACCTTCAAGTAATTCCAGACTTCTCTATCATAAGCTTGTTCTGGTGTCTTATTACCAAATCTTTCTTTGAGTAATTTCCATAGAGCTATCATATCTTCTCTATCAAAATTATAAACCATGTGAAGAAAGCTTACAAACCTTCTAGAAGAACCATCATGCCTCTTAATATCATAATAAACTGTTTTCCCATGAGATCCAGACTTATAATCAACAATGGGTTGTTTAACACTTAAAGGTTGTGCATCCATGGCTTCTCCTTCAGGTTTTCCTACCGAGACAACTGCAAGTTTAGTGTGAGCTTGCATTTGTTCTTTAGCATTAGCTTGCTCAGTTTGTTCTTGTTCTCTACTTTTTGCTCACTCGTCTTCCTTTTACTGCTTTTTCTTTCCAACTGTTCACCTGCACTCTTTGAACTTGTTTTCTCTTCTTTCTTTTCTTCACTGCCCTTCACCACCTCAGCATTCAAGAAGCTTTCATTGTTTCTCTTGGCAATTGCATATAATTCTTCAATTCTTTTATCATCCAAGAATTTCAAATCCTTTAGTTTTTAATTGTCCACATTCTTCAAATACCTGCACATGAGATCTCTTCTTTGTGCTGGAGTGGGTGGCTTGTTCTTCTTAGCTGCATATCTTTGTGCTGCATAAAAATTCTTTTTTTCATCAAAAAATTCTTTCAACATCCTGGCTTTTTCATCTAATGAGTACCGATCTTACTCTACTTTATGTAGTTTCTTAGCAAGCTTACAATCAGCTTCAACCTGAGCCCTTTCCTCATCCCATGAAGCTATTAACTCTGCATCTTTTTCTTCTTGTATTCTCTTTTGTTCCAAAATCATCTGATGTTCGGCGTCACACTGTTGTGCATATTTCTTAGCAACTTCAGTATCAAGTTGCTCTTGCTCTTCTTTTGATAATGGTTTCTCCACAGGCTCTTCAGTAAGAATCCCTTTACCTTTGCCTTGTACCGGTGGAGTTGATTGTTTAGATTTTGGAGAGGATGTTGGCTCTTGTATCACAACACCTTTGGTTACTGGTTTTGATGTCTTCAGCTCAGCAAGTACACTAACAACAGTTGCAAAAACCTCTCGTGTAGCAGTACTAGTGATAACGCTTAAATTGTGCATGTTTTTAGTAGCGTTATTCGTACTTATATTTGTATGCTTTTGTTACTTAATTGTACCAAAGTGTGTTTGCAAGCATATGTAGCCAAGTACAAGTGAAAAAGGAAGAAAAAGATGAAAGAATGAGGAAGTAGGAAATATTTATGATTGTATGAAGATTCTTGTGTCAAGGTCCACACGAAATAGGGATTTCAAAGAATGAAGATCCAAGTATTCAAGTTGACAAGCTCCAAGATAAAGGAAAGATCAAGTTTTGATGAAGAACCAAGAGCCATGAACAAGAAACAACCCAAACGCCAAAAGTCCAAAAGTTGTGCCAACAGCAGCCCCTATCCGATCGGATGCAGCCCGCAACCGATTCGGATGGAGGCCATTTTTGAAGACCAACCGATCGGTTGGAGCCAATACCGATCGGTTGGATGTCGTCTGTTTTTCCAAACTTCATCATTAAGGATACTATCTTCATACAAACGATTCTAGGCCCTTCTCAAGTGTGTTCTAGGCTATTCTACTATACTTGGAGACCAAGATGAAGCATTAAAGACCCTAGGCCTTGAGAATAGTATAAATAGGAACATTTATGAAGTGTTAAATAATATCATTCATAGGCTATCGAGACAAAAATCACCAATCAACTATCCACTCATCAAAATACTCTCTCAAAAGTCCTAAATTCATCCTTAGAAGTCCAGGAAATTTTGGAGGGTCAAGAAGTCAACATTTGGAGATCAAAACATCAAGAAGTCAACACCAATACTTTGGGTATCATTACTTTATCATTTGTAATCTATTTCTAATCATTGTAAGACTCTTAATCATGATTTCTATTGTTCAAATTTCTGAGTTTATGTTTATGTTTGCTATGAGTGGCTAGTGCCTTTGTGCACTTGCTTAGATGATGTGTATTACTTAATGATTTACGTATGATTGTGATAACATGTTTCAATTCAATTTCAAGTTGATTCTAAGATCCAATTGTGATTAAGTTTCGTAGTGACATTTGTTAAATCAAGTTTGACTAGTTGTCATTAATTCTAAAGGTTGAAAGATTCATTATTATTCAACTAGTTATAATCATTTTGACCGGATCTACACACAAGGATTGTGTTGAGGATACTTTGAGTATATACTTAGAAGCATGTGGAATTTACTACCAAATACTTAGAAGACTTTGTGTTTGGGGATGTAAGTGTTTATATGAATGTAACAGTAAAAGGAATAACACAATGTTTAACCAAACGATTAGCTTCAATATATTGCGAGTGATCTTGGAATATCACAAGAATTACAATGAGATCGTGAAGCTCTAATAATAATGCATGTTCGTAAAACTTAACCTAGGATCTCCTTTTATAGGACAAGGAGTCTTTTACAAGTAAACTATCTACCGTATAAATCTAACTTAATAAGATATAAATTACATCTTTTCCATATATATCTTCACACGGCTTTTATCTTTATCTAATAACCAGTACTAACTTTCTATATCAACAATACTAATGAACTTAGTACGGTTAGTGTATCATTCAGTAACTCTTCAGCCGTACTAATTTAGACCTGGCAGCACTAACTATTGGTTTAATTCCCAACAATCCTCCCCTAAACTTATGATTTCTGTGCAAATAATCAAGTTTCTTGAATTAAACATTAACTTTCTTTGATGGAGGGAATTCTTTCAAACACTTATCTTCAATCTTGAAACACTTCAGCATCATTTTTGTTTGAAAGAAAACCTAACAACAAGTACCCCAATATCAGCATCAAGAAAACTCTGAATTCCTTTTGATCTTCTTCTTTAAACTTAGTTTTCCTCCCCTGAATTTCAGACTTCTTGAATCACTATCTCTTAAATTTAGATTCTTCCTCCCCTGTTTGAAAGAATTTTCACCATCACATGAATCTGAACAATTGATGCGCGGGTTTTGCAACCTTACAACAGGTTTTACCTCTCGAGGGATCTCAAGAGGCTTACAACCCCACCAGGCAGTGTACCTGACCGATGTAGTATAGTGTAGTGGTAAGTACGGGGGATTGATCGTTCTCCACAGGGAATAGTGTTCGTTAGGTATGAAAGGCTACTCTAATTAGGTCTAAGGGTTGAGGAAGATTCTTTTTTGTGTTTTTATATTTTTATGAAAGCAAGTAAAATCTCGGTTTTTGAAGGAGTGGGCGGAATTAGTTGCTAGTCAACTAACCCAATTTACTACGAATGCAAATAAAATAAAATAACAAAAATGAAATGTGGTGAGAAACTTATGTGTGGAGAAATGTGTTTACTTAGATTTCCTTACTCCCTAACTATCTTTTACCGGTTAATTAGTGTGTATTAGTCGCGTGGATGACGGGTGTATTCCTTAATACCATTCGTGGGGTGGCGTACTTACTTCCCCAAACTCTACAAGCTCCTACTTCACTCCTATGTCGAGCCGGCTAGGAAGCTCCTAACATGGGATCACTAGAATTCGCTTGTGCATTAAATACAACCATAAAAACCTTTAGTACGCGTTTGGTTCATGTTTCTTAAGACGTTCAAGCAAGTTACCGAATAGGAAGTTAGCCAGTTTTCTTAAGCCTAACATAGATAAACAATCATCCAATACAACTAACAACACACTAACAACCAATAATCAATAGCTAGGTTTCATTAGATCTAAGCAAACACAAGATAAAATTAGCCTAACATGTTAAACAAAAGACAAGAATAAGATAGAATCAAACAACACATAGACATATTGAATGATTAATTGATAACTTATCTTTTAATGAAACATGGAAGATCTCAAGGCTAAAAGCCCTGAAAAAGTAGCTAAAATCGTCCTAGGGTTTTATCCCAAAATTCCACACACTAAGCTCTCCTCTAATGACAAAAAATTAGAAAACTATATATAGACTTTTGGATCTGACGACGTCACCTTATGGATTGTGACGCCGTCACCTCGCCGCTTTTAGGGTTCCCGGATGACCTTCTTGACGCCGTCCCTCTTTAGCTCTTCAAAAATCCATTCTGGCTTATCAAGGCTTGACGCCGTCTAACCATGAACGTGACGCCGTCCCCTTATGATTTAAGCCGTGACGCCCTCGATCAAGTTAAAACGTGACGCCGTCAGAATTCACATGCTATTTTCACTGGCCCGTCATGAGTAAATTTCACGTCCAACTTTTCTTGCCAAGGCATGACGCCGTCTAGAGTCAATTGTGACGCCGTCAAAGGTGACTTTCAGCCGATTTTTGAGACTTTGCCGTTTTCTTCACTTTTATGCTCCAAAAACGTCCAAAATGCCTCATTTTCCAGATTTCTCCTCAAAAGTACCTAAAATGACAAAAGGAACGATTTAGGGCGATATTTGATCAAATAAATACGATTTAAGGCTTAAATGACCCCTTAAAAGCGGTACACTTTTCGCCTCATCAAATACCCTTACACTTGAGATTTGCTTGTCCTCAAGCAAATGCGCTTTTATTCTAATCAAAATACAAGTTAGGGGTCATTTAATGCAAACATAAAAGTAATTACAACAAATAATCGTTCCACTTCAATCATAATAAGCACGGAGATTACAAACTAGCACCTCACAAGTAGTGTTTAGATACTCACATCTCTCAAGTGTCATCAAAATAAATCTCATAAATGAAAACGGAAAATATCTCTCACTACCTGTCATAGCAAATAGATTACCATAGGCTTGGGAAAGGATCGAAAACCTCCTCCACTAGGCGTAAGCACCTAAGATAAACTATCAAAGAGGGCTTTTAAACGGGTTATAACGTTAGGTGTAGGGAAAAGGAAAACACGGTTTTGTTGGATAAAGGATATTTTACTGGTGGCGAGTTAAAAATCTTGATCAATTACATGTACTATACAATGTTGCTAAGCCAAGACTAGACTCGATTTAAGCTAATGAAAGAAAATAACAAAAACATAAAATAAACATAAAATGAAACGGGATGGTAGTCCGTATGTTTTTTCTATTTTTCTTTTTCTCATTTTTTTTGTATTTTTCTTGATTTTTCGATTTTTTTTTTTTTTTTTTTTTTTTTTTTTTTTTTTTTTTTCATACACTCTTGCCCTACCATCCAAAATAATACATCATAGGGGCGTTGCATTCCCCTTACACTTGAATTTTTACATAACTTTACAAATACTAATCTAATGACTCGAATTAAGATAATTGAAAAACTTGGAGTACTTTTAGAACATTTAGCACATATGGGGGTAATAAATGTTGTTCTTTCCCATTACTCCATTATACTAGTACTTTACCCATGAGTCCCAATCGTCCCAAAACAATATGTACAAGGATATGACTCGACTTAGCAACCATGTAATCAATTAGATAATTAACTTGGGTTTAAACAAATGTTGTAACAATAATGCACTAAAGATGAGTGCATACAAGGTAGGCTGAGGCGATTTGGGTGTACATTTTAGTGGGGTGTAACAAATTCTTCCTTTAAGTAAAATGCTTAAAGGTCGAAACGAAAAGATAGGCTCTGAGGGGTGTACTAGGGGTATCGTGTACTAAAAATGAGTACAACGCAAAGGGTGTGGGAGAATTACTTGACCAATGTAGCCAACGTAATTATAACAAAAACACAGGTGTAAAACAATGGGTTAATCCTAATGCCTCTTATCATGTAGTAAATCTAACTACACGAATGTAGTCTCACTTGTGGCCTTGGAATGGTCCTAACGCAAGTTCTAGAATCTAAGTGCTACCGGTACACACATCATAGCATAAATGCTTTTCCTACCAATTCTAGGGGCGAACCTCACATATTTGGGGGTGGAAAATTTTTTAGTGGTACGGTTTTTGTGCTAGTCATATAACTCCTATCCGTGAGACGCTCATTAAGATCAAAGTTTCACTCCTATATGTTGTAAAAAATTTTAAATTTGGCACTAAAATTACCCTAACAGGTATTTATCTCAGTTTTATTACACATCTACCATTAAACAAACAAAAATCAAGCGCAATTGTATTCTCTAAAATCGTACTTTTACCCTCCCCTTACACTTAAGATGAACATTGTCTCCAATGTTCAAATAACAAGATGTAAAAGAAAAAAGTAAAAGAATGAAATCAAATACTCCCCTGATTCGCTCGTTTGATAGTGAAATTACACGGTTAAATCTTCCTCCAAAGAGAATGTTGAAACTCCATGACTAATGCATCGCCATAAGCTTGATTCCATAAACATCTCCTTGTCCAAAATAACCTGTTAAACCTGAGAAAACAAACACGAAAACCTGCATAACATCGGCGGGAAAAAATCTATATATAAGGATATAATGCTTGTGGAATGATGATTTTTGCAGATTCCTGGAGATTATAAGTTGGAGATTTAATAAAAACTTTTTATGAAAACAAAACTTTCAAAAATTTCTGGAAATTAAATCTGACGCCGTCAGGTTATAACCCCTGACGCCGTCAGAAATGACCTGACAAAAATTTTCATTTTAAGTTTCCGGAAAATTTCTGGAAAAACCTTTACCTTACTTCCTGGAAATCCTGCAAAACATCATTATGACTCGATACAAGCATTTGACTCAAACAAACACTAATATGTATGTTAATTTATTATTATTACGATTCATGTTAATTTGTGTTCTAATAAACCGGTTTAGATTTCCCTTACACTTATCTTTTGCAAAATACCTTTATATGTAGTTAAGACGAAGTTAAAAACAACATAAAGCATTTTCACAATTTACTTTTGAACATGAATCAATACTAATAAAAATTAAACACACATACGGAAACAAATAAAAACAAACAAACAAATAAGCACACAAAACAAATAAAGCAAATAAAGCTTGGGTTGCCTCCCAAGAAGCGCTTTTCTTTATTAACGAGTCTTGTAGCTAGACTCAAAGTCACGCTACCCTATGTAAGTAAGCTCGTCATCGAGGACGTCTTTAGGGTTAAGCTTGGATTGAAGTTTCCTATTGGTCCGCTTAGTACGATATATCTTTTCAAACTTCTCTCCATCCGGGTCATACAATGTCATCTTAATATGCCACGACCCATCTCCATCTTTGGGTGGTTTATCCCAATTCCACTTATGATCATCTTCCTCACAAGTCCACTTATTCATTCCTAGGTTAATTGGCAAAACTCCTAGGAAATCAATCATCTTTCTAAAAACTAGAGAATCTTCAAATGGATCCAATTCGGTGTCCCTAGCCAAGAGTTGCTCCACCGAATGCGTTCGGTTAACAAAGTCCTCTTCTAGGTAAAATGGGCGTTGGGGTCCTATGAAGTCTCTATCAATCCAAGGTCCATATCTAGATGGTCTCCTATTTGATTCTAGCCAATGTGGTGTTGGTTCCTCACTAGTATCATAGGCATGTTTCTTAACATCATAGACTGACCAAGTATCTCCTTCCCCTACCGCTATCTTAGATTCCTTACAATCAATCATAGCACTAGCGGTCGCTAAAAATCCTCTACCTATCAACAAGGGGCATGTAGGGTCGCTAACCATATCAAGGACGTGGAAATCGGCTAAAATGGTTAGTTTTCCAATGTGCACTAACACGTCCTTAACTACTCCAACCGGGTAAGAAACACTTCCATCCGCTAAGCCTATTATTACCTCGGTTTCTTCAAGTTTTCCAAGTTTTAGAGAGGTGTAGAGAGGTAACGGAAGTAGGTTAAGGCTTGATCCAAGATCGGCTAATGTGTCATAAGCCTCCGAATTACCGATCTTGCAAGGTAGAACAAATAAGCCCGGATCATCTAACTTCTTAGGTAGCTTGTTTTGAACAAAGGCGGTCCCTTTTTCGCCTAATTTGAGCTTCTTCTCATCCAACTCATCATCAACCGGACTTTCAAGGTGGAGCTCCTTGAATTCTTCGTCAAGGTTTTGAGTGGGAGGTGTTTCAACTATGTTGTTGACCAATTTGGGTGTCATAACTTCTTGGTCATTTGGAACGACTTGGGTTTGTTTGAAACACGTGCTCATGGAATTGACCGAATAATATTGTGGACAAGAACTAGGGGACGAAACCGATGAAATAGCGTTGACGTTTAGTTTCGGGTTCTTGACCGTGTTGCTAGGGAGTGCTCCCATTTCTCGGTCATTGAGGGCTTTCAACAAGGTGTCAATCTTATCGGTCATCTCGCTTTGTTTTTGTTTGAAATCGGCTTCAAACTTGGCTAAACGAGCTTCTTGAGATGCCATAAATTGAGACATCAATCCTTCAAAGTTATTGGTACTACCATTGCCGGAAGGATTGTTGTTGAAAGTACGGTTCGAGTTGGAACCGCTTGATTGGAAACGATTAGGTGGGTTGGAAGAATTGGTTTGTTGTGGGTTTTGGTTTTGTTTCCACCTAAGGTTCGGGTGATTTTTCCATGAGGGGTTGTATGAATCACCATAAGGGTTTGGCTCGGGTTTGAAAGTGTACCACTTGTCTCCCGCTCCGTCGGTACGCGAGGATGCGTAGTCCACAAAAGCTTGTTCGGGGAGCTCCATGCAATCACGAGTGTCGTGGGGACCACTACATAATTCACATGAAGAAGTGATTTTGTTCACTTGGCTTGAAGGTTTAGGAGCCTCGTAGGATTTCATGAGAAACTTGACTTGGTCTTCAAGTTCTATGATCCTACGGTCGGAAGTGCTTGAATTGTTCGAAGGCAAAGATATTGCCTTGACCGTTTTATTCAAATCACGGGGATCACTCCAACTTTCGTTGTCATAAAGAGCAAGATCCTCTAGGAGAGCCCATGATTGTTCCGCACTTAGATCACGTAGCTTGCCACCGGCCGATTGGTCAATGGTTTGCCTCGTGGAGAGATTGATATGGTCATAGAAGATTTGGACTTGGAGCCAAAGTTCTATGCCATGGTGAGGGACTTTTTGGAGTAAGTCCTTGAATCGAGTCCATGCCTCGTAGAGGGTTTCGCCTTGACGTTGTTGGAACATCAAGATATCATTCCTTAGCTTGGTAGTTCTTCCTGGTGGGAAAAACTGAGCAAGGAAACGAGTGGTGAGATCATCCCAAGAGGTAATGGATCCTGCGGGTTGACGTTCTAGCCACTGACTAGCTTGGTCCCGCAGAGAGAATTGGAAGAGACGCAATCGGGTCGTCTCTCGAGTGGCAACATCAAGGTCTATAGAATCAACGATTTTAAGAAAGTCCTTGAGATGTTGATTAGGATCTTCAGAACGAAGTCCATGGAATGCGCATCCGCTTTGCACCAACCGGATGGTGTCGGATCGCAAGGGTGTGATATTGGCTCCTTGAGTGAGCTCAATGGTGTTTCGATAGCCATGGTGGCTAGGACGGGAATACTCTCCTAAAGTACGGGCTCTAGGAGGTGGTGGCGGTTGTTGTGGTGGTGGGTTGTGGGGGTTAAGGATATTACCATCTTCCATGATGTCGGATGGTATGGTTACGAACAAAGACACGAAGAAAATAGATAGACTAAAGAAAATCTAGAAAAATAAAATAAAAATCTCACTAGAAAGGAATCTAGTGAGTAGACCTAATAGAAATAAAAATTCAACCTAAACAATAACTATTCCCCGGCAGCGGCGCCAAAAACTTGATGCGCGGGTTTTGCAACCTTACAACAGGTTTTACCTCTCGAGGGATCTCAAGAGGCTTACAACCCCACCAGGCAGTGTACCTGACCGATGTAGTATAGTGTAGTGGTAAGTACGGGGGATTGATCGTTCTCCACAGGGAATAGTGTTCGTTAGGTATGAAAGGCTACTCTAATTAGGTCTAAGGGTTGAGGAAGATTCTTTTTTGTGTTTTTATATTTTTATGAAAGCAAGTAAAATCTCGGTTTTTGAAGGAGTGGGCGGAATTAGTTGCTAGTCAACTAACCCAATTTACTATGAATGCAAATAAAATAAAATAACAAAAATGAAATGTGGTGAGAAACTTATGTGTGGAGAAATGTGTTTACTTAGATTTCCTTACTCCCTAACTATCTTTTACCGGTTAATTAGTGTGTATTAGTCGCGTGGATGACGGGTGTATTCCTTAATACCATTCGTGGGGTGGCGTACTTACTTCCCCAAACTCTACAAGCTCCTACTTCACTCCTATGTCGAGCCGGCTAGGAAGCTCCTAACATAGGATCACTAGAATTCGCTTGTGCATTAAATACAACCATAAAAACCTTTAGTACGCGTTTGGTTCATGTTTCTTAAGACGTTCAAGCAAGTTACCGAATAGGAAGTTAGCCAGTTTTCTTAAGCCTAACATAGATAAACAATCATCCAATACAACTAACAACACACTAACAACCAATAATCAATAGCTAGGTTTCATTAGATCTAAGCAAACACAAGATAAAATTAGCCTAACATGTTAAACAAAAGACAAGAATAAGATAGAATCAAACAACACATAGACATATTGAATGATTAATTGATAACTTATCTTTTAATGAAACATGGAAGATCTCAAGGCTAAAAGCCCTGAAAAAGTAGCTAAAATTGTCCTAGGGTTTTATCCCAAAATTCCACACACTAAGCTCTCCTCTAATGACAAAAAATTAGAAAACTATATATAGACTTTTGGATCTGACGGCGTCACCTTATGGATTGTGACGCCGTCACCTCGCCGCTTTTAGGGTTCCCGGATGACCTTCTTGACGCCGTCCCTCTTTAGCTCTTCAAAAATCCATTCTGGCTTATCAAGGCTTGACGCCGTCTAACCATGAACGTGACGCCGTCCCCTTATGATTTAAGCCGTGACGCCCTCGATCAAGTTAAAACGTGACGCCGTCAGAATTCACATGCTATTATCACTGGCCCGTCATGAGTAAATTTCACGTCCAACTTTTCTTGCCAAGGCATGACGCCGTCTAGAGTCAATTGTGACGCCGTCAAAGGTGACTTTCAGCCGATTTTTGAGACTTTGCCGTTTTCTTCACTTTTATGCTCCAAAAACGTCCAAAATGCCTCATTTTCCAGATTTCTCCTCAAAAGTACCTAAAATGACAAAAGGAACGATTTAGGGCGATATTTGATCAAATAAATACGATTTAAGGCTTAAATGACCCCTTAAAAGCGGTACACTTTTCGCCTCATCAACAATCTTCAATATGATAATTTGTACAAGTTTCCATCAATTCAATCTAATTGCAACCTGTTCTCATCACTTCCAGCTGTGTAACCTCCTGGGAGAGGTGAATCATAGAACATAAACTTAGTATAAAACCAAGTTTTAACCATCAGTAGTAACTGTTTATCAAAAAGAGTTTAAGAGACAGTGTAAACTGCTTGTGAACTTGAAAACATTTTGGTTCACTTATAGTTTTTAGCAAACTATCAGCTATCAACGGATTTGATACGTCTTTACCAATAGCCGTTTGCTTTGGACTAGCCAACTCTTTACTTTAAGATATGGTGAGTTGAGGACCATCCAGTTATTGGTAAACTGTCAACCATGAACGGATTTGAGTAGTATTTACCAGAAACCGTTTGATCTGGACTAGTTGATTCTTATGTGGGTTAGACATGGTGAATCAATTACCATTTGTTGTGTGACAAGCACTCACACTTCAAGTTCCAAAGCACCATTCTTTCAAAGCACAAATCTTATCCTGTAAATGTTAGCCCAAAACCAAAGAAAAACACAAAAGCAAGCATTTTCTTATGTGACAGATAGGAGAAATGACTAACAATTACCAAAGAAAACCAATATTTATGCACACTGTATGAACTATTACAACAAGCAGTGTTAACTGACACAACCAGCAGTACCAAATCCTTTTGAAAACTTAAACACTTAGACACTTAATTGGAAGGGTTAAGCATTCCAATACCTGCAACCAAGTATTGAAATCTTCCCACATCAAAACCTTTTGTTAATAAGTCAGCATAGTTGTCATCAGTAGGAATTTTGACAACTTGAACTAACTTCTTTTCATTACAATCCCTGATAAAATGGTGTCTAATTTCAATATGTTTAGTTTTTGAATGCTGAACAGGATTTTTAATAATACACATTGTACTGCTGTTGTCAATATAGATAATTGTGTTCAAGAAATTGTACCCATAATCAAGCAACTGATTCTGAATCCAAAGAACCTGAGCACAACAACTTGCTGCAGCCACATATTCAGCTTCTGTTGTAGAAGTGGCCACTATAGTCTGCTTCTTGCATTGCCACACTACTAGAAAAAGGGCTATCCTTGACTCTAAATGCGAGTCAAGAAGAGGTCTTATGACGCGCAAATGCGAGTCAAGGATGGACCAGTCATAAAGCTTCATGACTCGCATTTGTGCGTCATCCCTCTATGACGCGCACTTATGACCCACGTTTTATGACTCACCTTTTTGCGTGTCATTACCCTTAAAATCATTTTGACTAACTTTTATGACCCACTTTTCTGACATATGTTTTTGCGTGTCATTACCTTAAAATCATTTTTTTATTTTTTCTGTTTTTTAAAACCTGATTATATACATAATTACTGACAATAAACCTGATAATTGTACAAAATTAACGCATTTCATATATATCAAAACCATGCGTTACCAATTCATTACATAACAATTCATGTCAAAATATATACCGATAATTAGTTAAAGTTACTACAATGTACGATTTCTACCTAAAAATGAAATTCGACACATAAATTGCCCATTTTTCTCGAATATCGTCGAAATCCGCATCCGTGTACTCATTGCTATCACCACCAATCTAGTCAAATAAAACAACATTTTAGAAACAGTTAATTACTACTTAAACTACTTAAAACAGTTAACTACTTACATTGTCATTTTCGAGAGCCCGAACTCCATGTTTAACTATTTCCTTCATAAACTTCAACACAAAGTACCCACATTCGGTGCATCCGGGCTGACGTGGACACTACACAAGAAACACAAATTGTATATGATATGGAACTACAGTTGATTAACAAGAATGGTCTGCACAGGGTATATGGGCTTATTTGCAGATCAGTTATAAGCTGATTAATAAGGTGAAACTCAAATACCAGATTATGCACCAAAAGACCCCTACCTAACCTACCTATATTCCAAAAATTAGGACCTAAAGCAGATACGATAAGCCAATTTTGATCCTAGATCAGCAGTGCAGATAACTAATTGCTGCAAAACAATCTGTGGTAGCAGATTAGGAATTTGGCGCAAAATTTGAGCAAGACTACTCCACAGCAGACCAACTCATAGGAACTCACTTAAGCACCATTGAACTAACTAGCAAAGCCAAAATGAACTCAAATTAAACTCAGCTTATTGCTAAGCTTATTAGGGCAGATAAGAGCTCAAAACTAAAATATCTAATGCAGACTTTAAATAACCATCAAACTGCCCTATCTTCTGATGAGAACAACTAAAATACCTTTGAATCAGTTCAATCAAACTCAGAAACTTGGCACATGAACAGTGCTTTTCAGATTATACCCAAACTAACCTATAAGCTGCCTTAAACCAAACACCCTTACACTGATCTGTATTGCAATTTTACCCTATACTAAGCTGATTAAAACTAAAAACCACTCTACACTAGTATTACTTAGACTATTAATAAGCTAGGAGATGCAAATAAGCCATAACAAATAACTAACCTTAGAATTAACCCAGTTAAGTTTAGTCCTCTTATTGGTTCTAGCTTCTACATCATACAATGCAATTGCCCTACAAAGAATTAACCCAGTTAAGTATTACATCATACATCATAAAGATTCTATAATTTGTATTACTTACGCATCCACTATTTGCTTGAACTGATGATTGACGTCGCTAGTCGATAGGGAATCAAGATAATAGCAGGTACTTGTCTTCATGTTAAGTACACCTAACACCCAATGTCTTCTACAAAAAACAAAAAAAAAATTCTGTTAATTAATGTTAATTTTTATTAATTAATTTAAATGTTGTCGAAAATCTAACCCGGGATTGTATGGCAATAAGATGAGGTCATTTTGCTTCCTTGTAGATAACCTTTTTGCAATAACTCGACTTGCCTCCTCGATATTCTTGGCCCTCGCTTTACGTTCATGATGCTTGATCGCAGTCGGGGTCATGAAACAAACTCCATGATCTCTTTGTGACCCATTCTTGATTTGCTGATACAGGTACCTGTTAACAATTAACATACAAAGTTTACATTCAATTAGTCCTGTTAACATACAAGTACCAATTTTTTATAAACTATATTTATCACTTACATGATATAAGAAGCAACGACAGCCCCGCTTAACTCATCCATTGAAAATAGACTGTCAAAATCATTCCAATTTAAGTATGTGTAACTGTGGTGCCCAAACAAATCGTCCTCGCATTGCACTTTTATGCAATCGACCTTTGCAACTTGTCCATCAACCATCATTGCAGTCATTTTCAATCCCATCCTTTCTTCAATTCTTTTCCTTACTCTCTTCTGACCTCTCGCCATCATTTTTTTCAACGGATTTCCTTTCTCAGTCACTTTTGCAATGGAGGTGAGAGTTTCTGGGCTTTTTCCTTCTTCAACTGCAACTGTAAACATAACAGTTTCTGGTCACTAAAAATAACTGTAAACATGACTGTAAAAATATGATGTTTTTGGCATCGTACCTGTTTTTGGCATCGTCGCTTCTTCTTCGTTGTCGGGTTCTCTTTGTCGCTTCTTCTTTTCTTTTTTCTTGTGGATCACACTGCCCAACTCTCTTTTTTCTTCTTCTTCTTTTCTTTCTTCTTCTTTTCTGTTTCCTTCTTCTTCTTCTTTTCTTTGTTCTTTTTCTTTTTTTCTTCTTTTCTCCTTGTCTTGATCAGCAGCCTTTTTCTCCTTCTTTTTGGCCACTATCTTGTTCTGCAAAAATATAAAAAAGTCTTACCAAACCATTTTGTTCTAATGATTAAACTATTTTATAAAAAAGTCTTACTAAACCAGAGCATGGAATGACTAGGTGACTCGACCAGCTTAGCACGTACCCAATGGCATCTTTAACAGTCTCAATGAACTCCTCGGGAATTGGATTCGGTATCAAAGCTTCTGCTTGAACAGATGTGTCCACCGTAACTTCAATGTTCCCATCTAATATATGAACAAATAAATATTAAATAAGTAAGAATATATATAAATATTAAATAAGTAATTTAACTTCAAATACCCGAGACAGTATGCTTCACTATGGTTCCTTTGGCGACTATATTTGAAGGATTGTCGACCGCAAGATAGCATGATTTATCCTACAAATGTACACAATATTATTAAAACAGACAAGAATTGCAATGAATTTATAACAAATGAAGACTTACATTTGGTTCACTTGGTACATTTGGTTCTTCGTCTTCATCGCTCAACGTTGGAGAATTACTTGCACCCTCCGAAGCATTGGTACTTGCACATCTTCTTCTTTCTAACTCATCTTCAACAGCTTTTAGCCGTTTATTCATCATCTTATCATATTGTTTCAGGTATTGCTTGACATTCCTGGGTATTAAAAAATACTGGTGCGGTGTTATATATCGACCCATCCCACGTACACGCCCACGTGTTTCTTCAGTACCCAGGGCCTCTGTAAGCAAATCTAGTGAACCCATTGGATCCTCTGAATAATCCTTGTCCTTCTTTAGTATCTCCTGAGTAAACAAACATATAACTTAACATCTGTTGACTTATGGTGAAAAGTGAAAGTTTAACTAACTGAACATCAAATAACTTAACATCTGTTGACTTATGGTCAAAAGTCAAACTTTAACTAACACTAACTAAGCAGCTAACTGAGAAATCTAACGAGACTAAGCAGCTAACTGAGAAATCTAACTGAAAGTTAACAAAACTAACTAAAACATACCAAAATAAAACTGTTAAATATGAATACTTACAATTTTATTGACAACTTTTGGACAGCTGGGTCGAAACCTCCTTTTTTCTTTTTTCTTGCTTTTTTCCAACATTCTACCCTATCAATCTCCTCTTCCTCTTTGCCGGTTTCTTCCATCTAAAAGAGTTAAAAGCAAAAGTTAAAAAGCATCAACATAAGCAATAAAAAAGTTAACATAAGCAATAAATTCCATACTATCTCAGAAATGAGTCCGGCATATCCCTTTCGGCTCAAACGATGGTTGTACTTGTTACGTTTACGATTAGCTGAAGCCTTCTGACTTATTTCCTGCATAAGTATATACAATTAACATGTTAGTAACTGTTTTTGTGATAAATAACTGTTTTTGGAAACTTATACAAATACCTCAAACGAAGGCTTAGTTCTTTGTGATACGAAAAGTTTCCAGTCTTTTTTTTTCACGGACGGATACTTTTGAGGAGGAGTATATAATTGCTTCTTGGCCTCCTTAGACTTATCATCTTTTAGTGGCTTAATGAACTTCTTATAAAGATAATGTTTGAAGTTTTTCCACTTTGTCCCGATTGATTGGAGAACTTGCTTCCGACTCTTTTGGTCAAGTGCAAAATGTGTCTGAAACGTAAAAAATGAATCAAAACATAGTTAGAATAAAATACTAAAACTAAAACATAGTTAGAATAAAATAATAAAATACTTACCTTAACATATTGCCAACAAGCTTCCTTTGTTTCGTTATCTACGTTCAACCAAGAATCATAGGTTATGAGAACCATAGATCTTGCCACCAATCCCTCAAAAGTAGACAGTTTTTTTTGCTCCCGGTCCAGTTGGCACACCTCTTTTATTATAAGTAACAACTGTTTTTTTATTCGCCTTCGCTTTTATTGTCGGGCCTCTATGCGATTTGGAATCTAATTCGGCATCCAAATTCGAATCAGAACCAGAAACTGCATTTTCTTCGCGGTCCGAACCAGAATCAGAACCGTGAACCGCATCTTCTTCGCGGTTCGAATCAGAACCCGAGGCCATCTTTTATTACCAAAAAGCAACCTGTTTAAAATAAACAAAATAAACAGTTATTTTCATACCAAAAACTTTAAATAATAAATAATGCTTGACAGACTTTAACAAATATACAGTTACTAAAATAAACAGTTATTTCATACCAAAAACTAATGATCTAAAACGAATATGCCCTCGTCATCCGAGCGCGTACAGTTAAAATAATCGTCTAGGTCTTCTAAAGACAGGTTCATATCTTGTGTAACATCAAATTCAAACACATCATCAGTTTCATCATTATTATCTCCATACTTATGCATCCTATGTGGTGTGAAGCCAACAACCGACAGGTTCCTATCTTGTTGGTCCTGAACATAAAAAACTTGTCTTGCTTGACTAGGTAATATGAAGGGTTCAGACCGTTGACCAAGCCTATCAAAGTTAACCACTGTGAATCCTAAATCATCTTTTTTTACTCCACGACTATCTACCCACTCACACATGAAAACAGGAACCGTAAATGTACGATAATCAAGATCCCATATTTCCAATATACGACCGAAGTAGGTAACAGCGCCGTACACCGGATTGGAGTCTTTTGCACTAGCAATCTGCATAGTATTTGCAACTATAGATACTCCACTACCTTGAGTGGTTTTAGATTCATCACGCTCTTTTGTATGGAATTGATACTCATTTACGGCAAACCCAGTATATTTACTAACAGTAAAATCAGGGCCTTTTGCCAACCAACGAACACTATCACCGGTATTTTCCCCGTTAGCCAAACGCTTTTCAACCTCGTTCTTAAACCAGTCAATAAACGTCCGACTATGTTGGCTCTGCAACCATGTATTATTTCGACGCGGGTTAAGATCCTTCAGTTCTAACATATGCTGCTTTATGTATGGTTCAACATCGGCGGTGTTTCCTAATACATAAAGATGAGCTTGATCAAGTAGCTTAGAATCCACAACACAGATGGTAGCCTGCGATAAAGGTTTACCAGTGCGGTTTCTTTCATCAGCACGATCATGAGGATTGCCAATTGATTTCATGTTTTCCAAGGAATCGGAACAGAATTCTAATGCTTCCTCTGCCACATAACATTCTGCCATGCAGCCCTCGGGTCGATAATGATTTCGTACATAACCTTTTAGTGTTTTCATGTACCTCTCAAACGGATACATCCACCTAAAGTGGACTGGGCCACATAACCTCACCTCTCTGCCTAAATGCACCATCAAGCTTGCCTAGCTTACTAACATCAACTACTTTACTACACAGCTCGTTGAAGAAGTGACACAAGCTTATAATAGTCTTCCTAACTTTCACGTCTAACACCCCCTTTATTGCAAAAGGAAGAATCTGTTGCATTAGTACGTGACAGTCGTTGGACTTCAATCCATTCATCTTCGAATTATCATCGGACACGAGATTCTTGAAATTGGAGGAATACCCATCAGGCACTTTTATGTTAGACAGCGTGTCATAAAACATGCGTTTCTCCTCGCTATTTAATGTGTATATGGCAGGCGGCAGATAATGACCCTTCCCTTTTGGTTGACTTATTAACTCAGTCTTAATCCCTAACTCCTCGAGATCTTGTCTTGCCTTTAAACCGTCCTTCGTCTTGCCTTGCAAATTCAGTAATGTCCCATAAACACTCTCACATACATTCTTTTCTATATGCATAACATCTAACTGATGACGAACAAGCAAATGCTTCCAGTACTCTAGTTCAAAAAAGATTGATTTTTTACGCCAAACTTTCGATCTCGCATCAATAGTTTCTTTTTTCTTTTTTGGCCTTCTCTGCTGACGTGGCATTTTCTTCTTTGATTTATTCTTCTTCAACGCCCTCCAGATAACTTCCTTATTTGCCTTTTCTCCTTCCCCCATTTAGTCGTAAAACCTTCCAGATAGTCGTAAACTTCTTCACCCGATCTCGGTTTTTTCATCACACCGCTCTCTGGTTCATTATTGAAATCTTTTCTTCTTTTGCGAAAAGGATGTGTAAGTGGGAGGAATCTTCTATGCCCGAGGAAGCATACTTTTTTGGATTTTGGCAACCACTGTGAGTAGGTATCCTCTGAGCATACTGGATACGCGTTATAACCTTTGATAACACACCCCGACAGGTCACCATACGCGGGAAAGTCATTTATAGTCCAAAGTAAGACTGCTTTTAGATTGAAGAACTGTTTCTTATAAGCATCATATGTCTTAACGCCAGGTTTCCACAACTCTTTCAGATCCTTTATTAGTGGTGCCAAGTAGACATCAATACTGTTACCAGGTTGCCTTAGACCTGATATCAGTAGAGTCAACATCATGAACTTTCTTGACATACACAAATAAGAAGGCAGATTGTATGTTGCTAGGGTAACCGGCCAACAACTATACTTTGCACTTAATGACTTATGAGGGTTTATACCATCCGCGGACAAGGTTAATCTCAGATTCCTATCTTCCTTTCCAAATTCTTTCCAGTACTTGTCGTCAACAAGCTTCCAAGATGGGGAATCACAAGGATGTCTTAGCTTGCCATCACTGACCCGACCTTGCGCGTGCCAAGTTAGGTCATGTGCGGTTTCTGGTGACAAGAACATTCTTCTAAATCTAGGAATGGGCGGGAAATACCAAACAACTTTTCTCGGCACCTTCTTGCTATTCTCCTTCCACCGAGAAGTGCCACAAGTTGGACATTGAGAAGCATCCTTGTGCTCATCCCAGAACAAGACACAATCATTCTCACAAGCATGATGCTTAATGTATTCTATGCGTGGTTTTGCGACCTTACAACAGGTTTTACCTCTCGAGGGATCTCAAGAGGCTTGCAATCCCCACCAGGCAGTGTACCTGACCGATGTAGTATAGTGTAGTGGCAAGTACCGGGGGATTGATCGTTCTCTAGGGGAATAGTGTCGTTAGGATTGAAAAACTTTTCTAATAGGTCTAAGGGTGAGGGAAGATTCTTTTTGTATTTTTATATTTTTATGAAAGCAAGTAAAATCTCGGGTTTGAAGGATTGGGCGGAATTAGTTGCTAGTCAACTAACCCAAATAACTACGATTGCAAATAAAATAAAATAACTGAAAATGAAAAGGTTGGAGGAACTTATATGGAGAGAAATGTGTTTACTTAGATTTCCTTACTCCCTAACTATCTTTTACCGGTTGATTAGTGTGTATTAATTGCGTGGATGACGGGTGTATTCCTTAATACCAATCGTGGGGTGGCGTACGTACTTCCCCAACTCTACAAGCTCCTACTTCACTCCTATGTCGAGCCGGCTAAGAAGCTCCTAACATGGGATCACTAGAATTCGCTCATGCATTAAATACAACCATAATAACCTTTAGTACGCATTGGTTCATGTTTCTTAAGATGTTTAAGCAAGTTACCGTATAGGAGGTTAGCCAGTTTTCTTAAGCCTAACATCGATAAACAATCATCCAAAACAATCAATAACACACCAACAACCAATAATCAATAGTTAGGTTTCATTAGATCTAAGCAAACACAAGATAAATCTAGCCTAGCATGTTAATAAAAGACAAGAACAAGATATAATCAAACAACACATAGACATATTGTATGATTAATTGATAACTTATCTTCAATTGAACATGGGAGATCCAAGGGTATAAAACCCTTAAAAATGGCAGAAAATTCGTCTTTAGGGTTTCTCCTCACAAAGTTGCACACAATGACTAAAAATTGCAAAACTATATATAGAATTTAGGGGCTGACGGCGTCACATTGTAGGAGGTGACGCCGTCACCTCGCCGCGGCTAGGGTTCCCGGATGGTCTTCCTGACGCCGTCCCTCTTTAATCCTCCAAAATCCGCTCTGGCCTATCAAGGGTTGACGACCTTGGTGACGCCGTCCCCCTTTAAACATCCAAAATCCTCTCTGGCGCGTCAAGGTCTGACGTCGTCAGGCTTGGTCTTGACGCTGTCAAAGGTACTTTTCCAGCCGATTTGGAGACTTTGTCGTTTTCTTCACTTTTATGCTCCAAAAACGTCCAAAATGCTTCCTTTTCCAGATTTCTTCTCCAAAGTACCTAAAATGACAAAAGGAACGATTTAGGGCAATATTTGATCAAATAAATATGATTTAGGGCTTAAATGACCCCCTAAAAGCGGTACACTTTTTGCTTCATTACATGATACTTAATGTATTCTATGGTTATTCCTTTTAGCAACTTCTTGGCCTCGTATATCGACTTAGGGATTGTATTATTTGAAGTTAAAACATCATTTAGCTCGCCCAATAAAGCATCAAAGCTTGTATCAGACCAGCTAAATTGACCCTTCAAATGTTGGAATTTCAGCAATCCATTTAGTGCATTATACTTAGACCCTTCATACAGTGGCTTGTCGCATTCTTCGAGAAGTGACTTCAATAAATTAGGTTCATTCTCTGCATATGTGAAGGCCTCATGTAGCATCTCCTTTATGTAATCGAACTCGGGAGGTCTAGACTCATTAGGGCATTGAGCTTCATCCTTAGATGAATTTTCTCCGTGGAGGAACCAAACACTATAATTCTCATCGAAACCGTGTTTAAACAGGTGATAACGCACGTTGGAGATGGAAGTTTGACACAAATTGATATAATTTACACAAGGACACGGAATGACGTTGGAATTTGGGTTATTGCATTGTGCAAACTCTAAAAAGGCATTCACACCTTCCTCGTATGCGATTGATAATCTATCGGACAAAATCCAAGATTTATCCATTACCTAAAAACTCTAAAACAGAAAACATCTCGTGTAAGTGTCGAGTATGATACCAACCTTATTAAACTAAAACAGAAAAAGATAACTACCTAGTAAACTATACATGTTAAATAACTATACATGTTAAACAAGAACACCAGCTTACATGTTAAACAAGAACACCAGCTTACAAATCATTTACAGTTAAAGTTTACTCTATTAAACTATACATGTTACATTATTTACAGTTAACTTACATGAGGCCTATAAAATATTATTCACAAACACCAAAAAATATTATCTTACATCATAGTAACATTTTCACAAACACCTATAAAATGTTATCTTGCAACCAAAAAATAATGATACAAAAACTGATACAAAAACCTAGTTACATTTTCACAAACACCTGGTGTGCTACATTAAAAATCAATAAATTGATTTTATAACCTAAATAAAACTCTACAACTACATTAAAACAGAAAACATAAAACTCTCAAACAAACAAATTAGGGCAAATTAGGGCATACCTTTCAAACTGATGTCGAGTGTTTTGAGAGTTTTGAGAGGGGTTTGAGATGGGAAATTAGGGAAAATTAGGGCAAATTACGACAAATTACGGCATACCTTTCAAAATTAGGGCAAATTAGGGCAAACTGATGTCGAATGTTTTGAGAGTTTTGAGAGGGGTTTGAGATGGGAAATTAGGGCGGGAGTGTTTTGAGAGTTTTGAGAAGGGTTTGATAAGGTTTTGAGAGTTTGAGAGGGAAGTGTTGAGTTTTAGAGCGGGAAGTGTTTTGGCAAAAAAAAAAACAATGGGTTTTGATGAAGCAGATGGGAAAAAAAAACATAGATGACCCCTATTTAGGACGAAGCAAAACGAGCGTCATCTAGCAGGCTAAATTTTAACTGATTATGACCCTATGTTATGACGCTTCTGAAAACGAGTCATCCCCAATAAAAAATTTACTCGTTATGACTCTTATTTTATGACTTTTCTATTTGCGCGTCATCTTGTAGCGTGCGTCATAAAATGCGAGTCAAGGATAGACCTTTTTCTAGTAGTGCCGAGAGATCAATCTGCATCCTAGGAACTGACAACCTCCTGTTGTAGACTTCCTATCCATACTTGCACCAGCATAATCTGAATCTGAATATGCCACCAGCTCAAATGCAGACTCTTTTGGATACCACAATCCTAAATTAGGTTGACCTTTAAGGTATCTGAAGATTCTCTTGACTACTGTCAGATGAGACACCTTAGGATTGACCTGGAATCTTGCACATGCACACACTGCAAACATAATATCAGGCCTGGATGATGTGAGATACATCAAAGACCCAATCATAGATCTATACATGTGCACATCCACATCTTCACCACTGTGATCTTTTAATAGCAAATGTGTCTCCTTATCAACAGGTGTGCTTGCAACTTTGGCATCTGAGAATTGAAATTTCCTCAAAATTTCACCAACATATTTATCTTGAGAGATAAATATTCCATTTGGCTTCTGCTGTACTTGAAGACCTAGAAAGAAAGTAAGCTCTCCCATAGAGCTCATCTGAAACTGATCTTTCATCAGCTTCTCAAACTCTTTACACATTTCTTTCTTTGTAGACCCAAAATTGATATCATCTACATAGACCTGTACCAATAGAATATCACCTTTGTCCTTTTTAATAAAGAGAGTTTGAACAATTTTACCCCTGTGGAACCCATTCTTCAAAAGATAGTTAGCTAGAGTCCCATACCAAGCTCTTGGAGCTTGATGCAAGCCATAAAGGGCTTTCACCACTTTGTAAACTTTGTCAGGATGGTCTGGGTCTACAAAGCCTGGAGGTTAAGAAACATAGACCTCCTCATTAATAGTACCATACAGAAAGGTACTCTTCACATCAATTTGATAGACCATGAAACCCATAAATGAAGCATAAGCTAAAAAGAGCCTTATTGCTTCAATCCTGGAAACAGGAGCAATAACCTCCTCATAATCAATTCCTTCCTCTTGAGTATAGCCTTGGGCAACAAGTCTTGCTTTGTTCTTTATTACTATACCCCTTTCATCCTTCTTATTCTTGAATACCCACTTAATACCAATCACTCTCATGCCATTTGGCAAGTCAACCAGAACCCAAACCTTCTGAATTTTGAGTTGAAGCAGTTCTTCTTGCATTACCTCAACCCAACTAGATTCTTCTAAAGCATTTAGCACATTCTTGGGTTCTATTTGAGATAGGAAACATACAAACTGACCGGATCTACACACACTCCTTGTGTTAGATGAATACTTTGAATGATGTCTAGTCTAGCACGCGGAATTTACTAGCTAGCACTTAGAAGATTTATTTGTTTGTGTTTTGTTTTAACGAATCAACAAAGAATGGACAATGAACACAATACTTCAACTTTAACGATTCAATATTATTAATCAATAATACGAGTGATCTCCTATCACTAGGGTTTACAACCTTGAATCTTAACAAAATGATACGTATAACTTCTCTGTCTACCAATTCGTTAACCTAGGCAATCCTTTTATAGACTGAGGATTCCTTCACAAGATAACTATCAACTAAACCTTATAAGATATTCACTAAATCTTTTCTATAATTATCTTTACACGAAATCATAAACAGTACAAACTTCTTCATACACCAGTACTAACTGCTTATGTCTTCAAAACTCTTCAGCAGTACTAACTTTCATCTTCCACAGTACTAACTGCTATAGCTTAATTTCCTAACAATCCTCCCCTAAACTTATGATTTCTATCCAAATCACTAAGTTTCTTCAATTTAAGCTTCTACTTCTTAATGTGGAAAATTCTTTCAAACATCTATCCCATCCGTCACTTTAGCCTTTGACTTTTCTTTGCTCCACAAGGTTGAAAATCTTTGTAACTAACAAGTCTGCCATCTCAGAGTCTTCTTCAACCTTGAGTCTTCCTTGTATCATAGCCACTAACACAAATGTTCTGAGTGGATAGTCTTTTTCCACCAACATATAGATTTCTATCCCATCTGGAGTAGAAACTCTATGTACTCCACACGATTCAAATAAATACCAATACACATCTTTAACTTGTGCTTCAAATCTCCACATTGACTCTCCACTATCAGGTTCATAGATTCTCTTCAACTGAACCCATAATTCTTTGTCTTTATCTTCAATAGGATCTTTATCTCTGAATCTCTCTTTTACTAATCTCCATAGTTGATTAAGATCTTCTCTGTCAAAACCTCTGAGTAAATCTTCAAACAACTTATACCTTTCAGAAATATCACCAAGTCTGATTATCTTCCATCCTTTCATTCTTCCATCAGTGAACACTTCCCAGTCAATGATTGGATGTTTTACTTGTAAAGGTTTGATATAAGAAGATTCTGGAACAATCATCATCATACTCTTGATCTTCTCATTTGTTAACCCTTCTTCTTCAGACTTTTGTTTCTTTGCAGCATCAGATTCAAGAACCTCTGGTTGTCTTTTCTTTTTCCTTGTCATGTCCTCTCTGATTGGAGTATTCAGCCTTGCATATACTTCAAAGAATTTCCTTTCAATTTCAGCATCTGTCCATCCAGTAAAGTCACTCAACTTGTAATCAGCTTGATTCTTCAAATAGTGCTTCATGAACTTGACTTTCTCCTTCCTGGTAGGTAACTTGGTCTTGTAACCAGACTTTTGCCTTTCTCTGATTCTGTGCATTAAGTTACTCCAAGTTGCTTCTTTATTTGTCTTCAAAATAAATTCCTTGAGCATCTCTGACTTTTCTTCTATGTTTAACTTCTGATCATTAAGAACCATCACAGCATGAGCTTTTATAATACAATCAGAATCTAACAAATATTGAAGTTGTTCATTAAACTCTTCTTGATTAAAATCTTCAGTTCTTGTTCTATCCATAAAACCAGCTATGTTCTTTTCATCATCAGCAGCCATTTTCCTTGCTAATTCCTCATCTTGAGCAATCTGAGCTTTCTTAGCTTCTTCATCAGCCAATTCTTCTTCTACCATTCTTCTTGCAACTTCTGCATCATGATCTATCTGATCTTGAGTTTTTGGTTTTAATCTCTTGAGCCTTTCAAGTTCTTGAGCTGCTTCCTCTTCTTCTTGTGTCATAGCTCTTTTACCTTTATCAGCTCTTCTTCTTTCATAAACTAGCTCGGCTGAAGTTTCACCAGTTGGAACTGCTTGATGCTCTGTCTCAGCAGTTGGAACTGCTTGATGTTCTGTCTCAGCAGTTGGAACTGCTTCAACAGTCTAAACTTTTTCTGCTTCATGGGTATCAGTATCAGTCTGAACTGCTTCAAGTTCTTCTTCCACATCTGCATTACCAGAACCTATATCAAATTGTTCTTCTTCCTCTTCATTAAGCCTCCCTGAGAACTTGATCCATCTTTGTCTTTACCAAATTTCCTCCCCTGTTTGGAAGAATTTCCACCATCAGCATCATTTGAATCACCTGAGTCGTCACTAGAAGAATCATCATCCAATACCATTCTTGCCCTTTTCCTCTTGAGTTGAACTTTCAGCCTTTTCACCTTCAAAGATAACCTATTAAAAACTTTAGCAGAATTCTCCTTGTGGGCTTTGAGCTCATCCTTGATGCTTGCAAGATCTGTCTCCAAACTTTCAACTTTGGCAGCTAGCTTGGTACATAATTCCGTCAATGCATTTTGGTTAGAACTACCCTCATCACGTCTAGCTGTGTGACCTGCTAGGAGAGGTGAATCATGGGGAAAGGATCTAGGAACCACTCTAGGTGTTTCCCTTCTCCTATAAGTGATGCGCAAATGTGATGGTTGGGTTCTTTCAAGTACTTGAGTGGATATGTGATGGGGATCAGTTGGAACTGCTGAACCTTCACCCAACTCAGTTTGAAGCATTTGAGGAAACAATGGAACTGGTTCCACTTGAAAAAGCCTACTAGCCATAGCCATATTTTGAAAAACCTTTGATTGAAGGCTAGGAGTAGCAAAAATTTCAGTTGGTTTTGTAAGCAGGTATGTCTTTTTATTCAAAAGTGTTTGAACAAACATGGGATACATTAAAAACTTTGTTTTGCTTGTAACATTAGATACCATACCCTCAAAAATAAATTTTGAAAAGTTAAAAACCTTGTTTGTTGACAAGCAAATGAGAGCAATAGCAATATTGCTACTGAACTGCTCCCAAGCAGTCTTTTTGGGACTTAAACAACTTAAAAGGGTATGTATCAAAAATCTCCATTGAGGTGAGAAACATCCTTTTTGAAAAGTTAATTTATATTCAGATGTATCATACCCCATTTTGGTAAGTTCTGCCCATATTTCAGTGTTAGGCATAGTGTTAATACCATCTAAGTCATTTAATTTAAGATGTCTCCTAATTATAGACTCGGTAACAACAAAAGATACACCATCCACTTCAGAATGAATTTCTGAGTCTCCATCTTCACTAGTCAAGACAGTAGCATTCTGCCAGAACTGTGTGATGTGCGAGACATAAAGAGTAGGAGAAACAGTTAGAGCATACCTTATGTGAGAGTGGTTGAGAAAGTCCACAATCTCATAAAACTTTGGTCCATCTCCCTCCTCTGTTTTCTCAAGAAACGCAACCTGATTATGACGTTTAACAAATTCCAATCTAGCCATTCTTAGTGATGAAAAATGAAAGATTATAGCAATACAATGATCGTGTAAATTGGAATTGAGGTTTTATGTAGTCGCTTGGGGTTTATAGGTACTGTTTAGGGTTTTGCGAAATATGCGTATGAGATAAATTATCTTTAGAAAGAGAATAAATAAATTTATGGTAAAAAGATAATTATCATCTATAAAAATCCCTATAAGTACCTTAAGAATAACGGTTTTACCCCAACGGCTAGAAAATTAATTACTGACAGATTTTTACAACGGCTAGTTGAGCCGTACTAACTTTGTACTAACCGTACCAACTGTTGGAAAATTTTTGTTGAGCCGTATGAACTTATTAAAAAGGATTTTAAAATACCATGGCTCAAACATAGTTTTTAGCAAACTATCAGCTATCAACGGATTTGATATGTCTTTACCAATAGCCGTTTGCTTTGGACTAGCCAACTCTTCACACTTAGATATGGTGAGCTGATAACCATACAATTTTTGGTAAATTGTCAACCATCAACGGATTTGATTAGTCTTTACCAGATACCGTTTGCTCTGGACTAGTTGGTTCTTATGTGGGTAAGACATGGTTAACCAATTACCATTTGTTATGTGCAAAGATCACACACTCAGCTCCAAATCACCATTACAGTCCAAAACATATAGCATTAAATTCCTTGGTGTTTATCATCCAAAACCTGCAAGTGTTAGTCCAAAAACAAAGAAACAAGCCACAAAAAACTTGTCTCACAATATAAAAGTATATGACTAACAATGCACATAACAAGAAAAATTAATTCCCTTGTGGTACCCAAGCCAAAACAGACTTAGGCTTTCCTCTTGCATCAACATAATTCATTCTTTTCAAAACAATTTTAGCACCATTAGGTTTGATAGGTCTCCAAACCCAACATGCTGATGCATTCACACCATTTCCCATATTTCCCTTAGCAGTGTTTTTATTCACACCAGTACCAATTACTCTGCTAGCAGTTGGAACTGCTGGCTTGGTAGTTGTTACCTTAGTTTTCCAAACTTGATTTTTTACAACTGCTTTGTGATGAAAGGGTCTTTTAACAGTTGTTGGTGCTGATTTGGAAAACATTTTTGCACCTTGAACTATTGGCCTTGGGTTAACAGGTCTAATAGGTCTGACAGTCTGAATTGTTGGTCTAGCAGTTTGAATTGGTCTTTGGCCCGACTTTAATGGAACTGATCTGAGTATCATTCTATCATTCCTAAGAAAAGATTGAGGTCTTGCTATGCTCAACCTATGATTTGTATATCCAGATACCCATTTATCACAAAAATCTGCAAGATGGTCAAAACTACCACATGAATAACAAGATTTCCTATAGCAGACAAAATCATCCTCTAATTGGTGAGATTTGAGGTCATTCCAATTCCTTTGATTACCTCTTAGCTTGTTTGTGGTTCTATACATTTCTACATACCTAACTGTTGGCCTAAAAGGTTTGGCATTTGATCTAAGCCTAACAGTCTCAAGTTTAACCATCTTTGGAACTTTTGGTTCCTCCATTTTAGCACTAACAGGCTTAACCATAGCCTGATCATCCTCATCATCAGAAGTCCATTCTTCAATGATTGGAGCATCTGAGTCCTTAGCTGAGGACCTATCAGAAGACACCTTGTCCTCATATAGTGATTTATCACTAGCACTCTCATACACAGGTTTATCAACTACACTTTCTTTAGGTTGAGGACCATATTTAAGCTCAGGTAGTTGAAATTCAGGTAGTCCTGTGTGTTCTAAGTCTATGCCTGGGGGTGTTGGAATTCCTCTATAGGGAGGTGGAACTGACTTATAACCTAGGCCTGACTTAGCTTTATTAAGGATCTGACACTCAACAATCTTACTAACACCCTGAGTTGCAAATTCTAGTGTGTCAACAGTCATTTGAATGTTCTCCTTAGCTTTCTTAACCTGTTCTAGCTCATGTTTCAACACAGTAATTTCATTCTCTCTAAACATTAAGTCTCTCTTAACAATAATCATATCATCAGAAAACTTTGACTCATTACTTTTATAATGAACAATTTGTTCTTCTAACACAGCTAAAGCCCTCTTATGATTTGCTAAGCTAAAAGCAGTTTCGACTAGCTCTTATCTCTGATTCTCATATCTTTTCTTAAGTGTTTCTAGATCTTTTAAAGCTTCACAAGATTTAGAACATTTTGAAACTTGTACCTCAGAATCTGAGAATGCCATGAGAGCAACCTTTGTAGATGCTTCTGCTTCCATTTCTGCAATGTAGCGCCAGTCAAACCCTAAGCCATCAATGGCAACCATGGCTTTCAAGCTTGAATCAGTAACCTCCACAACCCTTGACTTGTTTCCATATCCTCTGCTCTTTCCATCTTCTTGGCTTGGCAATCTGCACTCCCTTGAATAATGACCTTTCATGTGGCAGTTGAAGCACTCAATCTTGGACTTATCATACCCGGCAACATCATTGTTGTTTATGACAATCTTCTTGCCAGTCTTCTTCAAGAATCTCCTAGCTCTCAAGATGAGAAGAGAGAGCTGCCACTTGATATCCATCTCTTCAATATCATCTTCATCAATCTCTTAAAGATCTGAATGAGTCAACATACTTCCATTGTGCTGAGTAGTCAAGAAAACACAATAAGTATCATCATTCAAAAGTCCACTAGTACTGGTTGAGGTGCTAGCAGTACCAAGGTTTGCACTAGTAGTACCAATTGCTCCAGCTACTTGCACTTCTTCATCTGGACTTGAGGTACTGGGAGTTGATACAAAGGCCAAATTCCCTGAGCTTGAGCTTGAGCTTGATCCAGCAGACTTCTTAATATCATGTTCAACTATCTTGAAGTTGCTATAGAGATCCATTAAGCTCATGGAATCTATATCAGGCTTGCTTTTCCATACTACCACATGCATAGCCCATTCAGCTGGTAGGCCCCTCAGAAATTTGGAGTTGAGATCTTCCTGAGGCATCTCAATTCCTAGAACAGCCAATTGACTCACCAGTTTTTGAAGTCTATTAAACATATGATCTAGTGATTCGTTGCTTGTTTCTGAAAAATTCTCAAACTGTTGCTTGAGAAGAATCTTCTGAGATTTCTTGGTGGCTTCATTCCCACCATATCTTGCAACAATAGCTTCAAAAAGGGTTTTAGCACACTTAAACTTGCTAAAATTTAGCAACTGGTCATTGGGAATAGTCATCAGAAGCAAACTTCTAGCCTTAACATCATTCTTGTGCCTTGCCTTCTCTTCAGTAGTGGTTGGCTTTGTCTGCACATTAGTCTCAGATTTTCCTTCAACAACAGTTGTTGTTGTTACGGGTGTAAAGGAGTTTCCTTCTTCAATGATCTCCCAAAGAGTATAATCTTGAACTTGGAAGAACTGCTCAATTCTTAATCGCCACATATCGAACTCATTGGGTTTAAGCATTGGAAGCTTAGCAGCAATATTAGTCTGACTTGTTGTTGTCTCCATGTCCATCTTTTCTTGAACAAATTCGTCTGGATCTTCTAAACCAAAGTATCAGTAACCAGGCTCTGATACCACTTGACCGGATCTACACACACTCCTTGTGTTAGATGAATACTTTGAATGATGTCTCGTCTAGCACGCGGAATTTACTAGCTAGCACTTAGAAGATTTATTTGTTTGTGTTTTGTTTTAACGAATCAACAAAGAATGAACAATGAACACAATACTTCAACTTTAACAATTCAATATTATTAATCAATAATACGAGTGATCTAACAAAGAATGAACAATGAACACAATACTTCAACTTTAATGATTCAATATTATTAATCAATAATACGAGTGATCTCCTATAACTAGGGTTTACAACCTTGAATCTTAACAAAACGATACGTATAACTTCTCTGTCTACCAATTCGTTAACCTAGGCAATCCTTTTATAGACTAAGGATTCCTTCACAAGATAACTATCAACTAAACCTTATAAGATATTCACTAAATCTTTTCTATAATTATCTTTACACGAAATCATAAACAGTACAAACTTCTTCATACACCAGTACTAACTGCTTATGTCTTCAAAACTCTTCAGCAGTACTGACTTTCATCTTCCACAGTACTAACTGCTATAGCTTAATTTCCTAACACAAACATACACTCATTCTCATCTTCATGATGTTTTTCCTCGTATACCACACTGAGAAAGCCATGATGATCTGGATCTTGTATCTGCCTTCTAGTTTTGACTCCAGATTTTACATCTCCAATAACATTGGTAAATGGATGATTCCTATGAATTATTGTTTGGGGAGTAGAGGGAGCTTCATAGTTGATAGGCATATTGTGCAAACCAGCTCCAAGGAAATCAAAATCATCAACTTGAGGAGCAGGATTAACTGGTGAATCATTATTAGCCTGACTTGGTCCAGTCGTATCAACATTTGGCTTAACAGTACTAGCTCCATTTGTACTGCTCTCAGGAATATCTGTCTCTTTACCATTCTGTCAACTGTTGTCATCAACATTCTTCTCCTTGTCTACACCACTTGATGATGGAATATCATCATTCTTTGTAGAAGAATCACACAATGGACTATCTTCCAGGATTGGCATCAAGATATGATCTTCATCCTCTTCTTCTCAACTTGCATCATGGTTAGTATTTGCGCCTGTAACAGGCACATAATTCATAGAATTTGAAAGCACATCAAGATCAAACAACCAATATGGACCACCACCTGCAACATTAGGTATATTCTCCTGAAATTCTATGTGCAGATTCTCCTCTACATGCCTAGTGCTTTTATTGTACACTCTAAAAGCCTTACTGTGCAAAGAATACCCAACAAAGAAACCCTCATCAGATTTCCCATCAAACTTTCCTAGTTGGTCTTTGGTATTGAGAATTGTAACATGACAACCAAAAGGTCTCTTGAAACTTAATGCAGGAGTTCTACCTCTAAAAAGCTCATAAGGAGTCTTATTGTAAGGTTGAACCACTAAAACCCTGTTTTGAACATAGCAAGCAGTGCTAACTGCTTCAGCCCAGAATGAAATAGGTAACTTGGAGTCAGCTAACATTGTCCTAGCAGCCTCTATCAAAGTCCTATTCTTTATTTCAGCTACTCCATTCTGCTGTGGGGTTCTAGCTACACTGAATTCTCTTCTAATACCTTTTTCTTTGCAAAACTCATCCATAACTCTATTCTTAAATTCTGTCCCATTATCACATCTGATTATTTTAACTTTCCTATCAGCTAGGTTCTCTACTTCAGTTATAAAGGACTTAAGGATTTCACTAGTTTCATCCTTAGTTCTTAAAAAGTAAACCCAAGTAAACCTGCTATAATCATCAATGATAACAAGACAATATTTCTTATGATTCAAGCTACTAACAGAAGTTGGACCAAATAAGTCCATATGAAGCATGTATAGAGCTTGATTATTAGTGTTATGCACCTTTGGCTTACAGGAGGCTCTGTGTTGCTTACCTTTAAGGCAAGAAACACAGGTTTGGTCATTTTGAAAAGTTTTGTTAGGTAAACCTCTTACCAAACCATTTTTAGCAATCTTGTTAATGGTTTTGAAATTAACATGACCAAGCCTTCTGTGCCACAACATTGATTCTTCTAATGTGGCTTTTGCAACAAGGCAAGTAAGACCTTCTTTAGGAATAAGGTTGTTCATCTCAATACTGTATGTATTACCCTTTCTGGGGATTTTAAGCAAAACTTGATTTTCATCAGGCAGCTTGAAATCAGGAGAAAGAATAAGGCAGTCAGTATCAGTAAAAAGAACCTTATTCTTTTTATCACATATTTGTGACATACTAAAGAGGTTGTACTTTAACTCTGGTACAAAATACACATTCTCAAAATCAAGATTACTAGTTTTTATGACACCTTTGCCAGTAATCCTTCCTCCAACACCACCTACAAAGATAACAGGCCCTCCATCCAGAGGAATGAAGTCTGAAAGGTATGACATGTTACTAGTCATGTGCCTGAAACATCCACTATCTGAGTAGCCTCTGTCTTCTTCACCATTTAAAGGATGTTCCTGCACACAAAATAAAGGTTTTAGTGCCTTTTGGGGACCCAAACCATCACTGGCTTGGATCTGCCTTGTGCATCAATATGACAAAATTTATTGAAGGTCATTATGCACCATTGGGTTGAGTAGGTTTCCTAACCCAATGTGCTAAGGCCTTCACAGCATTGCCCCATTTACCCTTAACAGCATTTAGATTCCTAACAGTACGAACTGCTGATCTAGCAGTAGTAACTGCTAACTTAACAGTACAGACTGCTGGCTTATTATGTTTAGCTTTAGATACCCATTTCTTATTGTTTGAGGTTGTTTGCTTGTAAAAGGGTCTATGAACTGTTTGTGCATGCTTTGAAAATGATTTTGCACCTGAAACAGTTTGTTTGTTATTAGCCTTCTTGTTTGGTCTATCAGTTACAACTAGCTTAATCCTAGATTTCACTATAACTGCTTTGGGTGTCTTTTTATGATCAGGATGGGTCAATCTGTGTTGATTTACCCAATCATTAGTGTTCCTATACACCCTAGACTTTCCAAAGACTTTCTTCTTCCACAAACAAAGCATACTTTATTTATCATAAAAAACTCTTCACTCAACTGTTTAGATTTTGAGTGGTTCCAATTTCTCTGATTAACTTTAGGAACAGGAAATCTATTCTTAGTCCTATACATCTCTGCATATTTCACATTATTCCTAACTGGTTTTACTTTTTCACTTTTTACCACCTTAGGAACATTCTCCTTAGGTGAACTAACATGACTTTCTCCAACTTCTTCTTGTCTTTCCAAATCAACCTTTGCTTCTTCCAAAATATTTCCCAAACTTTCCAATGAATCACCCGAATCTTTCAACATTTCTTCCAAATTTCTCAAGTATTCCGAAATTCCGCTTAAACTTTCCATTCTATTGAATCAATAAATATAACATAACCACAAAAACCAAAAAAATCCAAGCTATTAGCGTGAGGGTTAGTTATAATCGAAACATATCAAAATATCAAATCAAAGCAAACAAACAGCAACTTCTTACTATAAAAACTTCTAAACAACTAAAAATTAAAAAGTTAAAAAAAAATTACCGAGGCATCCATCCGATCGGTATTATAACCCATCCGATCGGATGGTTGAATCGTTAAAACTCAAGATTGCCCAACCGAATCGGGTGCGGGCGGCATCCGATCGGTTAGATCGAATTTCCTAATTTTTTTTTTTTTTATGTATTTATAAGACGAAATTAAAACCTTAATAAACAAAATAAAATTAAAATTAAAATTAAACTAACTAATAAATATGACAATTAACACATAATTAATAATTACTAACCATTAATCTTAACAATTTACTCTTAACTTAATAATCTTTAAACTACTTAACTAACGTAATTAATTAAAACCTCTTAAGCTACCAATCATTAAGGCTAAAATTAACTCTATTAATTAAAAGCATTAAAAACATTAAAGGCATGTAAAAAAGAAAACTATTCTAATTACTCTATTTAATTTACTTATTTACTCTAACACTTAAACACATTAACCTTAACATTAAATAAACATAATAACTGAAAATTAACACTAAAATCTAAAAACAAAAAAAACTTTACCGTGGCCACCAACCGATCGGATGGAAATCCATCCGGTCCGGTTGGCTCCGAACCAAAACTTTTTTTTTTCAAAACTTACAAACTTAGCAAACCAAACTACCAAGTAATTTAGACAATTCCCCGGCAGCGGCGCCAAAAACTTGATGTGTCGTGTGTAGTGCAAGTTTTAAATTTTTATAAAATCAATTTATCCGATTCTTTAATCAACACATACGAGCAAGTATACTCGTCCGTAGTAGTAAAGGTGGGTAAGTTGAGATCGTCCCAAGGGAATTGTGGTTTGGGTTTGCAAAATAAGTTTTGTCAAAAAAGATTGTCAATCCTTTTTGGTGTAAATGCTAAGGTAAACAAAAATCAATCAATCAAAAACAAATATACTTGTGTGTAGTTCCATGATAATTGTATAGAGTAATCTAACAAGTTGGGTGTGACTTGTAATGATGCACAACTTAAAATTGAGTGATTCACAATCAATGGTTTTTATCATGAGAAATCATCTCTAAGAATTCAATCTCCTAGTTAATTCCTTTCGGCCTTTGTTAACTAGTGCGATAATTCTATTAGACTCTTTGTTGTTTGAAAAGCATTTCTTATTTTAAGAATTCCTACGAATCCTTTCGGCCTTTTCTCGTGATGAAATCGTTTCCAAATCCATTTTAATGAGTTAATATGATGCTTGTCACACACCATAATCCATACTAATTCGTGCACTAACTTTTTGGCATAAAAACATAAAGAAAATCCTTTCGGCCTTTGTTAATCTTTAAAACTGTTTTTACCAACTAATTAAGCAAGATTAGATTTTATTTCAACAAACTCATAAAACAAGATATGATTTCATGCATCACTATGAAATAAGAATACTCCAACACTTATCACATCATACACACAAGTATAACCAAAATCACTCCATAACAATCATAATCAAACACAAGTAATCAACCATACTTTCATTCATCTTAAAGTAAAAGTAGTTCATAATAACTCAAACAAGAAATACCTATTTGTGAAATTACAAGAACTAGAATTGTGGAACTATAGCAACCACTCTCCTCCAATCGCCTATGATCACATGTAAATAACTCCACACTTGGACACAACTCTTGAGACTTAAACTCAAGATTCCCTGGACGTTTTCACAGCAACTACAAGCTTTCGGGCAATGATAATAAGTTTAGCAAGACTTGGTGTAAGCCTTACTAGGTTTTTGGGTTGTCACACCTTGTAAATTAGCTAAGGGTCCTTTAAATAAGTGAAGGAACCCTTATCCCTCAAGCAAAAATGTCTCAAATCAGTTACTAGCCGAGAAATGATAAGCCACCATGATTATGGGGCTTAAATTCGTCATTAAATGCATTTTTTGTAACTTCAGCTTCCTCCAACCGATCGGTATTGAGGTCCATCCGATCGGTTGGAGCTCTCGGTAAATCCAAGTTTCCCCATCCGAATCGGATGGGCCATTCTGCCATGCAAATATTATTTTGTCTTCTTCCTTTTCTCGTTACGTGCTTGATCCTTTGTTGTGCCACTAATTCCCTTCATAGAACTTGATCTTTTCTTGATATGTAAGCATAGAAATCTTGACTTTATCAAATCCTTGAATTCTTGTGTGGTTTCTTTCTCGTGATTCTTCAAATGTGCATAATCTCTTCATTTCTTCATCTTTTTATCATCTTTTCCTGTACTTGGCTATATTTACTTGCATATACACTTTTTCATGATTTAGTAACAAATATACACAAATATAACCAAATATGATGCACAAATCTAACAATAACGTGACTAAAAACATGTTCATTTTGAGGGTTATCACCCTCTAAGGCCCATTTCTCCCCTATAAATAGCTTAGACGGGCAAGAACAATGTAAGTTAACTTCAATCTCTCAATTTACTACCTACTCATCATAACACATACTTATTCGCATGCCGGAGGTGGTTCGCAGGGTCCAACCCCTGCGCAATCACTTAACGTAGTGTCTTGGTATTTCTTATTTCAAGTTAAGAACAAGCTTGGCGCAACCTCAACACCCCAAAAATCCTCTGATCACCATCGAAGGCCTGGTCGTGCAAATTATTGTACAATCACTTCTCAATTAAGAAGTTGTGATAATATATATATATATATATATATATATATATATATATATATATATATATATATATATATATATATATATATATATATATATATATATATATATATATATATATATAGACTAATATCAAATACGATTTATTATTTGAACAAGACGATTTATGTTTACATTGTTTTAAACTTTTTTAGCCCTTTATTTTCATATGGTTGAAATTATATAAGTTATTCTTATATCAATAAATTTACTAAATGTAATTTTATATTTAATAAACATAAAAATAAAATGCTTTGGTTTTCCCTTGAGCACACCATTCTAGAATAAAAATTAATTTTCTTTCTTTTTAACTTGCTTAATACTCAAAACATCCAATTACAAGTGACATGCAGGTAAACGGGCCACAAGCTGCGCCGCTACCCCTTTTTGTATTGCAAAGCCTACTCTATTGAAAATAAAACATTGGCCCTTAGCAGACGGAGAGTAACTTTGCACAACTTTCTTCACGCGATCGAGGAGTGATTGTATAATAATTTGCACGACCAGGCCTTCGATGGTGATCTAAGGATTTATGGGGTGTTGAGGTTGCGCCAAGCTTGTTCTTAACCTGAAATAAGAAATACCAAGACACTACGTTAAGTGATTGCGCACGGGTTGGACCCTGCGAACCACCTCCGGCGTGCGAGTAAGTATGTGTTAAGATAAGTAGGTTGTAAATTGAGAGAGTGAAGTTAACTTACATTGTTCTTGCCCATCTAAGCTATTTATAGGGGAGAAATAGGCCATAGAGGGCGGTTGCACTTGATTCGGAGATCATGGGGGTGTCCCATGATTTGTGGTAACCGCTAGGGCTTTATGGCCCACGATCTCTACCTTGGCGGGAAAGCCTGCTCCCGAACCAGCATTAGGCCTGCTCCCGAACCATCGAAGCTTGAGGCTCTGTCTATGTACAATTTCCACCCCTCCTTCATTTTTGGGGGCTTTTCCTTAGGGACCTCTTTGTCTTGACTAGGTCCGGAAGGTGTTTCAGCGAGAAAGTCTGCAAGTATCTGCCCTTTGACAGAGTTTCGACCCTTATACTCTATTTCATGCTCTCCCAATTTGATAGCCCATTTGGCTACTCTTCCTGATTTATCAGGCTTCAACAGTATCTGCTTAATTGGCTTGTCAGTTAATATCGTGATGGGATGAGCTTGAAAGTACCTTCGAAGGCGTCTCGCAGCATAAACCAAGGCTAGGATTAGCTTTACCCACTCTGGGTAGTTTAATTCAGCCCCTTGTAGGACCCTACTAACGAAGTAGATTGAGACTTGCTTCTTTTCCCTTTCGGCTAAGAGCACCGCACTAATGCTTTCGAAGGATGCCGCAATGTACATGAATAACACTTCGCCTTTGATTAGGGCTGTAAGTGTTGGTAGAATTTCCATAAACTCTTTCAGCTTTTGGAAGGCAGCTTCTGCATCACAGCTCCATTGGAAATTCTTTTGATCCGTACACCCCTTGAGTGTTTTGAAAAATGGTAAAGACCGATCTGCGCCCTTCGAAAGGAACCTGCTGAGTGCTGCGAGCTTCCCATTGAGGCTTTGAACTTCTTTCAATGACTTCGGAGCTTGTAGGTCAGTGATGGCTTTAACCTTCGAAGGGTTAACTTTGATTCCTTGCTTCGTGATCAAGTGTCCCAAGAGTTGTCCTTCTTCTACGCCGAAGGAGCATTTCTTAGGATTAAGCTTCATATTGATAGCCCGTAATTGATCGAAAGTCTCTTGAATGTCGGAGAGTAGGTCTTATTTGGATCTGCTCTTAATTACCATATCGTCAATGTAGGCTTCCAAGTTCCTCCTAATTTGCTTGTGGAAGGCCTTATCTACCAACAGTTGATAAGTGGCCCCTGCATTCTTTAGGCCGAAGGGCATCTTCTTGTAGCAATATACACCCTTCCCTGTGTAGAAGGCTGTCTTTTCCTCATCTTCCTCCGCCATTTGTATCTGGTGATACCCTTTGTTGGCATCTAAAAAGCATTTCTAACGAAACCCTGAGAGAGATTCAACCTTCCAATCAATTTCTGGCAGAGGGTAGCAGTTCTTTGGGCAAGCCTTGTTGATGTCGGTGAAGTCGATACACATACGCCACCCTCCATCAGTTTTCTTTACCATGACTGGATTGGCTATCCAAGTTTGGTATTTCACTTCCCTGAGAATTCTTGCTCGTACAAGCTCATCTACTTCTTTACAAGCGGCTGCGTTTCTTTCTGGTGCCAGGCTTCGTCGCTTTTGCTTAATTGGTTCAATGTGCTTGAATTCGTTAAGCTTATGCTCCTTGCCGAAGGGTTTTCCATTGATCATAAGAGTCCTAGGAACCCCTATCATATCAAAATACGTCCATGCGAACACATCTTTGTTGGCTTTTAGTAGCTTTTCCAAGTCTACTTTGAAGTTAGCAGGAAGCTGCTTTTCAATTACCACCGTTTGCTCTGGATAAAGCTCATTAACCGCTATGCGTTCTTCAGCATCAGTACAACTTAGGATGGCCTTCGGAGGCTCCTCCGGACTTTCTTTGAGCTTTTTGCCTGCGTCCCCTGCTGTTCCTTGATTGTAGCTAGAGAGTACGGTTCCTATCCCATAAGGTGTATGGAATTTTACCGCTGCGTGAATGGTGGACACTACAATACCCATCTTTTGCATAGCGGTCCTTCCTATCAACAAGTTGTAGGGAGAGTTGGACCTTACGATGGCGAATATGAGGGTTTCTGTCCTTGCTAACTTGCCTTCTCCAATAGTTATCTCTAGTGGTACTTCTCCTAGAGGCCACGAATGCTCTCCGGAGAATCCCACTAAAGTTATTTTTGAATCAACCCGCTTCGACCTGATTGAAGACCTGAGCTTGAGAAAACAATGTTCGTATATTATTTCGCAGGAGCTTCCGCAGTCCATGTAGGCTCTGTTTACTTCTCGGTTGGAAATGAGGACTTTAATAACCACTGGGTCATTCGAAGGGACTTGGCCTGTTATAGGGGGAAATGTTACCTCCCCTATTTCGTTTACTTCCTGCTCTGATTTCTTTCTTTTTAACCTGGCTTCACCCCACTGGACCATGAGTATTAGGGCTTCGGCAGGAGTAGTATCTCTGGCCAACTGAGTGTCGGTCATTTTTTCCATGCCCTTCTTTATACCCTTCACCAAGTGTGCTAATTGTCCGGACTTTACAGCTTCCTCTATCTGCTTCTTTAGCTCCCTGCAACTATTCGTGTCATAGCCATAGTCTTCAGGAAAATGACAATACTTGCTCGTATCCCTGTTCTTCCCTTTACTTGTCATACGAGGGGGTGCTTCGAAAGCCTTAGCAGCCCTCTCAGTAGCAAGTATTTCCTTTGGAGACTTGGTTAAGTTGCTTAACAAACCGTGGTTGGGGCCTTTGTTGTACGGAGAAAACCTGTCTCTGTTCTTGTTCTTGTTCTTCGACCCTTCCCACGAAGAATGCTTCGAAAACTTTTCCCTATCGATCGGAGCACCATTAGTAGATACCTCCTTTGCCTCAATCCAAGTGTACGTCTTTTCCATTAACCCTTTGTAAGTTGTCGGAAGGTCAGTGGACAAGAATTCCACCAAATTCCGATTTCGAAGGCCATGTACGAAACCTGAGATACGCTAATCTTCATGTAAACCCAGAATCTGCAAAGTTTCATTGGTTTACCTAGTGATGAAAGCCCTTGTGTTTTCGTTCTCCTTTTGCTTAATGTTATGCACCGTCATATGGGTCCTATTGAACTTCTTTTGTTGACTGAAGTGTGACCGGAACTTAGCCTTGAGATCATCAAGATTGACAATGCTGCCAGGCTTTTGCCCATTCCACCAGATATGGACAGAATCCCGCAGGGTGTATGTAAACATGTCACAGGCCACAGGCATAAACCACTTTTGCATTTTAATAGCCCCTTCAAACATATGTAGGAAATTGTCCGGATCCCCCTTCCCATCATAAGTCCCAATGTGTGAAGGCATCTTTAACCCATCGGGCAATGGGTAGTCTTCTATCCACCTAACGAAGGGTGTTGCCGTACCCATAGGGTCCGAGTATAAGCAATTGTAGGGTGGTGCGTACATAGGAGCAATATTATATGGGTTTTGGCTTGGGGGAACTCCCATAGGAGTTTGGATAGGGTAAGATTGGTAGGGTGTATTTATGGCGAACGGATAACCGTTTCCCATGGTGTACGGAGGGTACGCCGTAGGAGGCCCAAAGGGTACATTCCCATAAGACTGAGGGAGGCTAGGGTTACTAGGTTGTCCGTTTACTTGAGGATATAAACCATGAGGATAAGGCTGAGTTTGGAACGAGGGGTACATACCATTGGGAGGAAGGTTTCCTCTCATATTAATTGTAGGCGGATTGCCTTCTATGCTTGATGCGTGAGAAGGCTGCAACGGAAACCCTGCTTCAGTCCTTCCAAGATGAGCTGCTAGCAATGGAGGTAGATTCACCCCCGTATCCTCCATTCGTTGGCTCCTCCCGTTGGAGCCTTTGGTAACCACCCCTTCTCTTCTGGTTGGAGCCCACTCCGGGACCCCTTCGAACCCAACGGACCTTCTGCTTAGCCTTCGACCGGCTGGAGACCCAATCCTTAAGGCTTAGAGAGTTTCTCCTTAGGCCGGAGCCCTAGGCTCCATTTCCTTTTCTTCATCATACTCATCACTTGAGTAGTCCAACTCCCTTCGCATCTCAGCATTCCTAACCTGCCTCCAACGAGCCCTTAGGAGGGATTTCAACGCTTCGTGGTTGGCTTCGACAAAGGCTGGGCTAATTTTTTTTGAACAAAAAGGCTGGGCTAATGACAGGTTCCAGATTGGCTGATGTCGAAGCATGATTGTTGGGTGTGATCTCTGGGTGAGAACGTGTTGTGAACGTGGAAGCGGTTATTGGGGGAAGGTTGTTGGAGTCATTGATTGGTATTGGCACCAAGGTCGAGAAACCCGGTGGGGGAGTATCCTCCCTCCCTTGATCCATGCCGGATATATAGTGAAAGTAGTTGGTTAGTCATAAGCTTGGAATTAACGAGACCAATTGTAGCGGTCCCACGGATGGCGCCACTGATTGTACAATAATTTGTAAAACCAGGTCTTCGATGGTGATCAAAGGATTTATGGGGTGTTGAGGTTGCGCCAAGCTTGTTCTTAACCTGAAATAAGAAATACCAAGACACTACGTTAAGTGATTGCGCAGGGGTTGGACCCTGCGAACCACCTCCGGCGTGCGAGTAACTATGTGTTATGATAAGTAGGTTGTAAATTAAGAGAGTGAAGTTAACTTACATTGTTCTTGCCCATCTAAGCTATTTATAGGGGAGAAATAGGCCTTAGAGGGCGGTTGCACTTGATTCGGAGATAATGGGGGCGTCCCATGATTTGTGGTAACCGCTAGGGCTTTATGGCCCATGATCTCTACCTTGGCAGGAAAGCCTAAGGGAAGAGGGAACGTGGGTATGACCAGGTCAAGATGGCTCTCCATTATAGTCCCTTCGAGAGGGATACCCCGAAGGGCTTAGGGCTTTGATTGGCGGATTCCCACATGGTTACCACTTCATGGTTTTACGCCAATGAAACGTGTTAAGAGATTAACCTAGGCCTCCGAAGGGAGGGCTTTCTACAGGCTCGAAGGGGAGTCCTTTGACCCGTTCGGAGGGTACATCATCAAGGAGCTTGATTGCTTGGGGCGCCAGCGCCACAAAGGTATCAAAAGTGAAGGGCACAAACAAATGCTGGTTCTCTAGACAGGCCGCTTCATGTTTATCCACTTTTTTGCTCTCGGCTTTCAAAACTGCCTGCCCTGCCACAAAAACAGAATCCCGGAGTCCCACCAACGGGGATACCCCAGTAAGGTCAATGCACGCATGCTTGCCTTGCGCCCATCCGAACACAAGAACATCTGCTGGCCTCAAGGTGGACCGCCCATCAAGTGGGTCCGTCAAGAAATTCACGGGAGCCTCTTTTTTGGCTGAAATCCCTACCCTTCGTAACACATCCCATAGAACATCTCTAACCAGGTCATGTCTGTATTTAAAGCCTGGCAGCTCCTTACAATGCAGGGAGTGTTCTCCAAGCATGCTTTTTTACAAATTGGACACGGTTCGTCGACGGGAAACATGGGAATCATAAGTCGGTATTTGAGGACAGCCCGATATTCGATAGCCGACATGTGTTGCCCGAGTCCGTCAATTGGGAGGGCAGTGAGGAAATCTTGAGCATGGGCCCCTTTGAGGCATTCAAACACCGCTTTCTGGCGCGAAGACATGTTAAACTCCTCCTCCATAGTCTGCATGGCTTTACAGTTAAACGCACTCGCCAAGATTTTTTGAGGCTTTTTTGGGGCGGTGTCTTTATCCGTAAAACCGCCCAAATCTAAGGAACAGCGGTGTGGTTGGGATGGACGATGATTACAAGCTCGCACTGGACAACATTCGTAGCTCTCTGTTTTCCTGTAACTTCCAGGATTGCGCCCTAGAAGCCACATAAACATATGTGGACACATCTTCCGCTGAGCACAGGCCCAACCCCCCCTCCCCCGAGCTGATCGGTAAGGAAGCCATTCGCCATTGAAGATCCCCAAAAAATGGCCCCCCAGAAACAACAATATCCTCAACTGCACCTCGGAGACCCTTGTCAAAAATGGATACTGCCTCCCCGACCACGTTCGAAGCCTAAACAACAGTTTGGCCACACCCATACATGAGCGAAGCAATAAGAGCTCACTTTAGGGGTCCCGTGACTTCTGCAAAATGCCCATCCGACCAACCGCGCGCTGAGCCCTCTTGACTGCCATTGAGCTAATGTAATCCCCATCACGGCTAATAGCCTCCCTAGAAGCTTTACCCCTGTCTGTGGTCTTCCGATATCATCAGGAAAAATGCCAGGCTTCACTTTCATACCATTTCATGTTGGCCAAAAGATCTCCGACTTCATAATATTAAGCATAATCCCAAACTAGGGACCTTCCGCTCGAATTATGTCTAGGGCCTTAGCTACTTCTTTGGCCATGCATATAATCGTGCCATCATCCAAATACCACGTATGAAAGGGTAAGGAACAGTGTTCTTCCACCTGTAGCACCAACGGATGCAAGACAAGTGCAAAAAGAAGTGGTCCTAAAGGATCCCCTTGCTGGACCCCTGTGTAGGCCCTGATACAAGTATCTCCCACGTAGAACCTGGCAGGCTGGGCGTATAAGAACTGAACCCATTGGTAGATAGATGGGCAGCGGATACTTACTTCGCGCAGAAGGATTGTGCGGTCAACCATGTTGAAAGCGTTTGAAAATTCCATAGTGAGCATGACCAGTGATCCGTCGTCACGGAACGCATTCAAGAATCTATTCGCACTGTGGAGGATAGCTTCTACTCCATTGGGGACCCCGACCCCATATTGAAAGTCCCCTAAGTAAGCCAACATCTCCTTCCTGATTTTACGCATTGCAACTTTAGAAACCAACCTCCGCCAGATACCCCGACTGCAATGGGCCGGATTCCATTATCGAGTTTTAATAAGGGGGTTAGAGGGCAGAGGCAATGAATTTCGCCAGAATTTTTGGGCACAGCCCCCGCAGCCAGATGTAACCACCTCAGTGATGGCCACAAGAAGAGCAGATGGCGAAGAGGACCCCTGTCAACACAACGCGTCCAAAATATGTTGTGCTCTCAAACCATCCCTCCCACAAGAAGTTCCTTTAGGTAAAGGTTAATTGTTTCAAGAAACGAGTAGATCAAAGGTAAAGGTTAATTTTTTCTTGTCTTTGGGTATGTCGAAACACAAATCTACTTTTGTTAATCTCTTGTTTAAAACCGATTTAAGTGTTTCATTGATTAAAAAACCGGTCAAAAATGTTTTGATGCTAATTCGTATGGTGATTGTACAATAAATTGCACAACCAGGCTTTCAATGATGATCAAAGGATTTAAGGGGTGTTGAGGTTACGCCAAGCTTGTCTTTAACCTGAAATAAGAAATACCAAGACACTACGTTAAGTGATTGCGCAGGGGTTGGGCCGTGCGAACCACCTCCGGCGTGCGAATGAGTATGTTATATGATAAGTTGATAGTAAATTGAGAGGGTTGAGTTAACTTACCATTGTTCTTGCCCATCTAAGCAATTTATAAGGGATGAAATAGGCCTGAGAGAGCACTTGCACATTATTCGGAGATCATGGGGGCGTCCCATGATTTGTGGTAACCGCTAGGGCTTTGTGACCCACCTTCTCCTCCTTGGCGGGAAAGCCTAAGGGAAAAGGGGACGTGGGTATGAGCAGGTCAATGTGCTTCTCCGTTCAGGTTCTTTCGAAGGAGATACCCCGAAGGGCTTAGGGCTTCGATTGGCGGATTCCCACATGGTAACCACTTCATAGATGAATGGTTTTACGCCAATGAAACGTGTTAAGAGATTAACCTGGGCCTCCGAAAAGAGGGCTTCGTACAGGCTCGAAGGGGTGTCCTTCGACCTGTTCGGAGGGTACATCATCAAGCCCCCCAGTTGAAAGTGAGATATACGAGCAAATATATGTTGCTTTCAACTCAAATACTCATCACATACTCTAGCCCCTCCGTCACAAGAATTGTACGCAAAAAGGGGTAAGTACTTAACTAACTGCGCATTTAATCTGCCCTAATGATTATCCGCCCATTTGCATCACAGCCATAACGGCTATGTTTTCCGTAAATGTGAACGTCATTTCAAAAATTTACCATCCGTTTAAAGTCCGCATATGTGGCAAATCAAGATGGACACGTGTGCAATTGAGATTAAAGGTACCATGAGTATATAAACCCTTAGGACGGTAAACCCTAGCTCATATTTACCTTCCGCCCAAAATACACAAACACAATACTGTGCTCTTGTGCTTTCGTTGAATCAAAAGGTAAAATTCCATCCTCCACCTTTAATTTCTTCATCTTATTATTTCAAATATGAGTATGGCTGCAAAAAAATCATTAGACAGCAAAAATGTATTCTAACAAAAGAAGCTTTTTCTGACTTTCTTGATCAATATCCCCTACCCAAAGAGCTCAAGGTTATGCTTCCGAGCAAAAACCATAATATCTTTGATGCTCCCGCAGGGTATGTGTGATTATATGTTCATGCTTTCACCCAATCAAACTTTAGGATACCCATTCACCTACTAATTTTGGACTTTTTGCAATACTACAAAGTTCACATTTCTAGGTTAAATCTCTTTGGCCTAGCCAAGTTAACCATCTACATTGTCATGTGAAAAGCGTACAGTTATGGGCCCACACTAACGGTGCTTTGGGGCTTCGTGAACCTATACCCTAGTGGTGACTGGATAATCATAGCAAAAAAAGGTGAACATGATGTGCCCTACCTAGTGACCAAACCCTTTTCAAATATCAGGAATTGTAAAGGGCAATTTTTTTATGTTGAAAACACAATCATACCTCCTGAGTACCCTGCTTTATTGGATGAAGAATATATGTTGGATGAAAAAAGGTTCAATGACCGCTTGCCTTATGACATAAGAAGCAGCCCTATGTACCAGCATCTTGCACGCCATCCAGTGGACGTTCAAACATTTCCTGAGCCTATCTTGTTTATGGCGGGCATTGTTTACCGTTGGGAAGGGTCTCCGTCAAAGCCTGAAATTATTTGTGAAGGAAAAAGTATGTGCAATTCCTATTTAAATAGAATAAATAACGTATCTACTGATATTCATCTCTTTCTTTTGTTTTTGCAGAAATGGCATTCAAGAACTTTGTTGTCGCAGGATGTGCTAAGGAGGTCAGATTCATTCCCAAATATCCGAAGGATGTAAGCCTCCGTCTGTATCTGTTAACAACAATGATGTGGACGTCGAAATGGCTCAGCCTATTACAGTTATCTCACCTTCCAAGCCTAAAAGCACTGAGGAATCCCCCCAGTTTGTGGAAAACATTGATGATTCTGATGATCCTCCCTCTGAGGGTGACCAACTAAAAATCGTAGGGTCTTCCGGCATTGCAGACAGGGTGCGAAGCAGGAAGGGTACAAGTGCAAGGCCTTCGAAGCCTGCCTCTAAGAGGAAGTTGAACATTCCTACTCCAACATCCAGGACCACAAAGCAAAACTCTTCTCATAGGAAGGCAATCATGTATTCTACTGAAGAGGTTGCTGCTGATGATGATATCCCTTGTAAGTAAAGGTTTCTTCAAATCCTCCACTCTTAGTGTGTTCCATATTTGATTGATATGTTGTATGCAGGACTGCCGAATACCAAGGAACTGCCTAACGCTCTCTCCTACCACCTAATGGTTGAGAATGTTACGCCTGCGTCATGGAGGTAGACCCTTGGTGACATGCCTATCAAGAGGCTCTGCGACTTGCATGACAAGAGTTATACGAGGCAAGCCATGTTGGATAATCACTTGAACACTCGAACAAGAGAGCTGATTCGTATGGTGAAAGATGCCAAGGAGGAGGTGGCTGTGATTGTTGCTAGGGAGAATAAGAGGGAAGATCAGTATACGGAGCTAGAGGCCAAGTGTGATACAGCCATGATGGATTTCGAGAAGAATCCTCGTTATGAGCCCTTCGGGCCAAGATTGAGAGCCTCGAAGAACAATTGAAAAACGCTCAAGCTGAGTGTGGTAGACTGAGAATTGAGGAGGCTAAAGTTTCTGGGTATAAGGCACAAGTGACTACATTTGAGTCTAAATGCATCGGTCTTGAGGACGAAAGGGCTAGGTTGGTGGAGCAGGAGATCAAGCTACATCATGAGTTAGATGGATTGAAGCTCCAATGTAAGAGATTGAAGAAAGACAGAGCTGAGGTGGTGTTGAAGGCCGTTCCTTATATTGCAATGGAACTGTATCACAGTGATGAGGTGGGGGAGATAGTGGGAAAGCTGGTGAACGCAGCCATATTCTATGGTAAATGCACGACGTTGGAGGAAATCGTCGAGACCAAGAAATCGGTGGTATTGTCGGAGGTACCCTACTACCGCCCAACGTCCGAGCAAGAGTATAACGAGGCTGGTAACGCGTACACTTCAGCAGAGTACCCTTTCCTCACCGAAGCGACCAAGGACCCCTCAGTTTCAATAGAAGATCTACTATCCAAGAAACCAAGGAAAGTTCAGCCTCCATCTCCGACCAAGAAGACCGTATCCTTGAAGCCTACATCTCCATCACATCAAGAGGATCCAAATTCCTCCAAGAATGCATAATGGCTTCCCTGTTGGCAGTAATTTAGTCTTAAGGGTGGCATGTACCCTTTTAAACAATTTCTTGTGATCTTTTGTTAGGCATGTGCCTTTGAACAATTTATCTTTCTCTTTATGGGCTTCGACCCATACTTTAGACAATTTGCTTTGATGTTTAAATGTTAGCTATGACTATATGTAGCCTTATGAATGCCAGGGGATTATATCCCGTTTTTGATATCATGCTTATCTTCTCTTACACTTATGCATAAACGTAAATATACAACCTAATATTATGACATTATTGTGTGTATTTTGGACCAAGATTTTTAGCAATCGTATAATTTGACTGCGATAGAGAGTCGCTACCCACTCCGTCTTTATCCTTAAGATGCAAAGGGCTTATAGTACCCTAAGTCTTGTAGGAAAGTTAATGTGAATTGTTATGGATGTGATGTGTATACAAGACATGTGTCTTGAATCATCCTTCGACATTGAAACTTGTAAAGTACTTGCCTGAGCAAATCTTTGTTCTACAGAACGAAACAAGAGATTTTGAGGGAAATATTTTATATCATTAATTGGGTAGGGAGGATTACATCATTTTAAGAAATGAACACTAAGACACCTACCATTAATGCTTCTTTCCCAAGTGAGAAGAATGCGTTACATGAATTTTGAAAAACAAGCTAAGTGTTTAAAAATAGCAAGTCTTATATGTAAAACTTACGAAGGTTGGTACCATTCCAATTCCTATCCATGATGTTTCCCTTAAGCGTTGCGAGCTTAGATGCTCCATTGCTGTAGGCTTCGACCATGACGTAGGGTCCTTCTCTTGGCCTTGCTTGTACTGCTTTAGCTGAAGGACATGTTCCTATATGCCCGCAGAATTCGGGGTAGTTCATCTACCCATTCATGCGGGTATTACCTTAACCTTCTCTTGATTTCAATGACAATGTCCCTATTGATGACGTCAACGGAAGTAAACATTTGTTTTATGTTAAGGCCTTCGCAGAAAGTTGGGAATACCCCTTCGGTAAACTGCTTCCCGTTGTCAGAGGTAATGATGTGTGGGGCTCCAAATCGTTAGATTATGTGTTCCCACGCAAACTTTTTCACATGCCTTCCTGTTATGGATGCCAAAAGCTTGGCTTCGACCCATTTGGTGAAGTAATCTTTGGCTACTACCAAGAATTGTACCCCTTCTGGAGCTATTGGTAGAGGTCCGACTATGTCGAATCCCCATTGGTAAAAAGGCCTTGCTGATGTGACAGAGGTCACATCATGCTCAGGTAGTCTTGGAGTTTTTGGGTGTATATGACATGCATCACACATTTATGTTATTTCGACTGCGTCTTTTAGCATTGATGGCCAATAATATCCCAACTTTGTTATTTTTGAGGTAATGGAGCGAGGTCCTGCCTGCAATCCGCAAGGTCCTCCGTGGACTTCGTAGATGATGTCCGCAGCTTCTTTCAATCCCACACAACGAAGCCATGGAGATAAGAAAGACCTTCTGTAGAGATTATCCCCAATAAGCCTATATCGGGGAGCCTTGACCCTTACCTTTCTTGCAAGCTTAGGATCTTCTGGTAGGATACCCCTGATTAAGTATTCCCTTATTTGAGTCATCCAATTGGAGCCTTCTTCGGGTATGATGTCAGAAATTTCACCTCGTTTGATCGACCTATCAGCCAACACTTCCACTAGAACCTCCTTTGTCAGGTGAGCGAATGCCATCGAAGCCAGCTTACTTAAGGCATCTGCTTTTGGTTTTTATGGACATGCGTTATATCATAGGATTCGAACCCGTGAAGGAGTTCTTTAGCTTTATCCAAATATTGTTTGATGGTGAGCTGCTATGCTTCGTAAGAGCCCTTGATTTGGTTAGCTACTAGCTGCAAGTCCACGAAAACGGAGAGATTACGAACATCCATGTCCTTTGCCAGTCGTAGGGCAGCTAACAAAGCTTCATACTCGGCTTCGTTGTTTATAGCCTCAAACTCAAAACGTAATGCGTAAGTGTACTCCTTTCCCTCCGGACTAACTAGCATTAGACCTGCTCCTGAGCCGTCAGAGCTTGATGCTCCGTCTGTGTATAATTTCCACCCCTCCTTTGTCTTTGGGGGCTCTTTCTTTGGAACTCCCTTGTCTTGACTGGGTCCAAAGGGTGTTTCAGCGAGAAAATCTGCAATTATTTCACCCTTGACAGAGTTCCGACCCTTGTACTCTATTTCATGTTCTCCCAGTTCGATAGCCCATTTGGCTATCCTACCTGATTTCTCAGGCTTTGACAGTATCTGCTTGATTGGCTTGTTAGTTAATATCATGATGGGATGAGCTTGAAAGTACCTTCGAAGGCGTCTTACAGCATAAACCAAGGCTAGGATTAGCTTTTCCAACTCTGGATATTTCAATTCAGCTCCTTGTAGGACCCTACTAACGCAATAGATTGGGACTTGCTTCTTCTCCCTTTCGGCTAAGAGTGTCGCACTGATGCTTTCGAAGGATGCCGCAATGTACATGAATAACACTTCGCCTTTGATTGGGGCTGTAAGTGTTGGCAAGATTTCCATGAACTCTTTTAGCTCTTCGAACCTCACAACTCCATTGAAAAGTCTTCTTGACTGTACACCCTTTGAGTGTCTTGAAAAATGGCAAAGACCGATATGCGCCCTTCAATAGGAACCTGCTAAGAGCTGCGAGCTTCCCATTTAGGCTTTGTACCTCTTTCAATGACTTTGGAGCTTGTAAATCAGTGATGGCTTTAACCGTCGAAGGGTTTGCCTTGATCCCTTGCTTCGTAATCAGATGCCCCAAGAATTGTCCTTCTTCCATACCAAAGGAACACTTTTTGGGATTGAGCTTCATGTTGATTGCTCTCAATTGATCGAAGGTTTCTTGAATGTCGGTGAGTAGGTCTTCTTCAGTCCAACTTTTTATTACCATATCATCAACGTAGGCTTCCAAGTTCCTCCCTATCTGTTTGTGAAAGGATTTGTCAACCAACCGTTGATAAATTGCCCCTGCGTTCTTCAGACCGAAAAGCATCTTCCCGTAGCAATAGACACCATTTCCTGTGTAGAAGGTTGTATTCTCCTCATCTTCCACTGTCATTTGTATTTGGTGATACCCTTTGTAAGCATCCAAGAAACATTTCAATAGGAACCTCGAGAGGGATTCAACCTTCCAATCAATTTCAGGCAGAGGGTAGCAATCTTTCGGGCAAGCCTTGTTGATATCAGTAAAGTCAACACACATTCGGCACCCTCCGTCACTCTTCTTTACCATAACTGGATTAGCCACCCAGGTTTGGTATTTTACTTCTCTAAGAATTCCGGCTCGTACAAGTTCATCCACTTCTTTGCAAGCAGCAGCATTCCTTTCAGGTGCTAGACTTCGTCGCTTCTGCTTAATTGGTTCAATGTGCTTGAACTCGTTAAGCTTATGTTCAGTGCCGAAGGGCTTTCCATCAATCATAAGAGTCTTGGGGACCCCCGTCATATCTAAGTACGTCCATGCGAAGACATCCTTGTTGGCTTTGAGTAACTTTTCTAGATCTGCCTTGAAGTTGGCAGGGAGTTGCTTTCTGATTACCACCGTTTTGCTCTGGATAGAGCTCATTTACCATAATGTGTTCTTCGGCATCTGTACAACTTAGAATGGACTTCGGAGGCTCCTCCGGACTTTCTTTAATCTTTTTGCCAGCATCTCCTGTCTTTCTCTGGTTGTAGCTAGAGAATACGATTCCTATCCCATAAGGTGTGTGGAATTTTACCGCTGCGTGTATGGTGGAGACTACAATACCCATCTTCTACATGGCAGTCCTTCCTATCAAAAAATTATAGGGAGTGCCAGACCTTTCGATAGCAAATGTGAGGGTTTCTGTCCTTGCGAGCTTGACTTCTCCAATTGTTATCTCCAATGGTACTTCTCCCAGGGGCCACAAATGCTCACCAGAGAATCCCACTAAAGGTATCTTCGAATCAACCCTCTGCGATCTGATCGAAGGCTTGAGCTTAAGGAAACAATGCTCGTATATGATCTCGCAGGAGCTTCCGCAGTCCATGTAGGCTCTGTTTACCTCTCGGTTGGAGAATAGGACTTTGATGACCACTGGGTCATTCGAAGGGACTTGGCCTACGATAGGAGGAAATGTTACCTCCCCTACTTCGTTTACCTCCTGCTCCGTCACCTTTCTTTTTAGTCTGGTTTTGCCTCAACGAACCATGAGTATAGGGGCTTTGGGAGGAGTAGTATCTTTAGCCAATTGGGTGTTGGACATTTTTTCTTTTTCCTTCTTTATACCCTTCACCAAATGTGCCAATTGCCTGGACTTTACAGCTTCTTCTATCTGTTTCTTTAGCTTCCTGCAACTGTGTGTATCATGGCCATAATCTTCATGGAAGTGACAATACTTGCTCGTATCCCGGTTCTTACCCTTGCTTGTCATGCAAGGGGGTGCTTCGAAAGCCTTAGCAGCCTTCTCTGTTGCAAGTATTTCTTTTGGGGACTTAGTTAAGCTGCTTAGCAAACCGTGGTTGGGACCTTTTTTGTACAGAGAAAACCTGTCTCTGTTTTTGTTCTTGTTCTTTGACCCTTCCCACATAGAATGCTTCGAAGACTTTTCTCTGTCAATCGGAGCACCATTGGTAGATACTTCCTTTGCTTCAATCCAGGTATATGTCTTTTCCATTAGCCCTTTGTAAGTTTTCGGAAGGTCAGTGGATAAGAATTCCACCAAGCTCCGATTTCGAAGGCCATGTACGAAACCTGAGATGCGCTGATCTTCATGTAGACCCAAAATCTGTAGAGTTTCATCGGTGTACCTAGTGACGAAAGCTCTTGTGCTTTCATACTCTTTTGCTGGCTGAAGTGTGATCGAAACTTAGCCTTGAGATCATCAAGATTGACAATGCTCCCAGGCTTTTGCCCATTCCACCAGATACGGGCAGAATCCCGTAGAGTGTATGTAAACATGTGACAGGCCACAGGCATAACCCACTTTTGCATCTTAATGGCCCCTTCGAACAAATACAAGAAATTATCTGGATCCCTCTTCCCATCATAAGTCCTAATATGCGAAGGTATTTTTAACCGATCATGCAATGGGTAGTCTTCTATCCACCTAACGAAAGGTGTAGCAGAACCCATGGGGTCCGAGTATAGACAATTGTAGAGTGGTGCATACATAGGAACAGTATTGAACGGAGTATGGTTAGAGGGTACTCCCATAGGAGTTTGGCTAGGATAGGGCTGATAAGGTGTATTCATACCAAACGGGTAACCGTTTCCCATGGCATATGGAGGGTATACCGTAGGATGCCCGAAGGGTATGCTCCCATAAGGTTGAGGGAGACTGGGGTTGTTAGGCTGCCCATTTACTGGAGGATATAAACCTTGAGGTTAAGATTGAGTTTGGAACGAGGGATACATACCATTGGGAGGAAGATTTCCCCCATATTAATTGAAGATGGCTTGCCTTCTACACCTGATGAGTGAGAAGGCTGCAACGGAACCCCTGCTTCAGTCCTTCCAAGATGAGCTACTAGCAATGGAGGTAGGTTCACCCCCATCTCATCCCTTCGTTGGCTCCTCCCGTTGGAACCTACGGTAACCATTCCTTCTCTTCTAGTCGGAGCCCACTCCGCGACTCCTTCGAACCCAATGGACCTTCTGCTTGGTCTTCGACTAAGTGGAGACCCAATCCTTAGGGCCGAGAGTGTTGCTCCTAGGTCCGGAGGCCTAGGCTCCATTTCTATCTCTTCATCATACTCGTCACTTGAGTATTCCAACTCTCTTCCAATTTCAGCATTCCTAACTTGCCTCTTGTGAGCCCTTAGGAGGGATTCCAACGCTTCGTGATTGGCTTCGACAAAGGCTGGACAGATGACAGGCTCCGGATTGGCTGATGTCGAAGCATGATTGTTGGGTGTAACTTCTGGGTGAGAACGTGTTGTGAACGTGGAAGCGGTTATTGGGGGAAGGTTGTTGGAGTCGTTGATTAGTATTGACGCCTAGGTCGAGAAAACCGGTGGGGGAGTATCTTCTCACCCTTGATCCATGCCGGATATATAGTGAAAGTAGTTGGTTGGTTATAAGCTTGGAAATAACGAGACCAATTGTAGCGGTCCCATGGATGGCGCCACTGATTGTACAATAAATTGCACAACCAGGCCTTCAATGATGATCAAAAGATTTAGGGGGTGTTGAGGTTGCACCAAGCTTGTCTTTAACCTAAAATAAGAAATATCAAGACACTACGTTAAGTGATTGCGCTTGGGTTGGACCCTGCGAACCACCTCCGGCTTGCGAATGAGTATGTGATATGATAAGTTGATAGTAAATTGAGAGGGTCGAGTTAACTTACCATTGTTCTTGCCCGTCTAAGCTATTTATAAAGGATGAAATAGGCCTTAGAGAGCACTTGTAACACCCAAACCCGACAAGGGTAAAGATATCACAAAAATATGGTTTCACATCAGAACAAGCAATAATAAACAGCGGAAGTCTTAACATTAAACCAAAGATAATAAGCCAATCAAGACTTATATCAAGATCAACAAGACAAAATGAAAGGAAATAAATGGAGTACATAACAATCCAGGAGCCAAATCAAGGCATAACAAGACTAAAATTTAAATGGTAGAACTAAGATACTAAGGTCCATGCTTCACTCAAAGTTGCTCTCATCCCAAAGCAAAACCCAGCTTCCTAGCTTAATACCTGCCGCAGGAAAAGAAAATGCGGCTGAGCTACGAGAGCTCAGTGAACAGATATAACGTAAACAAAGCAGTAGTAACGGAATAGCAAAGTTAAAGAAATAATACCAGGTGTAACAAGAGTCAGAAAAAGGAATACAAAAGAGTTACGCAGATATACCAAGAGCTAAGAATGGTTACAATAGTAAAAGTAAATGAAACCAGAACCCACCACAATCCCAAGTCAAATCAAGTCAGGTCAAATGTCAGGTCAAGTATCAGGTCATAAGGTTACAAGGTCTCAGGAAAACAGAAATCCTCTACGAGCCCAAAACATATCAAATCAAATCAAATCATATATCAGGGTGTATGGAGGGGTGACCTCAGCATACCAGGTACAGGGTGAGGGGATACCTCCAGGGGTTGGAGACGCGTTCTCCCAGGATTGTGAAAGACGTGTATCGCACACACTCGTCAGTCACCAGGTAATACAAATAATACAAACAAATCAGGTCAGGTCTAGGATGCATCCATACGCCCCCGCAGGCCACAGGGTCTTCCTCTACGTAACAAATCAAATCAGGTCGGGGACGGTGTAACCAAATCACTAGGGCTACACACTAGTCATGCCGGTGGTGCATCACAGACATGGACATGAAACCCTCATGCCTGGTGGATGGCTCGTAGTCTCAAACTGTGGGTCAAGGTCAAGTATCAAGTCTCGGGTATCAAGTATCAGGTGTCAAGTCTCAGGTATCAAATGTCAGGTATCATATCAGGGTTCATATCTGGATTCAAGACAGGAGATAAATGTAGGGGTTCATTATCAGGAGGTCAATATCAGGAAGGTCAAATACTAGAAGGTTCATAATAGTTTATTCAAAGAAATCCTTTTTACATGGTTTTAATAAAATGATCGCTAGAACAGTTTCATAATAAAAGTCTTTTAAGGAAATGTTCAAAACCTCTTCATATACAACTAAAAAGTAGTTATAAAATCCTATGAACCTTCAAGTACCCAAGGTCTTAATTATTCAGGTTATCAGGGTGAACAAGTCATGTCAAGTATCGGAAGAAAACATAGCAGGGTTCAAGTCAAAGGTTCAAGGCAAGAGTTCAAGTACAGGTTCAAGTCAAATGGTTCGTATCAAGTGTATCAAGGTTCAAGTTCAGGTTTATGACAAGTTTCAAGACAAAGGTTAAAGCAAAGGTTCAAATCTACGGTTCACAATACAAGGAAAACATAGCAATGAATCAGGAATCAGAAATGAGACGAAGGCTCCTTACAAGAAGAGTAGAATATCTGTACCTTATTCAAAGCAAAAGCAAACAACGATAGACGAATCACAAGACAAAAGATCACTCCCGCTTCGAACCTAAGGAAGTAGAAGACAGAAATACGAAAGGGGTTTCAGTTATCTTCCCATTATAAGTAACTTCTATTTTTAGTAACTTTCTATTTTTAGCAGGTTTCCATAATTAGTAAGTTACCACATTTAGCAAGATTCAAGTGATATAATTCAAGTCAAGTCTTTAATTAGCTTATTATGGAAGTAATATTCATTTTAACAAGTTACATAAGTTTAGGGTTAATTATGACAAGCCTTCATAGTTCAGGGTTATAAGTGTAAATTTGCCAAAATTCAAGGTTAAAATAGAAATATTATAATTTATCATTCAAATACTTAATTTTCCAGAATTTCACGTTTAGCCTTCAAGTTTCAAATATTTACAAGTTACACCCTTTTATTTAATTATTTTAAAAATTAAACCTTATAATTATATAGATTACAATTTAACCCTTATCATATATGTATTACACATCAAGCCCCTTTTATTTCAATCAATTTATAGAAAATACCCTTCATTTTGATCATGTTACCACAGCCCCTTCAAGTTTCGGTAATTTACATAATTAGTCCTTATAATTTCCAAAAGTATTAATTCGATTCAAAACTTATCCATAATTACATATTAAGCCCTTAAATACTCAAAATTACACATTTCACCCTTCATAATATTAGTTACACCGAGAACCCTTGAGTTTCCAGATTTTACATTTTCAGCCCCTCAATTTATATTTATTTTCAAATCGCCACATAATTTACAAATTAAATCCATATTTCGCTCAATTTACAAATAAGGCCCTCATATAATAATTTTTATATGTTCCCCCTGATCTATAAAACATTACAAAAATATCCCACAAGTTTTATAATTACGAAACACACCCTTAACTATTATTTATCAAATCGGTATATAAATATTTTATCAAAAATCAAACCCTAAACATCCCAATCAATAAGTAATCATTGTATCATCATTATACATCATTTATTTCCAGATTTCATCCATGAAAAACCCTAGATCCATCGGTTTCATATTTTGTCCACAATTTCCTTTTTATTTCCAAAAACCCGATTATAACAAAAATCCAAAACTCATGAATTCGACCTCAACAATTCAAGATACCATTTTTATGTGATTATATGATGTATACAAGACCCACAAAAAATATAAACAAGGCCCAGAAAAATCGCTATTATTTTATAGCTCTCGATTTCGATATTAGGGTTTAATAGTTCCTTAATTTTCATTCGATCGATCTATAGTGCATGGCTCGATTTCAATAATTTTTACACGTTATATATGATTAGTATAGCATTAGAAAAATACCAGAAAGTTTATAGATCAAAGGAATCACACGCTATGGATTTGTGTTGCTCGGTTCCAAGTATTTCGACTCCAAAAATCGCCACGCCTAAACGAACGACCCTAGGAATTTGTAGCTATTTTTCTCACCTCCTTTGCACCACCAAGAACTCCATAAAAATGCCTCCTCTCTTCAGAAAAATCAGATGATGTGTGTGTGATTTTTGGTGTGTCGGCTATTTAATTTTTAGGGTTAATTGGAAACATAAATTATGGACTTTGTTATAGATGGTTATGACCGAGTAATATGGGGGAGGGATAGGCTAGAATACCAGTCTTGATGGCCCAAGGGATCAATTTACCTTAATTAACAATTTTCTTAATTTAATTGTAGCTTAAATGTTTTTAAATAAAATCAAATTATAACCTATGTATATAATCGGCCCATGTAGTATTTAAGTGTAATTTATGCTCTTTTGTACATTGTAAAAATATTTGGAGCTTGCCTCAAAATTATCTTGCTTGATTTGTAGTTCGTTTCCAGAGATTCGGGATTAATTCGGTACTTTAATTAAGCTTTAATTAAATTTTAAAGTTTCAGGGGTAATTTGGTAATTTTTGCATGTTTTAAATTTTCGGGTTTTACAACTCTTCCCCTCTAACAGAAAAATTTCGTCCTCGAAATTTGCAAGGACATAGAAATGAAATAGAACGGAAAACAAAACAAGGACATACCAGACGCCTTATCTGCCTGGTCACGAGAAAGCGAGTAAACACGACCGGTAGTAGGAGTAGGAGAAGGAGGATCAAGATATTTCCCAAGTTTTTCCGGATCTCGCCTAGGACAATCTTTCAACTTGTGCTCCCTCGAACCACACCTAAAACAAGCTCCAGAAGTCGTACGACAAAATCCCGTATGGTTCTTCCCACACTGAGGACAACTAGCTGACCCCTGACTGTCGCTGCGCCCCCGATGATCGCCATCCTGCCTAGAAGCTGACCTTGAATCCCGACCTCGCTGATCATGACCACGATCCGCCCGATCTCGTGGTTCCAAACCCCTACTAGATTGCCCCTTCCGCTCATAATCCTGGTCCCGGTGACTCTTATAATCTCTACTCTGGTCCTGCTGACTCTGCCCCCTGGAATGCACCCGATTACCGTCCCTATCCCGCTTATTAGAACCCTCATTTGCATGTAACAACTCAATGTTGCGGGCAGCATCCGCAACAGCAGCCACATCCTCGTGCTCAAAGTTCACGATACGGTCTAATACCCATGTCTTTAATGCCCACTTAAAATGACGTGCCTGACGATGAGCATCCCTAGCAACCTCTGGCCCCACAAAACTGGCCAAACGTAAGAACCTCTGCATAAACTCACCCGACGACTCACGATCCCCCTGACGAATCGTCCCATACTCCCTCTCATACTTCTGCTGCTCCGATAATGGAATATACTGCCTATAGAACACTTCAATGAAATTCGCCCAAGAACAGGTCTCAGCATAATCATCTCCCTTAGCTTGAACAAGAGCAGTCCACCAATTAAGGGCGTCACCTTCTAGCTTGAATGTGGCCAACCGAGTTTTAAACTCGTCAGCACATCCGAGAACCCTGAACAACTTTTCGACATGGGTGATCCAGTCCTCTGCCTCATGGGGAGTGGCAGCAGACTTGAACGAAAGAGGCTTGAGCTTGTTAAACCTCTCAATCCAAACGTGGATACCAACTGGTGGAGCAGCGGGTGGAACAGTGGGTGGAGCAGTGGGTGGAGCATCACCACCACCACCACCAGAAGAACTTGCCCCATTCCTGATGTTATTGGTGACCTGAGTCACCACTTGAGGAATAGCAGCAGCCACAGCAGCGGCTATCATAGCCTCAAAATCAGGGCCATCATCCCCATTAGTGTACTGAGTAAAGCGCGTGTTCACCATCTGAACGATCACAAAATGATTAGCAACTCAAACAGAATATGACAGAGCAGATCGAGAAAATATGACAGAGCAGAATAGGAAAAGAGAGTGCGCGAAAGGAAACCTAATGTCTACCCAATCCTCATAGGCCAATGGCCTAAGCCTAAGGGTTTTCGGGAAACCTAAGGGTCCAACCTGGCTCTGATACCATAAATTGTAACACCCCAACCCGACAAGGGTAAAGATATCACAACAATATGGTTTCACATCAGAACAAGCAATAATAAACAGCGGAAGTCTTAACCTTGAACCAAAGATAATAAGCCAATCAAGACTTATATCAAGATCAACAAGACAAATGAAAGGAAATAAACGAAATACATAACAATCCAGGAGCCAAATCAAGGCATAACAAGACTAAAATTTAAATGGTAGAACAAAGATACTAAGGTCCATGCTTAACTCAAAGTTGCTCCCATCCCAAAGCAAAACCCAGCTTCCTAGCTTAATACCTGCCGCAGGAAAAGAAAATGCGGCTGAGCTACGAGAGCTCAGTGAACAGATATAACGGAAACAAAGCAGTAGTAACGGAATAGTAAAGTAAAAGAAATAATACCAGGTGTAACAAGAGTCAGGAAAAGGAATACAAAAGAGTTACGCAGATATACCAAGAGCTAAGAATGGTTACAATGGTAAAAGTAAATGAAACCAGAACCCACCACAATCCCAAGTCAAATCAAGTCAGGTCAAATGTCAGGTCAAGTATCAGGTCATAAGGTTACAAGGTCTCAGGAAAACAGAAATCCTCTACGAGCCCAAAACATATCAAATCAAATCAAATCATATATCAGGGTGTATGGAGGGGTGACCTCAGCATACCAGGTACAGGGTGAGGGGATACCTCCAGGGGTTGGAGACGCGTTCTCCCAGGATTGTGAAAGACGTGTATCGCACACACTCGTCAGTCACCAAGTAATACAAATAATACAAACAAATCAGGTCAGGTCTAGGATGCATCCATACGCCCCCGCAGGCCACAGGGTCTTCCTCTACTTAACAAATCAAATCAGGTCGGGGACGGTGTAACCAAATCACTAGGGCTACACACTAGTCATGCCGGTGGTGCATCACAGACATGGACATGAAACCCTCATGCCTAGTGGATGGCTCGTAGTCTCAAACTGTGGGTCAAGATCAAGTATCAAGTCTCGGGTATCAAGTATCAGGTGTCAAGTCTCAGGTATCAAATGTCAGGTATCATATCAGGGTTCATATCAGGATTCAAGACAGGAGATAAATGCAGGGGTTCATTATCAGGAGGTCAATATCAGGAAGGTCAAATAATAGAAGGTTCATAATAGTTTATTCAAAGAAATCCTTTTCACATGGTTTTAATAAAATGATCGCTAGAACAGTTTCATAATAAAAGTCTTTTAAGGAAATGTTCAAAACCTCTTCATATACCACTAAAAAGTAGTTATAAAATCCTATGAACCTTCAAGTACCCAAGGTCTTAATTATTCAGGTTATCAGGGTGAACAAGTCATGTCAAGTATCGGAAGAAAACATAGCAGGGTTCAAGTCAAAGGTTCATGGCAAGAGTTCAAGTAAAGGTTCAAGTCAAATGGTTCGTATCAAGTGTATCAAGGTTCAAGTTCAGGTTTATGACAAGGTTCAAGACAAAGGTTAAAGCAAAGGTTCAAATCTACGGTTCACAATACAAGGAAAACATAGCAATGAATCAGGAATCAGAAATGAGACGAAGGCTCCTTACAAGAAGAGCAGAATATCTGTACCTTATTCAAAGCAAAAGCAAACAACGATAGACGAATCACAAGACAAAAGATCACTCCCGCTTCGAACCTAAGGAAGTAGAAGACAGAAATACGAAAGGGGTTTCAGTTATCTTCCCATTATAAGTAACTTCTATTTTTAGTAACTTTCTATTTTTAGCAGGTTTCCATAATTAGTAAGTTACCACATTTAGCAAGATTCAAGTGATATAATTCAAGTCAAGTCTTTAATTAGCTTATTATGGAAGTAATATTCATTTTAACAAGTTACACAAGTTTAGGGTTAATTATGACAAGCCTTCATAGTTCAGGGTTATAAGTGTAAATTTGCCAAAATTCAAGGTTAAAATAGAAATATTATAATTTATCATTCAAATACTTAATTTTCCAGAATTTCACGTTTAGCCTTCAAGTTTCAAATATTTACAAGTTACACCCTTTTATTTAATTATTTTAAAAATTAAACCTTATAATTATATAGATTACAATTTAACCCTTATCATATATGTATTACACATCAAGCCCCTTTTATTTCAATCAATTTATAGAAAATACCCTTCATTTTGATCATGTTACCACAGCCCCTTCAAGTTTCGGTAATTTACATAATTAGTCCTTATAATTTCCAAAAGTATTAATTCGATTCAAAACTTATCCATAATTACATATTAAGCCCTTAAATACTCAAAATTACACATTTCACCCTTCATAATATTAGTTACACCGAGAACCCTTGAGTTTCCAGATTTTACATTTTCAGCCCCTCAATTTATATTTATTTTCAAATCGCCACATAATTTACAAATTAAATCCATATTTCGCTCAATTTACAAATAAGGCCCTCATATAATAATTTTTATATGTTCCCCCTGATCTATAAAACATTACAAAAATATCCCACAAGTTTTATAATTACGAAACACACCCTTAACTATTATTTATCAAATCGGTATATAAATATTTTATCAAAAATCAAACCCTAAACATCCCAATCAATAAGTAATCATTGTATCATCATTATACATCATTTATTTCCAGATTTCATCCATGAAAAACCCTAGATCCATCGGTTTCATATTTTGTCCACAATTTCCTTTTTATTTCCAAAAACCCGATTATAACAAAAATCCAAAACTCATGAATTCGACCTCAACAATTCAAGATACCATTTTTATGTGATTATATGATGTATACAAGACCCACAAAAAATATAAACAAGGCCCAGAAAGATCGCTATTATTTTATAGCTCTCGATTTCGATATTAGGGTTTAATAGTTCCTTAATTTTCATTCGATCGATCTATAGTGCATGGCTCGATTTCAATAATTTTTACACATTATATATGATTAGTATAGCATTAGAAAAATACCAGAAAGTTTATAGATCAAAGGAATCACACGCTATGGATTTGTGTTGCTCGGTTCCAAGTATTTCGACTCCAAAAATTGCCACGCCTAAACGAACGACCCTAGGACTTTGTAGCTATTTTTCTCACCTCCTTTGCACCACCAAGAACTCCAGAAAAATGCCTCCTCTCTTCAGAAAAATCGGATGATGTGTGTGTGATTTTTGGTGTGTCGGCTATTTAATTTTTAGGGTTAATTGGAAACATAAATTATGGACTTTGTTATAGATGGTTATGACCGAGTAATATGGGGGAGGGATAGGCTAGAATACCGGCCTTGATGGCCCAAGGGATCAATTTACCTTAATTAATAATTTTCTTAATTTAATTGTAGCTTAAATGTTTTTAAATAAAATCAAATTATAACCTATGTATATAATTGGCCCATGTAGTATTTAAGTGTAATTTATGCTCTTTTGTACATTGTAAAAATATTTGGAGCTTGCCTCAAAATTATCTTGCTTGATTTGTAGTTCGTTTCCAGAGATTCGGGATTAATTCGGTACTTTAATTAAGCTTTAATTAAATTTTAAAGTTTCAGGGTAATTTGGTAATTTTTGCATGTTTTAAATTTTTGGGTTTTACAGCACTTGCACATTATTCGGAGATCATGGGGGCGTCCCATGATTTGTGTTAACCGCTAGGGATTTGTGACCCACATTCTCCTCCTTGGCGGGAAAGCCTAAGGGAAAAGGGGACGTAGGTATGACCAGGTCAAGGTGCTTCTCCATGCAGGTTCCTTCGAAGGAGATACCCCAAAGGGCTTAGGGCTTCGATTGGCGGATTCTCACATGGTAACCACTTCATAGATGAATGGTTTTACGCCAATGAAACGTGTTAAGAGATTAACCTGGTCCTCCAAAAAGAGGGTTTCGTACAGGCTCGAATGGGTGTCCTTCGACCTGTTCGGAGGGAACATCATCATGTGGTATAAAACTTGTAAAAATGGTGTTGATTTGTGTCATTCATGTGCATTCATGTGCTTGTGTTTACCATAAATCAAAACAATTCTCCACTAAGGGTATTGGCAATGGGCAGCGCTTTACCAGCGGAAAAGGGGGAGGCCGCCGGTGAACACCGCCGCCAACCTCCAAGCCGCTAGAATCCTCCCATTCCAAATCCTGCAAAAGAGGCTGAGTTATGGTGCATCGAAAGCAAAAATATGACCTTTTGGTTTTTAATTTTTGCCCATTGGGGCTTTTAATAGACTTTTTTTTCTTCTTGATTTTCCGGTCACCGGAATCTTCATCATTCGCCAGAAAGTTTGGTTTTTGATGTTGGTTTTTATTGTTGTTGTCACCGGAAAGTTTGGTGTTGTCACCGGAATCTTCAAAATCTTGTTGGTTTGAATGTTGGATTTTCCTGTCACCGGAATCTTCAAAATCTTCATCATTTCCGGTTTTTATTGGTTTAAATGTTGGTTTTTGATTTTGTCACCAGAGAGTTCGTTCTCTTTTTTCTTTTTTTTCTTTTTTTTTTTTTTTTTTTAAATTCAGAAAGTTTTATTTTTAAGTTATTGGATTTTGTCGTATAAAGATTTTAAAAATTGATAATTTGTTTTAATAAATTGTTTAAATATAACATTACATAAATACTAATAAATAAGGAAAATGAGGCATGATTCTGAATCCTCTAGAATCCACCCACTGCCAACACTTTTGGCTTCAGAATCATCCTTCTTTTGCCTGCCACATGGCACTCTGTGATTGGTCAGTGGGAAAGCTCGCAGCACTTAGCAGGTTCCTATCGAAGGGCGCAGATCGATCTTTACCATTTTTCAAAACACTCAAGGGGTGTACAGATAAAAAGAATTTCCAATGGAGTTGTGAGGCAGAGGCCGCTTTCCAGAAGCTGAAAGAGTTCATGAAAATTTTACCAACACTTATAGCCCCAATCAAAGGCGAAGTGTTATTCATGTACATTGCGGCATCCTTCGAAAGCATCAGTGCGGTGCTCTTAGCCGAAAGGGAAAAGAAACAAGTCCCAATCTACTTCGTTAGCAGGGTCCTGCAAGGAGCTGAACTAAATTACCCGGAGTTGGAAAAGCTAATCCTAGCCTTGGTTTAAGCTGCGAGGCGCCTTCAAAGATACTTTCAAGCTCATCCCATCATAGTATTGACTGACAAGCCAATTAAACAAATACTGTCGAAGCCTGAGAAATCAGGTAGAGTGGCCAAATGGGCCATTGAACTGGGAGAACATGACATAGAGTACAAGGGTCGAAACTCCGTGAAAGGTCAAATACTTGCAGACTTTCTCGCTGAAACACCTTCCGGACCTAGTCAAGACAAAGAGATCCCTAAGGAAAAGCCCCCAAAGACGAAGGAGGGGTGGAAATTGTACACAGACGGAGCCTCAAGCTCCGACGGTACAGGAGCAGGTCTAATGTTGGTCAGTCCGGAAGGAAAAGAGTACACTTATGCATTACGTTTTGAGTTCGAAGCTACCAACAATGAAGCTGAGTACGAAGCTTTATTAGCTGGTCTTCGACTTGCAAAGGACATGGAGGTTCGAAATCTCTTAATTTTTGTGGACTCGTAGCTAGTCGCCAACCAAATCAAGGGCTCCTACTAAGCAAGGTAGCCCACCATCAAACAATATTTGGATAAAGCTAGAGAACTCCTTCAAGGGTTCGAGTCCTATGATATAGAGCATGTTCGCAGAAACCAAAATAAGAAGGCAGATGCCTTAAGCAAGCTAGCTTCGATGGCATTTGCTCATCTAACAAAGGTGGTTTTAGTGGAAGTATTGGCCGATAGGTCAATCAAAATAGGCGAAGTGTCTGATGTCATACTTGAAGAAGGCTCCAATTGGATGACTCCAATTAGGGAATACTTAATCAGTGGTAATCTTCCAGAAGATCCTAAGCTCGCACGAAAAGTCAGGGTCAAGGCTCTCCAATATAGGCTTATTGGGGATAATCTCTACAGAATGTCCTTTTTATCTCCATGGCTTCGTTGCGTGGGACCGAAACAGGCTCCGAGCATAATCCATGAGGTTCACGAAGGATCTTGCGGATTGCACGCAGGCCCTCACTCCGTTGTTTCACAACACGTTCTCACCCAGAAACAACACCCAATGTTGAACCTTAGACCTTGATACATCTTTGCGCGCTCGTGGATCGTTAGTTATGTCTATGTAATAACAAACACACTAATAGAAAGTCTCTATTACTTGTATTCTAAAGCGGAAATCAAACACAAGTATAAACACAAATAACTAAGAACGGTTTGATCCTCTATGGATCTTTGATTAATACTAAAACTTGTTTTTCAAAACTCGTACATAATACATAATAATGTGTTCCTTTTATAGACAAGGAACCCTAAACCGTTTCACAAGAAACGTATATTCTAAAAGCTAAATAAGATATGCTTTATCACTTCCTAATTAAACTCATGCATATCCTAACTAATAACAAAATACGCGGAAACACTTCTTCAGCAGAAACATAATACGCAGAATCTCTACTTCTGCAGAAACACTTCTTCAGCAGATTCCAGCTCTTTAGCAGAATCCATCAGCAGTATTTTTCAGCAGAATTCTTACTTAGCAGAATTCCCAACAATCCTCCCCTAATCTTGAATTTGACATGGTTAAGTTCAAGATTCTTCATAGATCTGGAACACTTTAGAATAAGAGGATTGAATTCGAACATCAGCAGCAAAGAATCAAATGAACCATATCTCTATGAATGGCAAAACTTTAAACTTCAGGTCTTTGCAGCAACAAATGACAAAGTGTACATCAAAACAGATTAGTTTCATACTATTCTCATCACTTCCAGGTGTGTTAACTCCTGTGAGAGGTGAATCATTGAAAATAATGGATTTGATGTCTCTTTACCAATAGCCATTACTACTGGAGTAGCCAAATGTTTAAGTCCGAAAACTATAGTACACTGATAACCATATGATTTTGAGCAAATCATCAGCTATAAACGGATTTGAGATGTCTTTACCTGTAGCCGTTTGCTCAGGACTAGTCAATTCTTAGGTTGAATAAATCACCTTTGGTGAATTGATAACCAAATATGGTATTCCACTGCCTTTACCACAAGCCATATACTTGTGGGCTAGCCAATTCTTTGGAATCCAATAAGGATTAATCCATGGTGAATTGATGACCATACAACCCTCAGCAATGAAGCATGGGTGAGTTGCATACCCTATGGTTTTTAGCAAACCATTACAGCTATCAACAGATTTGATGTGTCTTTACCAAAGTTGTACCCTTTGGACTAGCCAACTCTTTGATGGACACAAGTCACATCTGGTGAGTTGATAACCATCAACAGAGTGATATACAACAAACCTGCAGAAAAGTTAGTACAAATATACAATTGTTTTTTTTTTTTTTTTTTTACTAAGAAATAAATGAAATAAAACACACAACAAGGATACAAGATACCAGAATCAAGTAGAAGCTTTGTGTTGCAGAAGCTTGGACTTGATTAACCCAATCAACTGTTCAGCATTAGTCATATCATTTGCCACTGGATTAGGAGGAACTTCCAATTTCCTTCTAAGCATACGTTGCATCAGTTTAATGGACAAAGGATAATGCTGATCAGAAAACATACATACCCTCATACCAGACTTTGTTTCAACAACATGCACATTTGGGATAGGGTAAAATCTCCAAGTATCAACCTTCCACTTATGTGAATTCTTCCAAATTGAGTAGCCTATTCCATTTTGAGATTGAGAATCAAAAAGAACTTGAAGATCTCCCAGTAAGTACAAACCAACACCCTGTGGTGTATGAGTGGCATAATATTCTGTGACAAGTCTATTGAGAGTAATCAAATCTTGCTTATCCACCAAGTAAAGTATTTCTTGCAAGAAAGTAAACTGCATATAGGAATTATCAATCCTATATATGGTGTTAAGCTGTCCATCAATCAATGTCCATTGTACCAAAACACTACAAGAACCCTCAGGAAAAGATTCAGAAGAATCCACTTTGATAAATGTTGTATCAGCAGATTGTAGGTCCACATGCTTAGAAGAACTACCCTTATGAGACTTATGAACTCCAGAGGTCTGCTTCCTAGCTAATCTTACTGATCTCCTGATGGCGATGCGTCTTTTGTGAGACATCCTTTTCTTCCTCCTACCAGGTATATAAATTCCCATAGAAAAAGAAGAACTTACATTCTCAGATGCACCAGAAGCATCTTCAGTAGGAAAAGAAAATGTAGGAACAGAGGAAATTGGAACAGAACCACCTACTTCATACAATTTATCAAACTCATCTCTAGCCTGTCTAGACTTAGCAGCTTCTTATTCAGCTCTCCTAACCATATCTGCATTATAGTTGGAAAGATGTGATCCTTCTTGTTCAGCAGATGCAGAAGAAGGAATGGTATCAGGCTCAATAGATGTGTCAGCAGCACTTGATGAAGCTTAAGGAGAAACAAGAATAGAAGGATTATCAGCTCTTATTGTGGATTGTCTCTCAGATGCTTCCTCAGTAGGAATGGAAGGTGCAGCAATAGGTTCAGCAGATTGTATCCCTTCAGGAGGTGTCTCAGTAGAAACAGCATGAGTGCTCAGCTGTTCTCTATCACCAGAAAATGAAGTAACAATCTCAACTGTCTTGAGTCTTTTAGCTTCTGGAGCATTCACACTTGCAGCATTCCTCTTCAATTGATTAGAAGCTGGTTTAATACTCTTCATAATCCTATTATATAGACTTGTCAATTCAGATTCAGGTAAAGCCCAGACTTGCTTCTTGGTCAAACCAGAGTTATAGATAGAAGTATATTGGTTATAGACCACATTTCTCATATAAGTCTTCATTTGAGCCTCAGTCTGTGGTTTCTCTCTCTTTGCTTTGGCCTTCTGTGCAACAATAGCCTTTCTCTTTTCAGCTGCAGCTTTCTTCTTTTGTTGACCAATAGCCATCATTTGTGCAGGAAAGTTCTCACTATTAAAATCAGCTCCCAAAATTCTTTGAGCAAGAGTAGGATTTGAAGCAGTTTGTAAAGTGTAAGAATCCTACTGCTCATCAGTAAAATGAACTGATTGTTCATCCAGTTCTCTTTGTCTTTCAGGCGGCAAATTTGAAGTAAACTGATCCGCAAGCTTTTGTGCCAATGCCTGACTCTTCATCAGATCTTCATAATCTTTCAGCATTCTTGCTTGCGCAATCCTCTCTTTGTCATTCACAAGGTTAGGATCAAAATTCTCCTCATCCAACACTCCTTTCCCCTTGTCAGGGAGAATCATATCAGAAACATTGGTAGTAGGCTCATCAGAAGAATTGTAACACCCCAACCCGACAAGGCAAAGATATCACAAATATATGGTTTCACATCAGAACAAACATAGCATTCAATAATAAAACAGCGGAAGTCTTAACATTAAATCCAAAATAAGTCAACATGACTTATATCAAATGCAAGACAAAATAACTGAAGTACAAAATCCAATATTCAAATGCCTAAACAATGGCATATCAAAATAAATAGAAATCCAGATGGTAAAGCTAAAATCACTAAGGTCAAAACTCCAAATCAGATTGCTCTCATCCCAAGCTAAAACCCAGCTTCCTAGCTTAAGTACCTGCCGCAGGAAAAGAAATGCGGCTGAGCTACGAGAGCTCAGTGAACAGATATATAGATAATAGAAATGATAACAGATAGCAGTACAGAACAAATCAGGAATACAGATCATACAGATACAGAATCAAAGTGAAAGAATAGGAAAAGAAATAAGGAACAAGAAAAGAATGAAGAAGAGATAATGAAACAAATCAGGTTAAGGAAAACATAAATCCATCACGAGCCCAGATAACAGATAATACCATAGCATAACCATATAATTCAACAAACCTGTGTAGAGTGGCCAACTCCCAGATAATGTGAGTGACGTGTATCGCACACACCATCAGTCACCAGATATAATAATAACATATACATAAACAGATAACAGAATCAGAACTAGGATGCATCCATGCGCCCCCGGTGGCCAGAAACTCCTTAACACACCAGATAAAATAAATCAGGGATGGAACAGGTCATCACTCTCCTGCCCTAGAGTCATGCCATCGGTGCATCAATGACATGGACATGAAACCATCATGCCTATTGATTGGCTCGGATATCAAACTGTAGGTCAGAGATCAGAGGTCAAATGAACTATCAAAATCAGAAAGTCATGTCTTAAGGGTACATGGCAAAAAGGTTCATGTTAAAGTCCAGAAATATCAATGGTTCAAATCAGAGTTCAGACAAAGGTTCAGAATGGAAATTCATAGCAGAAGGTTCAACAAAGATTCAAGTCAAACAGATCACAACAGAGATCCACAAACAGAGGGGAACATAGCAATGGTATAGGGAATCCTAATAAGGAAAAAGAAATACTGAGAGAAAAGGGAAAGAAACACCCTTACTGAAATAGGGCAGAATATTTGTACCTTATTAGCACAGCAGAAAATCAAACAAACACAGAACAATATCAGGACTTCTCCTTCTTCACACCTAAGGAAGAGGAAGACAGAATTACTAAAGTTTCTTATTCAGATTATTCCTTTTTAGTTTATCTCTTCATTTTATGTACTTTCTATTTTTAGTAACTTTCCAGATTTAGTAAGTTCCCATAATTAGCAGGTTTCCAGAATTAACAGATATTATCATTTCAGATTAGGTTTAACCCTGATTCAAAGATTATTATGGGATAACAGTATATTTTATCAAGTTACAGAAGTTTAGGGTTAACTATGACAATTATACAAAGTTTAGGGTTTTAAATGTAACTTCATTAATTTCCAAGGTCATTTGTGGAAATACTTCAAGTTACAGAATTATACAGTCATTTTATTCAGAATTACATTTTATTCCCTTAAGTTTCACAATTTACAGATTACACCCCTTTAGTTACATAATTTACAAAATCAACCTTATAATTACATATTTTACAAATTAAACCCTACAATATCCATATTTACCAAACAAACATATTATATTTCATAATTACAGAATATACCATCAGAATTTAGTACATTACAGATTAGACCCCTCAGAATTCAGAATTTACATATTTAGTCCTTTAAGTTTACAAAATATATATATTAAATCATAATTTAATAACCATTACATATTTAACCCATAAATCCTCAAAATTACACAATAACCTTTTTATATCAGTATTTACTCAAAATAACCTCAATATTTTAGATTTACACTTTTGGTCCCTCTCTTTTATTTAATTTCCATTCGTACCCTTTAATATCTATTTAATTCATTATATTGCAATATTTACACTTAGAACCCCAAAGTTATATTTTTCCCACATTCTTATAGATGTGTATGACATTACAAAAATATCAGAAAATTATGAAAATTTACAGATAATTCTAAAATAATATTAGAAAGATAAGAAAAATAAAATCAAATGTTGACTAGGCCCAATAAGCAGATTTGGGCTAATAAGCAGTTGACAATAAGCCCAAAAATAAGCTAATGAGCACTAAAATTAACCAACTGATCAGGACAAGTTAAAACAACTAAAATAAGCTTAAAACAACTGATAATACATAAATAGCACAAAGGATTAAGCAAATGAACACTTGGCTGCTAGTGGAATTCAAAACAGAAACTCAGAAATCAGGTAAACTTTAAGGGCAATTTAAGCACTTGAATAAGCTACTGAGATGCCATATTTTGGGGGCAAAAGTTAGCTTGGCTTATGAGCTATCTAAAAATCACAAAAGCCCTATCACAAGCTAGCCAATTGAGGTCTGATTTGGTGCTAGATCAGCAACATAAAAACACTGAGTCTGCTGATGTGTCTGTTTGTGCAGACTTGCACAATATTGTGCACAGACCAAAGGGCAACTAAACCAGCTATTGATTACTTCTAATAGAGTCAAATGAGACTCAGAAAAGTCAAGAGCAAGGACCAAACTAGCTTGTGGCTAGTATGAGCTTGTTTGATCTCTTGGCAGTCCAAAATCAACACAGATGGTTCAAAATGGCTAAACCTAGTTAAATGGCTGATCAAAGGTTCACAAGAGCTTCTAGGGACTTAGATAAGCTTATGCAAACTTGGGCTTATGGTCAAGCTACAGTACAACAGCCTTTGGCCTATGAAACAGTCAAAACCAAACACTCCTTAAGGATGTGTCTGTTTTGATTTTACAAAGGAAATCCAAAACTTTAAACTAAAAGCCTATATATTACTGATTTAATGACTTATATGAACACTAATAATCAACTTATATCACAGAAATAAGCATATTAATAAGCTAAACTAGATGAGGCTGATTTTGGTCTATTCTATGATTTTTAAGCAAAGTGGAAAACAAATTATATAGCTACTGATTTTATTGATCAAGTATGATCACAAACTATCAATAAGCACAAAACAACAACAATAAGCTACTTATAAGCAGATCCACAGTACTATGCAAATTATGGAAAAATCCAAGAAAAGCTCACAACTGATCCTGCTAATGGAAATGAGAACAAGGAACCAAGGACCAATCTAACTTGTTAAAAACAAGCTAGATAACCCAGAGAAGCTTCTTGAACTAGCTTATCCACCCAGAAACAACTTATTGCTCATTGGTTTGACTTTTCTTGACTTTCTTCAATTCTTGAATTCAGAACATGTTTATACTACAAATAACTTACAATAAGCTATAAGAAGCTTATATAAGTTATTTAAAACAGCTAAGAAGCTATTTTATACACTACTTATTAAGTTTCTAATTCTCAGTACACAGGGAAATAAGAAAACTTGGAATTTTAAGTAACTAATGATAAATAATCAAAAACAACAACAAATACACTAGAATTAACTTGTATTGATTGATGAAATTTGAAATTACAAAGTACTCTACTGGGAATGAAAAATACGAATTATGCTAATTATTCTACTTTTTTTATTTCGACTACATTACACACTATATATACATAAATTAAAGTGGGATAATCCTTGGTCGACATCCTGAACAAATCCCCATCATTGAATTAGCTCAATTTCATCTCCTTCGTCCACTTGTAAAATTGGCGGGAAAATTGGACTTTGGCAATCTTTCTGATTTAACTAGTGGGAGAGTGGGAGAGAAGCATTTATTGCTTTTGGATGTGTTAGGTGGAGTGTAGGAGGAGGGGGAATGAGGTGGATGGTGGTTTTGGGTGAGCTGGGGGGTGAGTAACTGGTTTTGGCGGGTATGGTGGTATAAGGGAGACGGGTTTGACTTTGTTTGACTGAGTTGTTAAACTCAGTCAAACAAAGGGTTGGGGTTGGGCTTGTTTAAGTTGGGCTTGGACAATGGGTTAGTGACTGGGTTGGATTTATTGGGTAAATGGGATAGGTTGGGCAGGTTTGTTTATTTTGGGTTTAATGGATAGATCCGGATTTTGGTTTAATAAATAAGCATAGGGACCAATCTTGTAATTTACTGAAAGTTGAGGGCTTGAATTGTCATCTTTCCAAAATATCTTCAAGGGACTAAACCTGCCACAATTCAATAATACAAGGACCATATTTATTTTTCTCAAAGTTTTTAAATCCCAGGGACCATTTTTGTCATTATGCAAAGTTCAGGGACTAAACTTGTAATTTTATGAAACTTCACACCAAAGGACTATATATGTTTATTTGTGATTAAAAAGGACCTTTGGTGAATTTTTCAATGTTTTGAATAACCAGGGACTAGTTTTGACAATTTTTGAAAGTTGAGGGACTGAAACTGCCAATTATGCAAACTTTGTTCGTTTTTCAACTGTTTTTAAACATTTTGCATCTGAAACATATAAAACACAATTTTGTGATAATTTCAGTATTATGATGCATTTCTGAGTGTTTTTGGATGTTTTGGCAGTTCAGATTAGGTAAAAATGATGAGTATTTAGACACTCATCAATCCCCCACACTAAACTATTGCTAGTCCCTAGCAATATTTTATGAAGATTTAATGGATTTGAAAGACTCTTTACCAAAAGCCATTACTTCTGGAGTAGCCAATTGTTTTAGTTCAAGTAAGAACTTTGGTACAATGATAACCAAGTGATTTTGAGCAAACCACAAGCTGTCAACGGTTTTGATTTGTCTTTACCAGAAGCCGTTTGCTTCTGGACTAGCCAACTCTTAGATAAATTATCAATATTATCTTTGGTGAGCTGATTACCAATCATGGATTTTCACTGCCTTAACCACAAGCCATAACCTTGCGGGCTAGCCAACTCTTCACTTATGAAGATATGGTGAGTCGAATACCATACAATTTTGGGCAAATTGCAAGCCATCAACGGATTTGATATATCTTTACCAAGAGCCGTTTGCTCCTGGATTAGCCAATCCTTATGTGGGTTAGACATGGCGGACTGATAACCATTTGTTGTGTTTAGTGCACAGCACTTCCACTAAAAAAAATTTTTTAAATTTGGCCATTTTGGGGGAAAAAGGGACTAAAATGGAACATTTTTGATGAAATTCGCCAGAATTTCCCCCCCCCCCCCCCCACACTTGAACTGAATATTGTCCTCAATATTCAAAGTCCCGGCTATTATGCCGAATCCTTGAACGTAAAAAGATAACATTTCTTAGCCAAGTGGGGTAAACACTACAGTTATTCTGTTTTTTTGGTATATACAATTTTCATTTGGTTTTTAGATCTATATACAAAATGTGGGGCACACCCCCACACTAAGGTGGTAGAAAGGGGTAAGAAAAGTGAAACACGGGAAAAACCCATGTTATGGCTACTGTTTATTGATTACCGAGTCGCTAGCTTGACTCGACCCCAAATTGAGTGGATTCCTCCCGAACAGTCAGGTTTATCACGCAAGCTAACCGCTTGTGAACGGTTAACTGTAACAAAGGGCTCCTGAACAGCCCGGGAGAAAAAACAATTTAAAAGTTTATGGGGAAGTAAGAGACCAGGAAATCCGGCATTTAAACCAATGTTAGATGGACAATGCCGGGGTCAAAAGTAACATCCTCACTCCCGAATGAGTGAAAGATAGGGGAAATCACCGGGTAGGTGAAGGGAAGAAGAGAGATCTGAATAGCAATTAATACAAGAACTTCCTCCTCAAGAATTGCAAGTGGAGGAGGCAAGTCCTTAAACTGGATCTCAGGACATTTATCAGTTTTTTCAACTGACTTGATTTTCTTTTTATGAAGTTGTTTTGGTGGAAGAGGGGGAGATGAATCTTCGTTTAACAAATTTTCTAGAAAAAGAATATCCCCCTCAGGATCAAGATAGTTATCATCAACCTCATGCGGAGGTGAACTATCTACAGCGAGAAAAGCATCGACTTCATCCCAAAAGGGATCACTTCCCTCAACCGAAGTGAGAGAAGGGGAAGAGTCGGCTATGATATGTTGAGAAGATGTGGTGGGATCCCCACTCACAGAATTATGAAAATAACCAAGATTTTTTTGAGAGTACTCCTTTGAAGAAATGTCAATGACATCGATTCGGTTAACCGAAGCATAATCAAAATTGGAGGAGTACTTCGATGTTTGATCATGGTTAAAAGTAACAGCTTCCTTATCCACACGCAAAGTGATTTCATGCTTAAATACATCAATAAGAGCATGGCCCGTTTTTAGGAATCCTCTTCCAAGAATCAGAGGAACTTTTTGGTCTGCGTCGAAATCAACAACCACAAAGTCAGCTGGAAAATGGAACTTTCCTATTTTCACAAATACATCCCCGGCAACGGCGCCAAAATTTGATCCGCCCCAAACCAACACTTATATTTAAACAAATGCAGACTCGGAACAGGATGCTCGTGTGTAGTGTGAAACCAGGCAAGTGATCACCCGGGTCGTTTCCCAACGAGGTGTGAATGGAAAACTGTGCAAAGCTAGGATTAAAGTGATTGATGAATCAGATATTTTTGAATTTTGCTTTATTTAACAATTCTAAATAACAAATTAAAAACAGATATACACAGGAAATTTAAACGCGAATAAATTAAACTTAAAACGCGTAACGAAAAAGCTGAAATGGGACAAAAACTAAAATTTATAAAATTTAAATCCTAAAAATGTAAAATAACTTAAAACTTATTTAAAAATTTAAATTATATTTTTTTACACTTTTTATTTAATTATTATTAATTATTAATTATTTAATAACTATTTAAACAATTTAAATTTATAAAAAATACTAAATGTACAAAGAAAAATATGAAACTTTTTCTAAAAATATTACTAAGTAAATAAAAGCTAAGAAAATTATAAAAATGAAAATTACTTAATTAAAATTTAAAAAGATAAATTCTATTAAATAGAAGCGATCACTTTATTTCTATTTTTGATTTTCTTAAGGTCTAACAATATTTTTATATTTTTCCTAGATTAAAAATGATAAAAGAAAATTATGAAAATTGGATTTATATTTTTCTGATTAATATTCTATTTATTATGATTTAATTACTATTATAAACTACTTAAAATGATTAAAAATATTAAAACTGCTCAGAAAATTATGAAAATTTACAGATAATTCTAAAATAATATTAGAAAGATAAGAAAAATAAAATCAAATGTTGACTAGGCCTAATAAGCAGATTTGGGCTAATAAGCAGTTGACAATAAGCCCAAAAATAAGCTAATGAGCACTAAAATTAACCAACTGATCAGGACAAGTTAAAACAACTAAAATAAGCTTAAAACAACTGATAATACACAATTAGCACAAAGGATTAAGCAAATGAACACTTGGCTGCTAGTGGAATTCAAAACAGAAACTCAGAAATCAGGCAAACTTTAAGGGCAATTTAAGCACTTGAATAAGCTACTGAGATGCCATATTTTGGGGGCAAAAGTTAGCTTGGCTTATGAGCTATCTAAAAATCACAAAAGCCCTATCACAAGCTAGCCAATTGAGGTCTGATTTGGTGCTAGATCAGCAACATAAAAACACTGAGTCTGCTGATGTGTCTGTTTGTGCAGACTTGCACAATATTGTGCACAGACCAAAGGGCAACTAAACCAGCTATTGATTACTTCTAATAAAGTCAAATGAGACTCAGAAAAGTCAAGAGCAAGGACCAAACTAGCTTGTGGCTAGTATGAGCTTGTTTGATCTCTTGGCAGTCCAAAATCAACACAGATGGTTCAAAATGGCTAAACCTTGTTAAATGGCTGATCAAAGGTTCACAAGAGCTTCTAGGGACTTAGATAAGCTTATGCAAACTTGGGCTTATGGTCAAGCTACAGTACAATAGTCATTGGCCTATGAAACAGTCAAATCCAAACACTCCTTAAGGATGTGTCTGTTTTGATTTTACAAAGGAAATCCAAAACTTTAAACTAAAAGCCTATATATTACTGATTTAATGACTTATATGAACACTAATAATCAACTTATATCACAGAAATAAGCATATTAATAAGCTAAACTAGATGAGGCTGATTTTGGTCTAATCTATGATTTTTAAGCAAAGTGGAAAACAAATTATATAGCTACTGATTTTATTGATCAAGTGTGATCACAAACTATCAATAAGCACAAAACAACAACAATAAGCTACTTATAAGCAGATCCACAGTACTATGCAAATTATGGAAAAATCCAAGAAAAGCTCACAACTGATCCTGCTAATGGAAATGAGAACAAGGAACCAAGGACCAATCTAACTTGTTAAAAACAAGCTAGATAACCCAGAGAAGCTTCTTGAACTAGCTTATCCACCCAGAAACAACTTATTGCTCATTGGTTTGACTTTTCTTGACTTTCTTCAATTCTTGAATTCAGAACATGTTTATACTACAAATAACTTACAATAAGCTATAAGAAGCTTATATAAGTTATTTAAAACAGCTAAGAAGCTATTTTATACACTACTTATTAAGTTTCTAATTCTCAGTACACAGGGAAATAAGAAAACTTGGAATTTTAAGTAACTAATGATAAATAATCAAAAACAACAACAAATACACTAGAATTAACTTGTATTGATTGATGAAATTTGAAATTACAAAGTACTCTACTGGGAATGAAAAATACGAATTATGCTAATTATTCTACTTTTTTTATTTCGACTACATTACACACTATATATACATAAATTAAAGTGGGATAATCCTTGGTCGACATCCTGAACAAATCCCCATCATTGAATTAGCTCAATTTCATCTCCTTCGTCCACTTGTAAAATTGGCGGGAAAATTGGACTTTGGCAATCTTTCTGATTTAACTAGTGGGAGAGTGGGAGAGAAGCATTTATTGCTTTTGGATGTGTTAGGTGGAGTGTAGGAGGAGGGGGAATGAGGTGGATGGTGGTTTTGGGTGAGCTGGGGGGGTGAGTAACTGGTTTTGGCGGGTATGGTGGTATAAGGGAGACGGGTTTGACTTTGTTTGACTGAGTTGTTAAACTCAGTCAAACAAAGGGTTGGGGTTGGGCTTGTTTAAGTTGGGCTTGGACAATGGGTTAGTGACTGGGTTGGATTTATTGGGTAAATGGGATAGGTTGGGCAGGTTTGTTTATTTTGGGTTTAATGGATAGATCCGGATTTTGGTTTAATAAATAAGCATAGGGACCAATCTTGTAATTTACTGAAAGTTGAGGGCTTGAATTGTCATCTTTCCAAAATATCTTCAAGGGACTAAACCTGCCACAATTCAATAATACAAGGACCATATTTATTTTTCTCAAAGTTTTTAAATCCCAGGGACCATTTTTGTCATTATGCAAAGTTCAGGGACTAAACTTGTAATTTTATGAAACTTCACACCAAAGGACTATATATGTTTATTTGTGATTAAAAAGGACCTTTGGTGAATTTTTCAATGTTTTGAATAACCAGGGACTAGTTTTGACAATTTTTGAAAGTTGAGGGACTGAAACTGCCAATTATGCAAACTTTGTTCGTTTTTCAACTGTTTTTAAACATTTTGCATCTGAAACATATAAAACACAATTTTGTAATAATTTCAGTATTATGATGCATTTCTGAGTGTTTTTGGATGTTTTGGCAGTTCAGATTAGGTAAAAATGATAAGTATTTAGACACTCATCAGCCTCCAACATCTTTCCCCCAACATTTTCAAAGTAAATATCAATTCCTTCAAGAAAGTACCTCATAGTTTAAATAAAAGAACAATCTCGTTAGCTATTTGATATCGGTTATGCTCTATCTTAGATGACAATTATGCTTGACACCAGTGGTGAAAACTAAGAGGATTGGATAACGGGTCAAAATGTGTTTTTTTTTTTTAGCATTCGTAAATGCTGTTCAGGCAGGGGTTGCAGCACGTTCACTTTGTGTCCATATCAAAAGGTGTTGAAAGTAACTAATGCAGTAAATAGGACGCTGCTTGCATAAAAAATATATACTTTGGACAAATTTTGCTCATTTGACCCGTTCCCTTTATTTGTTAAAATTTTCATTTGACCCCATTAAAATACAACATACCCCAAAATGTCTTATTGAATAGTAAATGAGTCAAAATTGAAATCTTTATTTCAGACTAACCTCTTTAGAGCTGCATCGAGATCATGCTCTTCCTTGTAGTTAAAAGCCTCGTCAAATCCAAACTTATTCCTCAGTAGATCAACCTTGGGTGATTATAGTAATATTTATAATTATTTTGAGACCAAAAAAAAAAAAGCCACACATGGCGGCTTATGAGCTTACCATAAAAACATAAGGGTTTTTGCTAACAACAGCCCTTAGGGTTGTCATTAACAACTAATTAACGAAATTTATGTTCAGACATTACACAATGTTCAAATAAGATCATTCAAAATCACTAACAATTTGCTAAAATATCTCAAATAAAAATACAAATACACTCTTCCTATTGGTTATATTAGCCAAAAATGTGGCACTTGTCTTTAATTATGTCTTAATATCAAAAGATTTTGTGGAGATTTGGTTGTTAACAACAACCCTAAGGCCTGCTGTTATCATTTTCTAAAACGAATAAATGGTTAAAAGCCGCCATGATACTAGGAGCAAAAGTAGAAAGTTAAGCAATTAAAGTTTAATTGCACCAACCTTTTCTTTTGTACAAGCACTGCCAACAACATAACATCCGGACAACTTTGCAAACTGCCCAACGAGCTGACCAACTGCACCTGAAGCTGCTGAAACATAAACATATTCTCCTTTCTTTGGTGCAAAATCTCATACAGACCAACATAAGCAGTCATGCCAGGCATCCCTAGAAACAATCCGAAAGAAGAAAATCAGGAGAAGGTAAACGTCAACATGTCAGGTTGAACATGTACTTCAACACTAATGTTGAACCAAGTGACAAAATGAACGGATCCAGCAGTTTTAGTATGGAGTGAACACACTGCTGGTTTTAGTATGCTGTTTCGGGTTGCCGAAATACTTTTTGATTAGAGTTTATTTTTACGAATTGTTAACGGTGTCAAATATCATATAGGGGCTTGTATTAGTAAACAATATACATTAGCAAGTTTTGACTTGTTTGATCCAGTTTATAAATAACTAACACTCCTAATAATATATCTTTGCCGCTTGACTATTAGAGATAAACTATAACCCGAAATGACCCATTCATCAAATGGGTTGAAACTGTCACCTCTAGTTCTTTATAACATAAAAACATACCAAGAATTCCGGTGTAATATGAAAGAGGCACATCCGTAAGTTGAATCTTGAATAGATTATCAGGAGCATTGATAACGCTATATTCCTCCCATCCGGTCCATCCCCAAACTAGTTCACCTTTCTTGAAGTTGGAATGCCAAGAATCCATAACTTTAGCCACTCCAAATCCTACTATAGGCTGCAAAATGATATATAATGGTATACATGAAAAAATAAAAGTAGCTAATAAGTCATAACCTCATACTATACTAGGAAATTAAAGGTGATGAAGACGGAGTTACATACCGAACCAGGAGTGAAAGAGTCAACATAACTGCCATGAGGCTTGCTCATTCGACCACGCATGTAAGGATCACATGAAAAATAAAGGTTCTTAACGAGAATGCTTATTCAAACGTTGGAGGCATGCTTTGGGAAGGAAGGAGAAAGTAGCCAACGGTTATATATAACCGTTTGGCATTGATTCAAAAAAAAAAAAAAAAAAAAAAAAAAAAAAAAAAAAACTTTACCCCTGAAAATCCTATAAAAAACCCCTTATTCTACCATTTTTCACACACACTTCCAATTCAATAATACTCAACTTTCTTTCAATTATGGATCCAAACAATCCCAACGACACCTATTACGACCCTTATGATGTTTTTTTTTCAAGACGATCAGGAGCGCTATCTTCGGGGTTATACGACATATGAACAATTTGTAGCTCTGTGAGATCAAGAAGCCAGGGGATCGGGATCGGGTCCTAAGAGGACGAGGGCATACATACCACGTGAACGATAAGCGGCAGAACAACGTTTAATCGATGACTACTTTGGCGACGATAACACTCCTCCTAAATATCCCGAAGAGAATTTTAGGCGAATATATCGTATGAGTTCTAGACTTTTTAATAAAATACTCAACAATATTTTAAGTTATGTGGTAGGTTTTTTTTTATATATATATACATTTTGTTTTTTTAATGTAATGTGTGTTTTTTTTAATGTAATGAAGTTTATTTTAGTTATATTGTGTATGTTTTATTTTATGAATAAAAAAATAAATAAAAAGAAAAAAAAGTGGACGACGGCACCACATTTTCTGGTGCCGTGGGATTTCTGGTGCCATAGAGATTTTTGCTGACGTGGTAGGGAATTTTGAGCCATGACACGAATCCATGGCTCTAGGGTACCCAGTGCTCTTAATATTAACGATGAAATAGTATTATCATGGGGATAAATGATGAATAATCAATGTTAAGTTATATAAGTTGCCTAAGGCATGTAAAAGAAAAACCGATACATAGCGAGCAGAGAAGTCGGTCATAACTCCAAGTAGGTGTGTCATGAAATATAAGTGAAACAAGTATTTCATGCATGAAACATAACAGAGAGCACGGTCGTCTTTGAGTGTGTGCAAGGTGCGCAACCGCTCAAGGCCTAGAGTCCTCAAAATTTGTCTCATTGACAATTGTATGTAAGCATACACATATTTTTTACAAAGATAAACAATACGTATATAGATGAGAAAAAATCTTAAATAAGTAATATGTTGAACGTTTAGATAACTAATTGCATTATATCAAAAACGGTGACAATTTATATATAAAATTTCTTATCGAAAAGTCTCATTATGTAATTTCGTTTAGGGCCCTCAAATTTTTCAAAATTGAAGGACGGCCTTGATAGAGAGGAATAAGGGCGTCTTGAACTAAAATCGAATAACAGATAGTCAGCATGGGTCAAATACGCAAGAAAGAAAACAAAGTTGCATCATAGTTAGAGCATCTCGTCTTTCAAAGTGCATATAACTTTAATGGCCGATAATTTTCAATAAAGGTCCTATGGTTTATACCCCATTTGACCAGTTTTGACCTTTTTTTTTTTTTTGGTTGTGTTAAATCTACCAAAAAGTGTGGTCAACATAGTTTTTATCAATACTTAACTCATCACCAAAATTCATACAATGACCCTTAGTCAACATCTCGGGAGTACAATTACTTTTTTCTGCCACATTCATTAATTAAACGCAGTCAACACACACTTTGGAATGAGTTCTCATATCTAATACCTTCTAACTGTAATACATTTAACTACCGTGATTACTGATAATTACTATATAAATTTTGGTTAATTTTGATTTTTAAACAGAGTTAACTTCTATACCCATTTAAAGTATTATTTTTACACTTACTAAAAATTTTCCACATATAACACAGTCAACATCACAAGGTAATTAGTAACAATTGTTATATAGTTTTCTAACTTAGCATTCTAACCATCTACAAGACTTTTTTAGATATCTAATCCGCGACAAATCCAAACACGACCTGACAAGGTATGCTGGTAGATAGGCGGAAAAAATAGGGTGTTTGTTGGCGGCGTTTGGCAGGGTAAGATGGTTGTGGTTCGTGGTGGTATTGAACAGCCCCTTTACTCAACAAAGTAGTAATCTTCCACAAAGTAGTAAGTTCTCTTAACCATTTGATTTTGACTCAAATAAATAAGAGAAAACTGACCATGACAAAATAAACCTGCTGATGAATTTGTTGATGCAAATAATGTTCTAAAAACGTTGTTTATATCTTTCGATTACTTCACGTTTTGAGGATGACAAAATGTGAAATCATGATACGTTAAAATCAACGTAAACAAGTCTTTAATCGGAAGATCCCGTTTCTACGCAAATCACTCTTGAACAAAGTTACAACTTGAACTAGTGATCAAAGTAGTGAATTTATGTTTTGAAAATTCACATTTTAAATGGGACAAAACATTTTTTGAAAAATATACATGACAAATTATTTTTGAAATATTAAGAAATGTTTTAATGGAAAAATAAGTTTGAAAATCACAACAGCTATTTTTCCCCCCAAATTCAGCTCCAACCTTCCCCAAATAAGTTTTCACCAGAAAAGACAAAATTTGGAGCGTCCTAGTCTACGACGGCTCCACGGTACCATTAAATTTAACGGAGCCGTGGGGTATTTAAAGGAGCCGTCCGTACCATTTTTTCTGTAACGTTCAGATTTTTCTTGCCTATAAATATCAACCCCTTTCACAGTTTTAGGCACCCTTCACACACAGAAAAATCCCTTAGCTTAATCCTCTCAAACCTTTCACTTCTTTAGGTTAGTTTTCTTTGTTTCAAGAGTGATCCAATCATCCTTCAAGTGATCCTCTTCATACCTCTTCATTAGCAAGAGAAGAACACAAGTATCCTAGTAGATACAAGGTGTTGTCATCCCTCTTCATTAGCAAGAGAAGAACACAAGTATCCTAGTAGATACAAGGTGTTGTCATCCCTCTTCATTAGCAAGAGAAGAACTCAAGTATTCAAGAAGATACAAGAGTTGTAGTTGTTAGGTTTTGTAACACTTGTTACATCCTTGATTGTATCTTAGCATACATCAAGATTATCTTTCTTTTGTGAGAGTGAGAGTGAAGATCAAGTGTGATCTATAGAGATAGTGAACATCTCTTATAGCCATTGGGCTTGTGTGATTGATCAAGAAGATCAAGGGTCGATAGATTAGTGTTAGTTGAGTAGAGTGAAGTGAGTGTTGATCATTGTGATCGTGTTGAGATCTTGGTGATCTCTTGAAGCCATTGGGCTTGTGTGTTTGGTCACGTGGACCTTTGTAGATTGGTGCTAGCTAAGATTAGCACTCGACATCTAGCTTAGTGTCGGTAATAGGATAAGCGACATGTACGGTTTTCTCCGCCTGAAGGGAGGTTGTTGATATAGTGTTTGAAACTCTCGAGTGTGGTACTCGGGGAGTGGAGTAGGGCGAAGAAGAGCTTCGTAGCCGAACCACTATAAATCCTCTGTCTCGGTTTGATCTTTCCAACTCTACTCTTTACTTTTATTTGTTATTATTACTTTGCTTAGTGTGTAGTTCATATTGGTGTTAATTGATTACACATAGAGTTCGAATTAAAGTTTCCAATAGCCAACTTTTAAAACAAGATTTATAAAAGAATTTTAAACCGGTAAACTATTCAACCCCCCTTCTAGTTTCTCACAGAATTACTTGTGTTATCATTGAATTTTGCATCAAAACAACTATTTCAGTTAAAAATATCTAACATAAATTATTCTACTTGCAGAACATGATCAAAACGATTCTAGTGTTAAGAGTACAACGAATTCATCTATTTTTTCCATCCATAGATTTTCAAGCAAAATACAAACGATTTATTTTTCCGACCGTTTGATTTTGACTCAAATCGAAATCCAAACCATTTTATTCGGTTTAACCGCGACCCAAATCATTTGTTCGCGACCCAAACCATAACCAAAACCATTTGATTTTGACTCACACCGATCCATACAAGGTTGTGAATCGGTGTGGTTATCACCCTTACCTCTAGATCTAATTTTCACGCTTACCAAGACAAGAAAAACAGGACAAGAAGTGGCGTTGGTGGCGCGTAGGGTAGGATTAACGCGCGTTGATCACGGATTCGACTTCACAACAAGGTTTTAATGGTGGGTTTGGTGGTGTTTTTGTTGTGGGAGTGGCGGTGTGACTCGGTGGTGGCGGTTTAATGGTGACGGCGGCGTTTTTTAGTTTAGGGTTTTATAAGAAATGAAGGGAGAGAGAGGAGAGAAAAGGGATGGGGGTGGGGCTTTTTTTTTATTAGAAAAGAAATGAGTGATATAAGTGATATATCACAGTATATATTGATCTTGATTGCCTTTTTTGAGAGACATAGTTCATACGTTCCAGATAATAATAGCAAAGATTTGATGAAGTATATTCCAGGGCTTTTCCATCGATACATCATAAGTTTTCATGATGTGTTTGGTGATGGAAATTGTGGATTTCGGTCAGTTGCCGTCGGTCTTCGTCTCAACGAAAATAGGTGGTCACTAATTCGACAACATTTGTTGGAAGAGTTAGATTTTCACGAGCTAAATTACACGGCTATGTGGCATAGTGATGACTTTCAACGAATTCGAAACTCTTTGGAGTTTTTTGAAACTGGATTTGCACCGCAGAACAAATGGATGATCATGCCAGACACGGGGTTGGTTATTGCTTCACGCTATAACCGGCCAGTTATATGTATATCCCCGACACAAAATTATATATGTTTTCCGCTTTGGTCTGGTCCAAACCCATCACAAGAAAGTGGTCCCATTGTGATTGCACATGTGAGGGATGCTCATTACATTTATGTGACGCTAGATGAAAGTTGTCCAATCCCGCCAAATCACCAACAATGGAGGAGGTACAAAACTGAGGTCGCATCCGCATGGGAAACTATATATTTAAGTCGACAACGCATGTATACTCAAATTATTCAGAATGAAAGACAAATGTATTCATGACTTTTTATTTTATAAAGTTATTACAATTGTTACATGTTTCTATTTTTTTAATAAACAATTTAAAAAATATATATAATTAGCTATCTATTACTTAACTATTGCTTGTAAAAAAAATAAATGATAAAAAAAGTAACAATAATAACAAAATAATAAATGAGAATGATAAAAAAAAGTAACAAATAATAACAAAATAATAAATGAGAATGATGACAACAATCACAAACATAATAAATGAGAATGATGGGGTGGATCTCCTAATTTGATGGGGTAGAAACCCACAATGCCTTCAATAAAGGATAAAAATTAAGAGTTATGTGGCTAGTAATACTTTTCATCCTTCTCATTTTAAATGGTTATATTTACAATAATAAAATGCAATCTACTAAACATATGGATTTAAGTTTGTATTGTTTAACAATTAAAAGCACAAGATGCGGTTGATATCAATAACACGTTAGTTTTTTGGGTAAAGGGTTTTTTCGGTAAATGTATTACTCCAAAGAACGTTTAAGTACAACGGATGTGAGTGACAATCATATCTCAGCCCGTTACATAGACAGTAACACTGACATAACAAGAAAAACAACTACAAATCGAACATACGACTATAACTAGATTACAATTGACTCTACAAAAACATCAAATATGATATACTTGTTCTTTCGACCGCAAACCTTGATATCCCAAGCATCACAAAAAGTCTGTTGATCTTCAGAAATATCATGTGTATTGTCCCATCATCATCATATGTGTTAAATTACACATATATTTATCCTATTTAAACGGACTAAAAATACCAGAAACATATAAAAAATGCCATATATATGCTTGTTTTGGTGTTTGTACATGTGCAGGTACGAATATGAGAAAAGGAAAAAAAAAAAAAGGGAAATACAAAATAGACAGAAACCGAGCACGAAATTGGAAAGAGCACAAAAGTACAAGACCAATGTTAATTTTATGTGGAGCATCAAGCCAAAAGACGAAATAGTTAAAGATTAATCACAGCCCACTCTTTTCATTCGAAGCCCAAAAGAGATGTTGACTGGCATGCTACTAAAAGAAAGTAAAGATATCAAATTGAAAATGAAAGCCAAGTTGGCCACGTGAAGACATTATTATCTCATTATTTCAATTGAGATATCAAATTGAAAGTGAAGATATTTGATACTAAAAGATACTAGAAGCAAGTTGGCAAGTGATTGGCTGTCTACTTTTTTTAAATTAATTCAATAGAGGCGGTGGAAAATGAAAGACCAAGTGGAGCGATGCAAAATTTTTAGCTATAAATACACATGATCCGAGAGATAGAGAGGGTAGTAGTTTTTTAGTTAGTTTTTTTTTGTAGTAGTAGTAGTAGTAGTAGTTTTTATTATTCAGTAGCATCAGTTTTTTTTTCCGTAGTTTTTATTTTTGTCTTCAGTATTTTTATCTTTCAGTAACAGTTTTTAATATTTATTTTACTCAGTTCAGTTCTTTATGCATTCAAGTATCTTTTAATTTGCTCTTCACATTTTATTTTAAACGCACACACAGTACTTTATGTTATTCGAGTAGCAATAATTTTAGCTTTCATTTATTACTTCTTTTTTTTTTACCTTCTAGCTCAATTCAAACACAAAAAGAGATGCATGAGCTTATCAAGCTCGGCTTATTTTTCAAATAAGCCTTGACATTTCTTAAGTTTGAGAGCACTTAAAATTTAGTTTGTCTGTTTATTTTTAGTTTTCTTTTGTTTAGTAATTACTCTAGTTTTAATACTAGTCCGATCTATTCTAGTTTTAGTACTAGTCCTAGTAATTTAGCTTATATATTATTGTTTATTTATTGTCATTTTTTAAACGTAATGATTATTATCGTTGTTATTAGCGTAGATTTTATTATGTACGAGTAGTTTTATATAAGTTTGTTTAGAAATCGGTGGTTTCAACTTTATTAAACAAATTTGCTTCATAACTCGCTTTTAATTTATGTTCACATGTTTTAGCGTAAAAATTCAAAATACCTCTTTTTCACTATTCATCACACATAATCACGAACCGAATCACAAATTCCATTCAAACCTTCGTTGGGGATAACGACCCGGAAATACAACTTGCCTTGTGTTTCCTTGAAAATAATTACATGTTGATTTTCAGCGAATCAATTTTTGGCGCCGCTGCCGGGGAAGGCTTGAAGCGAATTTTTAAATCTAGTTTGTCGATGCGTGTGTTGAAGACCCTTCTCTCGATATGTTATCGTTTTCTCTCGTAAATATTTTTCTTATAAAAACCCAAAAAGATTTTCTTTTCAAAATTTATTTTTCCTTTTTCCCTTTATGTTTGTTAAAATATTTTTAAATTATAAAAATCCAAAAATATTCTTCTCACCCTCTATCCGTTTAATTCTTTTTCTTTATGTCTTCATCTTACCACTATTCTTGTGAATGGTGTGGGGGTCCTCATAATGGTGGGAATTGTCCCGGTTGTAGCATGGTGGAATCGGGAAACGGGTTTGTCTATGACCAAAATCCTTATTCTTACCATGAAACAACCGACCTTTTCAACCAGCCTCCACAACACCAGATGGAGACATACTCGTGTGAGTCTTGTGGAGGTAGTCCTCACCCGGGTTTTGATTGTCAAACAGGGAACATGTTTGTCTATGAGCAAGTTCCATGTAATCAAAACTTCGGGTATGATCATTATCCATATAATTCACCGAATCAGTCACAACAACAATCATATTGTTGTGAGTACTGTGGAGGTCCACATCATAATTCTGATTGTCAAACAAGGAACCCGTTTGTCTATGAGCATGTCCCTTGTAACAATTATGATTATTCTTATCATGACCAACCTCCACAGTATCAAACGATTCAAACTCAGCCTCAGCCATCTCTTGAAGAATCTTTCAAAGATGTATTCCAAAAACTTCAAGATGTGCTAAATGAACTTAAAAATTTGGCTGTTAGGCATACCCAAGAAGAGCGTCATGGTGAATCTATGAAAGATTTACTCGCCATAGAACGAGCAGCACACAATCGTTTCTTGTTTAATCAGGCTTGCATGCTCGATGACGAAGATGAAGACGACGAGGAGAGTACTATTCCTTTGAGCGATATCATTTCTCAACTCCCTCAGTCTATTGCAATCACATCACTCTTACCATATATGGACCCCAAGGACTCTCTTATTATGGGGGATGAGCATCTTAGCACTATTCCTGAAAAGGAATCGGACGAATTCATAAAGTCTAGTGCTGAGAACCTTTTCCCGATCCCAAGTGAGTCTGAGGATATATCCGACAGTGATAGTGATGGTTCTTTTCGTAGTGATCATCCTCTTGACACTACAGATGATTTTTTCGGGACGTTTTCTAACCCTCTTTTCAATCTAAACGATGATTTTTCCTCTAGTGATGACGAATCACTTCCTGATGAGGAAGTTCAAAATGAAAGTCTCAAAGTCTATTCGAATTCTCTTTTTGAATTTGATGATGAGTACTTTTCTAGCAAAATAAATCCTCTCTTTGATGAAATGTTAGAGAATGATGAGGTCAAGGACTCTATTATTCATAAACTTGATGATATGACTTCAATTCTTAATCCCGAAATTCATAAGGATACTCTTTCTCCTACATATGTGACATTTCCTTCTGAGGATAGTCAATATATTGACTTCACATATGTCGTTCGAGTTTTTCTACCTTTCTTCACCTATAAGGTAGATTGTCCTTTCCTTCACTCGTGTGGGAGTGAAGACAAAATTTTTGACCCCGACATCTCCATTCATCATCCTTTTGAGCCGGATGTATCTCATCGGAGTGGAACTTTCGTATGCTTCAATGTTTATCCAAACCTCTTGAACGGAAGTCCGATGGAGATTATCTTTTCCACATACTCCCCCAAGAACAATTAAATTCGGGGCGAGTCAAGCTAACGACTTGGTCATAAACAAGCGCTTCGTGGGTGGCAACCCATGCTTATCATTTTATTTTCTTTTTGTGTGCTAATAAGTGTGACGTGAGGAGGACTATCTCTTCCATTTCTTGTGTTTTGTGTTTGTTGTCTTGTGCAGGTTTTGCCCGATATCGGAAGACTCTCGTGCTTATGGTTTTGTCTATCACTCAAGTCTCAGGAAATCTGGTATCCTTTAATCTTATCGACTAACGTTATCTATTAGGCATAATTCATAAATGGCCTTAGATTTGCGTAGGATGACCCTTACCTTTTAAAACATTGAGGACAATGTTTCGTTTTAGTCTGGGGGGGGGTGGGGGGGGGTGATCTTTCGATTTGATTTTGCCTTGCATTGTGTCGTTTACTCTCGCAACCCTGTTTTTCCACCAAAAATCCAAAAAAATGAGAAAATTTAAAAAATTTTGCAAAAATATAATAAGTGTTTTGACACATTGTTGATTTTCCGTTGGTTAGAGTAGGAATAAAATTTTGACTTGACCGGGCGTGTTGAGCTCTAGCTTGTCCCCTTAACCTTTTTGACTAAGCTTTCGCGGATCTTTTTATTAAAGATTTTAAATTTGCGAAGAACGAGAAATGATAGAGTTAATTATAAGTTGTGATGCTAAGCAAGGATTAGTGGTAATCTTAAAAGTTCATCAGTGTAAATTGTAGTTTTTCCTCCCATAAGCTAAATTTGTGCTATTTTCAAATTTTTAAACTTAGAAATCGTTTTATTACAAACTTTTATACAACTTTGATATAGAGTACGAGTTCAACTTTTTATTTAAATTTTCAAACAAGCATACTTTCTTAAAAATTGGAATAATGTTGCAAAAGTAAGTGAGTAAAATCACAAGTATAATGCAAGTATGTATATGGAAAAAAAAAAAAAAAAATTGAAAAAAAAAAATGAATGAAAAATATGTGTTATGTGAATAAAAAAATGTTGCTTATAAATGTATGAAGCTTGCTTTTTCTTAAATTTAAATCGGAAGTTGAACTAGTATTCGTTAATTTTGTGTTAAAAGTTTAACGGGAATTTGGTAGATTTTTGATTTCGAAAGACCCCGAAAGCTCCGGTATTATTCTCTGTGAGGTGTCAAAAGCTTGGTCACCTAAAACCAACTGGTTTGGGATGTGCCGAGAAGAAAGCCGTTACATGGAGTGATCTCATCTTTGCGTCTTTAATCTCCAAATGATCGTTGGTTATTGTCTATTTAAGTATTTAATATTAACTTAGCGGGAATTTTAGAAATCTTTGAAATCGAAATCCCGCTGATTCTGGTACTATTCTCTGTGGGGTGTCAAAAGCCTGGTCACCTAAAACCAAATGGTTTGGGATGTGCCGAGAAGAAAGCAGCTACATGGAAAAGGCCCTTTTTGATTCTTAGATTTCAAGATTCCCAGTGAATTAATATGTGACTTAAACAAATAATAACCATAATAATGTCGATTTCTTTGTTTGAACTTTTGAAAATTAGCACATGTACCAAACGTATAGAATAAATGGGGAGTGAAAAATTTACAACTTACATTCATGAGTAGCGTTAGCATCTTAACTTGTATTTAACAATGATTTCGTTTTTAAGCTTAGTTTGGGGACTTGTGAAAAGTCAGGGACGATGAATTTTATCTGTATGGTCACTTCTTTATGAGTTGTGTTTCCTGCTCCGTGATCCTAAATGTTATTGTGAAATAATGAAAGTCAACATCCCGTCACAAGAAAAAGAGAAAAATACAAAAAAAAGAAAAAGAAAAAAAAAAAAGAATAAGTGTGAAAAAATGGAAAAGCGGGGCGTTTTTGAAAATTTTTGTTTTCAAAAGCGTGAGTTGATAACATTGCGTGAGGACACAGCAATATCTTAGTCTGGGGGATTTGATATGTGTTAAATTACACATATATTTATCCTATTTAAACGGACTAAAAAGACCAGAAACATATAAAAAATGCCATATATATGCTTGTTTTGGTGTTTGTACATGTGCAGGTACGGATATGAGAAAAGGAAAGAAAAAAAAAGAAAGACAAAATAGACAGAAACCGAGCACGAAATTGGAAAGAGCACAAAAGTACGAGACCAATGTTAATTTTATGTGGAGCATCGAGCCAAAAGACGAAATAGTTAAAGATTAATCACAGCCCACTCTTTTCATTCGAAGCCCAAAAGAAATGTTGACTGGCATGCTACTAAAAGAAAGTAAAGATATCAAATTGAAAATGAAAGCCAAGTTGGCCACGTGAAGACATTATTATCTCATTATTTCAATTGAGATATCAAATTGAAAGTGAAGATATTTGATACTAAAAGATACTAGAAGCAAGTTGGCAAGTGATTGGCTGTCTACTTTTTTTTAAATTAATTCAATAGAGGCGGTGGAAAATGAAAGACCAAGTGGAGCGATGCAAAATTTTTAGCTATAAATACACATGATCCGAGAGATAGAGAGGGTAGTAGTTTTTTAGTTAGTTTTTTTTTTAGTAGTAGTAGTAGTTTTTATTATTTAGTAGCATCAGTTTTTTTTCCGTAGTTTTTATTTTTGTCTTCAGTATTTTTATCTTTCAGTAACAGTCTTTAATATTTATTTTACTCAGTTTAGTTTTTTATGTATTCAAGTATCTTTTAATTTGCTTTTCACATTTTATTTTAAACGCACACACAGTACTTTATGTTATTCGAGTAGCAATAATTTTAGCTTTCATTTATTACTTCTTTACTTTACCCTCTAGCTCAATTCAAACACAAAAAGAGATGCATGAGCTTGTTAAGCTCGGCTTATTTTCCAAATAAGCCTTGACATTTCTTAAGTTTGAGAGCACTTAAAATTTAGTTTGTCTGTTTATTTTTAGTTTTCTTTTGTTTAGTAATTACTCTAGTTTAATACTAGTCCTAGTAATTTAGCTTTATATATTATTGTTTATTTATTGTCATTTTTTTAACGTAATGATTATTATCGTTGTTATTAGCATAGATTTTATTATGTACGAGTAGTTTTATATAAGTTTGTTTAGAAATCGGTGGTTTCAACTTTATTAACAAATTTGCTTCATAACTCGCTTTTAATTTATGTTCACATGTTTTAGCGTAAAAATCCAAAATACCTCTTTTTCACTATTCATCACACGTAATCACGAACCGAATCACAAATTCCATTGATATGTGTCTAAAAACACATGTAATTTACCCGGTTTAAACCCACATAAACGTCCAAAAACACACAAATATTATAAATATCATTGAAAATGTGTTTTTATCTGTTTCAGATGCAAAATGATTGAAAATAAGTAAAAACGAACCAAGTTTGCATAAATGACAAGTCTAGTCCCTCAAGTTTCAAAAGTTGTCAAATTTAGTCCCCGGGTGTTTTTAAAAATGGAAAATCATGTTTTAAACCCTTGTACTATTTAAACTTGTCAAGAAATACCCTTGTGATAACTTTTGGGAATTTACAAAACAAATCCCTCTAAAATCCAAATTTACATATTAGGTCCTTAAAGTTTTAAAATAATAAAAATATTTAACTTTGGTCCTTGTGTAATTATTTTATGGCAGGTTTAGTCCTTGGAATAACTTTGGAAAGATGACACTCAGGCCCCTCAACTTTTCAGCAATGACAAAAAATGGTCCTTGTGCTTATCTACTAAATCCGGATCCTAAACCATGTTTAACCCATAAAATCCAAATCCAAAATAAAATAAACCAACCCAAGCCCAATCCACCCCAGCCCATTCCCATTTTACAATAACCTCAGGTCAAACGGTCAACACCCCGTTTGCCTTTCCCTCCCAATACCACCATCACTGCCAAACCATACCACCTCACCCATGGTTTCTCTGCTAAACCACCCCCATCCAATCCCACTTACCTAACAATACAAATTGCATTGATTGCTTCTTCTCCACCTCCCTGATTTGCATTTATTGCAAAAACCTGCTCAGCCCACTATTATCACTTTTGGCGCCAAAATTCATTTGAGTGGCTGAGATCGAATGGAAGCAAACCAATGGTTGGGAAATGTTCAGAGGAAGATGCAAGGAAGTTCCCACTTTATTGTAGTATAAATAGAATGTCTTGTAGCCTTAATTGGCAGTAAGTAGTTAAGTAGTAATTCTAGTGTAATCGTATTTCTTAATCAGTTGTTATTTTATTGTAATTTCAAGCTTTAGTTATTAATACAAGTTAATTTAGTCTTAATAATCTCATTTCAATCACTCTAGTTATAAATTTCAGTTGTTCTTAATTTTCAAGTAACCTGTTAAGCTTTATAAGTTCGAATCCTACTCAAAAGCTCTCATAAGCCTCAAACACCCTTGCTATAAGCTTACATAAGCTTATAATAGCTTTCTGTAAGCTTATATAGAGTTCACTAGTATTAAGTTTGAATTTTGAAGAATGGTCAAAGAAAGTCAAACAAGCTCATGATAAGCTACTCTGGGGTAACAAGCTGAAACTCTGGAAGGAAATGGTTTAGTGGCTTCATGGGAAGCCTATAAGTGGTTCTTGGTCCTAGTTCTTTGGTTCACTGTTCAATTCGATTGTAAGCTTGATTTTCAAGTTTTCTTGATTTCTCAATATTACTGTTAAGTAGTTTATTAATAGCTTGTTATTATAAATATTAGCTTTTCAATAGTTCACAGACATATTTCATTCAAGTTCTTTAGTCTTAATTACCTTGTCTTTCATTTCACTTAATAATCTTATAAAAAGCCAAAAATAAGCCACATTAAGCTAGCTTGTCGATATCTGTTTCCTTTCAGTCATAAGTCACTTCAATAAGCTTAACTAGCTCACTAGTACCTTTAGATTCCAATTCGAAGCTCTATAGAACCATCTCATTCGAAAACACCAAAACAGTCCATAAAGGACTGTTTGGTTTTGTACCTGCAATCGAACCAAACACCACCATTACTGTTCCTTGACACCAAGCCCAAGTTTGCATTAGCTTTTCACAGCCCTTAGAAGCTATTTTCGACATTAGACCAGCTCTAGAACAAGTTATATCGATTTTGGACCACTTGTGTTGTTTTCAGTCCCTAAGATCCTCAAACAAGCTCAAACAAGCTCGAAGCTTGTTTAGGTCATTTCTTTGGTAGTTTTGAGTTCCATCTTGCTCACTTAGTCGATCCCCCTAGCCCTAGGCCAAGTGCACAAGTGTGCAACAAATAGCAGCAACATCAGTCAAAAAAACTGCATGCAGTCTTTTTGTGGATTTTTAGAAACTTGCTAGATTTTTAATTCACAAACCACAAGCCCGAATTAGCTAAATCTTTTTCATACTTAATCTCTACCAGCTCACCTACATTAGATATTTTTGTGTCGATTTTTAGATCACTCGAAGGCCACTAAAATAGCCCTCGAACAGACCACTTTGGCCCTGGCGCAGAGCAAATTGCAAAAATCTCAAAAATCCTTATAAACCCACTGTTGGAATTTCGATTTTGCACAAGCTTCATTTAAGCTTTTTAGCAAAAGCTCCTTTACAAAAGTTTCTTATAATTAGTTGAAAAGTTATTTTGTAAAAAGAAAATCGAAAAAAAAAAAATAAAAACGCAAAAAGTGGGGTGTGGGATTCGAACTCAAGACCTCTCGGATAGGATAGCATGCGCCCAACACAACACCCCCTTCCACACGCTCTGGAGCACCAGTTCTGCAAATCTCTCTAACTTAATTCCTTTTATCCTATGTTTTTTCGGTTAAGCTTATTTTCTAGTTTAGCTTATAATCGCTTATCCGAATAAGCTGGTCGAGTGTTTTTAATTTTAATAAATCTGTTATACATTAAAGTATTTTAGATAAAAATTTCAGATTTTTTAGAATAGTTTTAGTATTTATTTCGTATTTTTGTTTGAATAATAGTAATTAAATCATAATAAAAAATATAAAAGTCAAAAAAATATAATTCTTTTTTCTAAAATTTTCTTTTATCAAATAGAACCTGTAAAAAATAAATTTATACCCATAGTGTTTATATTTCACAAATTTTACGTTTTAACTTGCGCACGTACGTTATTTTTATTAATAACGCTCGTTTTTAGTTTTCTTTGTAGTTTTTGTATACGTAAGTTTTAGATAACCGTTTTTCTTACATTTTTTATCGTTTTTAATTATCTTTCACATATTTTAGCTTAGTATCCCAAAACTCTTTTATTAGAACACTTGTAGGGTTAATTTTACATATATCTCAGTATTATTCGCGTTTTAATTAGCTCCCGACTCGCGTTTTTAGTGTAATTTAGATTAAACGAAAATCAGAAAAATAGTGATAGCTTCTATTTAATAGATTTTATCTTGTTAAAGCAAAATCAAAATATCTGATTCATCAATCACTCTAATCCAAAGCTTTTCACAGTTTTCCATTCACATCTCGTTGGGAAACGATCCGGGTGATCACTTGCCTGGTTTCACACACTACACACGAGCATTTGTTCTGAGGCTGTTTATATTTTATCATCTATTACGGTTGACCATTCACAAGTGGTTGACTTGTGTGATAGAGAAATAAAAGACGAACGTTTTCAGACGGATCATCCATTCAAACCTTCGTTGGGGATAACGACCCGGAAATACAACTTGCCTTGTGTTTCCTTGGAAATAATTACATGTTGATTTTCAGCGAACCATGTATTGTCCTCATCATCATCATATGGATCATAGTCAACATCATATGGATCGGTTGTTTCCTTACATTTCTCATACAAGCTCTTAGTACCATTTCCATTTCCACTTCGCGCTTGTTTAGATGCCATTAACTTGCAGTTTCATTATCAACTTTCTCCACTTCGCCTTCACTATCATCACTAGTGTCTATATTTGCATTCTCCTTGCTCGTTCGAGTGACCATATCAGCTTCTCTTCAAATATAGTATCAAAACCATTGGATAGTAAGTCATATTTATTGGACGTATTAACCACATATTTGGAAGACGAGGCAAGTGCATCCTTGCCACCTTTAACCGCATTAGAACCCACTTTAGCACTTACATTCTTAGACGAGCTGGTTACATTAGCAGAATCACTAGCATTTTTAGGATTTACATTTTCGTTAACCACATTAACCGTACTTTTAGACATGCTTGTATTTCCCTTTGGCTTATACTAAAATTTTGAACCAATAGTGTGCCTATTCTTCAGCAAAACCATTCTTCCCATTATTATGTTTGTTTTTTCCCCCTGAAATGGAGAATTTTATTAACTTTAGAATCATCAAATTACATGGAATTCAACCATCATTTGAGACTTCAACAGTTTTAGAAGAGACCAACATATTCTTAGGGCATTGATCAATCGTATGGCCAAATATCTTATATAGATCACATCGTGGTGGTCTCCACTCATATTCAACCTAGATAGCTTCTTTAGTGAATCCCGACCCATCAAGTAATGGAATAGCAATCGTTAAACTATGCTTTAAATCTTCTTCAGCCAAAACTTCAATTAACGCACGAGCAAAGCTACTTCTCCCCCACGATTCCATACACATTGTGCTTGTGAATGATTCAAGAATTTTAGGAGTACCAAGTTTGGTCGCGATGAGGCTTAAATCGTCCTCCGAAAATGCAGCCAAAGGGATATCATGCAGCTTAACCCACGCCGGAATATGTGTTAGGTTTTCTTTCAAAAGATTATATTCATCGTCCATGTTTTAAAAATGATAGGAGTGTTGCGAATCATCCATGGATCACCCTATAACACATCCTCCAAGCCTTTCTTCGAACTAAATTTGAAAAAAAAAAAAAAAAAAAAAAAAAAAAAAAAAAAAAACCCTTGGCATTCATCATAACCCTCGTAATACCAAATTTAGCCTAAGTGTTGCGAACATAGACTTCACCACCGGAAAAGCAATATGTTTGCCATGAAAGTAACCATGGAGAGTGTTTTCAAACCGGTTACTAGTCACTTACAGATTCTTGATTGAGAGTGTAAGATCAACCCCGTCACATACAATCTCATTTTCCAAAGGACAAAAATTCGCCTTGGTCTTCATTGGTTCAGAATTAGTAGCACTCTCATATGAAACTGGTTTCGTATTAGAGTCGACTAGTTGTTCCTGACCATTCGCATTTACATTAGACGGATTTGGATCCGGTTCATGAACAGACAATTGAGTTTTTCCTCTAGATTTCATTAGCTTTCCATTGTCATCCAAGAACACAAGTTTACCTTACAGTATTAGCTTTTCATAGTTTCGAATCTTAGCATCCAATGAGACATTCGTGTCTTCCACACTTGTACTTTAATCATTAGGTGTCTCGCATGAGTTTATCAATAACACGTTATATGCACATAACTTTGGTTTTTACTTTTATAACACAATCATCAACTCAAAGTGAGGTGTAATGGTCAATTGGTCAACTTAGCAGAGAAAGATCATGTTGGGAATACGTTTTATTATTATCAATTGTTGGTCATTAGTATTATGTAATAGGTTGCTTGGTTACTAGTATTATATGCTCATTTATGTTATTAGGCTTAAGTTTAATATCCTTGGGCCTTGTCTAAACCCATTCGAATACAAGGAAGGGTCTAGGGGTGTTGCCCTATTCCTTCCCTTATATATAGAACATGTATGGTAACATTTAACTTGTTGGTTATTTCATATAAGCAATCAAACCTTCGTCATTATTTCTTATGATATAATCGACCTACCTTATCTCTTTCTCTCAGATCTATCTTACTTATATACTTGTGTTGATATCATTATGGTGACCTAACAAGTGGTATCAATCGCTAGAAGAAGGTTGGAAGTGATTTGTGTTGATTTTCGAACTACACCTTTTATTTTCTACTCGTATTTTTTTAGTTTTTGTTCTTTCTTGTTTTTTTTTTTGGTATTTAACACTTTTTTTATTACAAACTAGTGTTATACACCTTGTTGAACAAGAAAGTTTAAAACTTTTTGGCTAAATTTTAAGTTTTTCTAATTCGTATTTTCAAGTTCTACCAAATTTCGAAATTACAAAATTTTTGTTAAAAACATTAAAGTTTGCAACTTTCGTTTAGTTTTAGTGTTTTTAAGGTTAGTTGTACAAGAATCTTGGATTAAAATCAGTTTTTAGTGTGCTTTAATCGTTTTCAAAAAACTGTCCAACTTTTGAAATAGCAAAACCCTAAACTTTCGAAATAGGTCCTTAAACCCTAAAGTTTCGAAATAGCAAACCCCAAAGTTTCTAACTAGCTCCTCAAGCTTCATCTTCAAGATTTGTGGTTTTACTCAGTGCCATTGCCATCTCATGCAACATGGTTCAACATTCAAAGTCAAAACATATATCGCACTCCGATATCATTTCATCAAAGAGCATGTTGAAAAGGGTACAATTGAATTATACTTTGTAGGTACTGAATACCAATTAGCGGACTTATTCACCAAAGCCTTGCCCCATGCAAGATTTGTGAAATTAGTTCACCAAATTGGTATGCAGTGTTTGACTCCAGATGATTTGAAAAACTTTCTTAAAAACAACTAAGAAAGTCAAACACCAAAACGTTTTGTAAATATCTTATCAAAAACAACAAAAAGATTTTCATTTTCATTTTATAACAAAAAAAAAATGCAAGTACAAACATTTCCATCAACATCTTGTTCCTTCAAACAAATTTACTAATTTTCCTGGACAAGTGTTGAGGGGGAGTATGATATTTCAAATTTTAATCATTTTTCTTTTAAATTTACATGGGACACCTGTTGACCCTACCAAATACCGAAGTATGATTGGGTCCCTTATGTATCTAACAGCCAGCAGACCAGATATAGTTTTTGCTGTATATCTTTGCTCCCGTTATCAGTCACGACCAACTAAAAGACACCTCTCTGAGGCTAAAAGAATCCTTCGATACATAAAGGGAACCATCCATTTGGGGATCTGGTATCCGAAGGATTCTGGTTTTGAACTAATAGCCTTTTCAGATGTTGATCATGCAGGATGTTTAGACACACACAAAAGTACATTTGGTGGAGTGCAGTTTCTAGGAGACAAACTTGTATCTTGGCAGTCAAAGAAGCAGGATTGTACTTCATTGTCATCAACAGAATCAGAATATGTAGCTATGTCAGCATGCTGTGCTCAAGTCATCTGGATGCGATCACATCTGATGGACTACGGCTACATTTACAATAAGATTCCCATGTACTGCGACTCCAAGAGTGCCATTGCCATCTCATGCAACATGATTCAACATTCAAAGTCAAAACATATCGCACTCCGACATCATTTCATCAAAGAGCATGTTGAAAAGGGTACAATTGAATTATACTTTGTAGGTACTTAATACCAATTAGCGGACTTATTCACCAAAGCCTTGCCCCATGCAAGATTTGTGGAATTAGTTCACCAAATTGGTATGCGGTGTTTGACTCCAGATGATTTGAAAAACTTTCTTAAAAACAACTAAGAAAGTCAAACACCAAAACGTTTTGTAAATATCTTATCAAAAACAACAAAAAGATTTTCATTTTCATTTTCATTTTATAACAAAATATATATATATAAATATATATATGCAAGTACAAACATTTCCATCAACATCTTGTTCCTTCAAACAAATTTACTAATTTTCCCGGACAAGTGTTGAGGGGGAATATTATATTTCAAATTTTAATCATTTTTCTTTTAAATTTGTATTTGCATATTCCCAATATGATGTTGTTTGAATAAATGTTGGTGAAAATATCCTTATAATACCCTCCTTGATCTCTTTTTTTTTTTTTGGTAAAAGGGATCTTCCACCCCGGCAAAAAATATTAACCAAAAAAACCGTTTAAAGAACAATGGAATGTGGTTGAAACGCCACATTAATCTCAAGCAATCGCTTGAACAACCACTAGATCATTTATGACATGCCAAAAATGAACAACTAGTTACCAACAACTAGAATAAACACTAAGTTGAGGGAGAGTATTGAAATTGTGTCTTGCCAAATGTGTGTTAGTCAAAATTTTGCATAAAAGGGACTAACTGTGCAAAGTGTGTCGTTAAGGGACTAAAAGGGTCAAACCTTGAAATATCAAAATTTTAACAAAAACAAAAAATCCACAATATTTACTGCACCTGCAAACTTTATTACTCCTTACCCACCAAATCGACGAACCAAATTCAAACGTAAAATCGGTGTTTTGAATCTTCAATCCATAAGTGGTTTTGTAATCTATGTTCAATTATAAGAAAGGGTTTTTAACCATTTTTCAATCCAACGACTAGATTTTTCTTATTTTTGATTCTTAGATTTAGGGTTTATAATGATTTGGGTAAAATCGTTTGAGTGTGTTAGTGACTGATTTCTTTGGTGGGATATGTTCCTTAACTTGTAACTCTTCTGGTCCTACTGGGATATATTAGATTGATTTGTGGAAGTGCGAAAAAAAATATGGTGTTAATTGGGTATTTCTAGGATAGTGAAAATGGTTTTGATTTTTTTTTTTTTTTTTTTTTTTTTTTTTTTTTTAAGAAAGAGCCGTTTGTATGTAACGGTAATAAAACGCAGGGGGTGAAATGAATTTTTTTTTTGAATGTAACTGCTATAATAGGCGTTAAAGGGGGCAAAAGTGTGCTTTTTTTTTTTTTTTTTTTTTTTTTTTTTTTTTTTTTTTTACATAAACACCCCTTAACGCAACGTTAAAGGGTTAATGCACCCCTTTAACGCTGCGTTAACGCAACTCACTTTTATTGCTTAACTCACGTTTAACGCACCAGGGTTAAGCTTTAACGCACCTAGTGTGTTAAGCGTTGAATGTGCTCTTAGAATAAAACTTCCGGAGCACGAAATCCCATAAAAACAACAAAAAGTGTGTCATTATCACAACTTACCTTTTTTTTCAGTCTCACACTCTCTTTAGATTATCGCGTTATTTAGACTATTTTTATTACTATAAGAGCAATAGCTGTCATGGCAACCAAAACTTCTCATTGGGCACGAGGTGCCACGTCACCATGACATACCTCTCTTTACAACCCCCTTAGTATAACATAACACAACTTACTCATTTGAATTCCACCACTATCTATTTTTATTTTTTATTCAAATATCCGACTAAACTAAATTCATTTCATAAAAATAAAAATACAATACATCAAATTTAAACAAAACCTTCACAGATCCATCATAAACACAAGAGTTAACTACATTTTTGGTCCTTGTGGTTTACCGGGTATAACGATTTTGGTCAAATAGTTTGAAAAGTAACGGATCTTGTTCAGAATCCGCTGACCCGTAACACTTTTGGTCAAATTTTACTAACACCGTTAGTTTGACTTTCTTTCGCCCTTAAATATGAGGGTAATCTTGTCATTTCATTTATTCTATTAAACATATAACATTTACACACCACTCACTCACCCACTCATTTACAAACCCTCTCACTCTCTCTTGTTCTTCTCCCCTAGATGTCCGGCCACCACACCACCGGCTACCACACTACACCACTTCGAAAGCCACCTCCCTGGACACCTCTACTGCCAGAAAACCACCACCGAACGCAGAATCTGGTGGTGGTGGTTTCGCGTTCTTGTTTAGTGGTGGTGGCAGTTTCGTGTAGGTGATGAAGGGTTTCGTGGTAGTGATTTCAAGATCCAAAAAATGTCATTTTAGATTTGTAGATTTGTTTATATTTATAGATCTAAAAATTGTTACTTGTGATTGAGAAATTGTTGTTAGTTTTTTTTTTTTATATGGAGAAAGTGATGAAATGTGAGAATGGTTTGGTTGGTTTGAAGGATGTATAGATTTGGTGATGATGATGTTGGTGTAGGTGTGCTAATGGTGGTCGCCGTCAATTTCAGCTTCTAATAGTGGCCGCCGCCGCCGCCTAAGTCGACTGGAAAATGGGGTGTTGTATTGTGGTCTTAGGTGATGATAATAATGAGTTTCAAAAAGCTATTGATGTTTTTTTTTAAGGTTGACAAGTTTAGGTGTCTGCCTAGTGTGGGCTTGTTAAATTGTTTGGTGTCGGTTTTGTGTAAGCGAAAAGAGGGACTTGTGATAGTGCCACAGGTTTTGGTTAAGAGTAGGCTCATGAATATTCGTATTGATGAGTCGAGTTTTGTTGTGTTGATTAAAGGGCTTTGTAGGTTTAGCCGTTTAGGAAAGCGAAAAGTGCGGTTGGTTTGTTATGTCATATGTTTGAGTATGGTATTGAGATTGATCGGTCTTGTTTATCGTTGGTGTTGTTGACGTTGTGTAGGTTTAGAGATGTGGAGTGTGGTGAGGTTATGGGGTTGGTTGAGGAAATGAGGAAGTTGGGGTTTTGTTTTGACAGGATGGATTATGTGAATGTGATTCGGCTTTTGGTGATATGTGGGAAAGGTATGGATGCGTTGGAGTCGTTGAGTGAGATGAAGCGTGACGGATTTATGCCTGATGTTGTATGTTATACTGTGGTTTTGGATGGGGTGATTAGCATACGGGAGTATGAATGTGCGGAACGACTGTTTTATGAAATTCTTTTATGTGGCTTGGTTCCTGATATTAATACTTATAATGTGTATGTGAATGGTTTGTGTAAACAGAAGAAATTTGACAATGGGATTATGATGCTTTCATGTATGGAGGAAATTGGGTGCAAACCGAATACGGTTACTTATAATATGATATTGAGTGCTATTTATGAGAGTGGTGAAGCTGTTGATATGTATGTTCCTTCATCCTGAAATTACATTATTATTATAAGTTTTTTTCTCTTAATTACTACTGTATTATTAAGCTCTGTCCAACAATAACCTTATTTTGTTTTAATTAGGTTGCAACGTGAATCTGGTATCCACTTTGATGTGCCCTATGTTTAAAGCCTCGTTCAACAGGGCATGTTTAATGAACTCATAAACTACTTCAAGGGATTTATCACCTATGGAGACAACCCGCTCTCTATGAATATCTTTTATGAAATAACAAAACGGAAGTTTCTTGAAGCTGTTTATGCGTAAGTATTGTGGATGACTCTTTTTTTTTAAACAGTTTTCAGATTTTGAAGCTTAATATACTGTAATTCAATATTGTTTGTGCTGTGTCACAGGAAACAATATCTTGTGGCAGTTGATATCTGCTGAGATGAAATGCGGGTGTTCAAGGATTCGCACAAGGACGTTGTGCCCAGTCTTATGCTCCTTATGACAGACGAGGGTTTTTGGTACGCCTCTTCTCCATTCTCATATGATCTATTCTCTTTTCAGTGTTTATACTTAATTTGCTACAACATGGACCTTTTTTTTTCTGAATCCCAGGGACTTCAGAAAATCTCAGGTGGCCCAAGGGGCAAGGGTACCTGATCAGTCGCATCTTATGTTTCAAGTGAATGCTCCGTACGTCGTTTCTCCATTCTCGCATTATCTTTTGTTTTTTATGTTTATACTTTGCTACCTGATACAACATGTATATATCAGCAGGGAGAAGTCCAAGGAGGAAGAGTCACCTCTCCAGAACTTTGATATAGAAAGTTCGAGGGCTAGGCTATGCAATATGCTGAAACAGAGTGTTGATGCACATCCTAATATAAGGGGGAAGTGTTTTCTTCACCCTTTGGAGACCTCCAGGCTTAAAGTACTCTGCAAGCAGAGGTAATGATAATCTTGTATTTCTGCCGTACTATGATATTTTGTCGACTCGCTTACTTTTTATACCCTTTTGCAGCCGTGAGTGGCAACACTCACAGTGCCAGACCAAGATTCACGATCTCTGTAACTCTTCTGGTCCTACTGGGATCCTTCATGACCATAACTGTGGAGGGTTTGAGTTTCTGGGTATGACATGGTTGTCTTTTTACATCAATAATAATACATAAGCTAATCATTTGTACCATTGTATCTAACTTCACTGCCATTATAACCTGTAGCTTCGGCGAGAAATGTATTGCATCTCCCCAAGAAACCTCTGTTATACATAGATGTGTGTTCGGGCTAACTGTTTTGAGTTCAATCCGAAAAACGAACTCCTACTTGCAAGTTAGTTTTTCTTTGCATCTTTTCAATTGCATTGTCGTAAAATTATATATCTTTGACCCTTTTGTATGCGTATTTCAGTTGGAACTCTTGATGGGAGCCTTTTTCTTAGGAAGCTCGGTAACCATTCAGGGAATAGGACTATAAGTTTTAGTGTTTGGAATCCCTTAAGTTACTCCAGGGACTTTTTGGTATGGTGACTTTTTAAACTCTGATTTTATGTTTTAAGTTTTATTATCATAACATTTCTTAAAAGCGTCTATGTTTTTTTCGGGCGACGAGCAACCAGTGTAGTGTGACATGTATAAGGTGGAGTCCTGGCGGAAGCTTTATTGGTATGTTTTATATCTTTTTTATATATGAGGAGTACATAATTTGAAGTTTGCAATTATCTGTATATGCTTATTTATAAATCTGTTTTCTTGCAAACAACTCTCGGGTTCTCTAAGAATCTGGTTCAACTTTATTCTTTTGAAGATTGTGCTGATTTGCGGAGCCTGGTCGAGATCGAAGCTCACAGTGGATCCGTGAATGACATCTCAATCTTGGCTGAGAGATCGATAATCATTACGTGCGGACAAGATTGTCTTATCAAGGTTTGTTAACTACAATCCAAGTAAACACACCACCGGTGTAGAATCATAACCCTATAGGCCATATCCATGGATTATTCATAGAAATGAAATTGTGTCCGGTTTGGACTACTTGTACTTACTTCTTGTGGCACTTCGTCTCTAGCTTCTTAATAAAACTTTTGGTCCTCCAAAAACAATCTCTGATAACAATAGTAAATTTTGATTGCTAGCTGCATATTTACATTATTTGTGCAGACATGGAATCTCGATGATGGTGAAAATCGGGAAATTCTGAGAGGCCACATAAATAGTGTAGCATGTTTATCAGTAAGCCTAGAAGGACCCAAACTGTTGATCTATTCTGTAAATGATCGTGGAAAGGTGAGGGCATGGGAACTCATGAGTGGAGGCAAAGGTTTTGAAGTTGCAAGTATCAACTATGATGGATGTGTCATACATGATATCGGATCCAACTTGGATGACTCAATGTAGGAGTTTTACAATTAACAATTTTTTATTATGGAGTTGAAACCCTCTGATTTCTCTTCACTATTTTATGTATTTTCTTTTGTAGAATTCTCTCGAGTGGGTTGGACCAGGAAGACTACCCGTGTCTCATAGAATGGAGCTACATCAAAGAAAGTACAAGCCTGTTTTGTAAGAGAACGTATCTAGGTTTGACAAAAAAGTTCCAAGGCGAGGTCAACTTCGACTTCAAGAGTAGGCTCCTTGTAGCCAGCAATGATGGTTCTATTCACTTTTGGAACCTAGGCGAGGTCAACAACAAACATATATCGTCGTCTAAGTTCCAAAAGTAAATAGAACCATCATATTGCTAATGATGGTTCTATTCACTTTTGGAACCTAGGCGAGGTCAACAACAAACATATATCGTCGTCTAAGTTCCAAAAGTAAATAGAACCATCATTGCTGGCTACAAGGAGCCTACTCTTGAGGTCGAAGTTGACCTCGCCTTGGAACTTTTTTGTCAAATCTAGATACGTTCTCTTACAAAACAGGCTTGTACTTTCTTTGATGTAGCTCCATTTTGTGAGACACGGGTAGTCTTCGTGGTCCAACCGACTGGAGAGAATTCTACAAAAGAAAATACATAAAATAGTGGAGAAATCGAGGGTTTCAACTCTATAATAAAAAATTGTTAATTGTAAAACTCTTACATTGAGCCGTCCAAGTTGGACACGATATCATGTATGACACATCCATCATAGTTGATATTTGCAACTTCAAAACCTTTGCCTCCACTCATGAGTTCCCATGCCCTCACCTTTCCACGATCATCTACAGAATAGATCAACAGTTTGGGTCCTTCTAGGCTTACTGATAAACAATGCTACACTATTTATGTGGCCTCTCAGAATTTCCCGATTTTCACCATCATCAAGATTCCATGTCTGCGCAAATAATGTAAATATGCAGCTAGCAATCAAAATTTATCAGAGCTGTTTTTGGAGGACCAAAAGTTTTATTAATAAGCTAGAGACGAAGTAATTGCCACAAGAAGTTAGTACAAGCACCGAACTGGACGCAATTTCTTTTCTATGAATAATCGAAGGGTATGGCCTATGGGGTTATGATTCTACACCGGTGGTGTATTTACTTGGATTGTAGTTAACAAACCTTGATAAGACAATCTTGTCCACACGTAATGATTATCGATCTCTTAGCCAAGATTGAGATGTCATTCACGGATCCACTGTGAGCTTCGATCTCGACCAGGCTCCGCAAATCAGCACAATCTTCAATAGAATAAAGCTGAACGAGATTCTTAGAGAACCCGAGAGCTGTTGCAAGAAAACTGATTTATAAATAAGCATATACAGATAATTGCAAACTTCAAATTATGTATTTCTCATATATAAAACATACCAATAAAGCTTCCGCAAGGAATCCACCTTATGCATGTCACACTACACTGGTTGCTCGTGGCCTAAAAAAAACACAGACGCTTTTAAGAAATGTTATGATAATAAAACACAAAATCAGAGTTTAAAAAGTCACCATACCAAAAAGTCTCTGGAGTAACTTAAGGGATTCCAAACACTAAAACTTATAGTCTGGGTGATATAGACGCTTTTAAGAAATGTTATGATAATAAAACTTAAAACACAAAATCAGAGTTTAAAAAGTCACCATACCAAAAAGTCTCTGGAGTAACTTAAGGGATTCCAAACACTAAAACTTATAGTCTGGGTGATATAGGATTCCTCCCTCAATTTGAGGAAAGTATACATGCATAGACTTACCTTTTTTAGGTTTTCACTTGTGAACATAACATCTCATCAGACATATGAAACCCATACATGTATAATTTGAGGTAAATCTCGGTGATACAACTTTGGGAAACTAGTTGCTGAATCCATTTATTAACAAATGAATAGGATTGTTCGTTGTCTAGAAAACTTGTGATGGGTATGTTGTCCCGAAAATACCTTAGTGCGGTCAGTCAAGTTAATGTACAATATCTGTCATTGTAAATTTTGAAGATCTACGGATTGACCAAACCTGAGGGTAGGGTTGGTAGACCAAGCATGTAGCCATGACCTGGACAGGACACACGTGCGGGCAGCTTCTTTAACAGGTAGTAGTGATTGTATATGTTGGATCAACTACGGAACAGCTTCCAACTGTGATGTGCGGGTCACTTTGATTCTCTTCACTTCCTCCATCTTTGGGTACCACAAGAATAAACATATTAGTTGCAACAAAAACACAATAAACCAATTGGGTATCTATATTATCGGATCAACCCATTTGATAATGCACGCTGATTGTCTCTTTTACCTAATTCTTTTAGCATTTGGTGTTATCTTCAAATGGAATAACCCTTGAAAATCTTAATTTGAAACATAACTCCATCAATTTTACACTACAAAAAAATAGTTGATTCTACACACCTTTTGGGTAAAATTATATTAGTTTATTAACACTTAATGATGTGTAAAAATTGTTTACATTAATATGCGTGGAAATTTTTTTTAGAGCATTAGATTTTCCACACTTATAGTTGTGTAAAAAAAAGTCCACACTTTTAAGCGTGAAGAATTATAAGATTTTTTCACACTTCTAGGTATGGAGGTTATTTGTAACACCCAAATTCTCTCACACTTTGTTACACGCAAATTCTCTCACACTTTGAGGAAGTGTGGGAAATTAACCTCCACACCTATGAGTGGGAACATTTTTTAGATTTCTCTACACTTAAGATTTTGGTCTGATGAATGAAGCTAACAGTCTCAATATTTTGCATCAAACATCGTTATAATACTTTTAGGTTGCACTCTAGAGGGTTTAAATTTGATGGATATGATACATTTATTTGCATTGAAAGTCAGGTTGCAATCAACTTGAAGTGGTCACACCAACAACCTCTTCAAAGAGAGGCTTTACCACGGGTTGAACCCACCAACAACCAGGTAAAGCCTCTCTTTTGAAGAGGTTGTTGGTCTAACATCGTTATGATACTTTTAGGTTGCACTCTAGAGGGTTTAAATTTGATGGATATGATACATTTATTTGCATTGAAAGTCAGGTTGCAATCAACTTGAAGTGGTCACACCAACAACCTCTTCAAAAGAGAGGCTTTACCACGGGTTGAACCCACCAACAACCAGGTAAAGCCTCTCTTTTGAAGAGGTTGTTGGTGTGACCGTTTCAAGTTGATTGCAACCTGGGAATCAACTTTCAATGCAAATAAATGTATCATATCCATCAAATTTAAACCCTATAGAGTGCAACCTAAAAGTATATGTTAGATGCAAAATTGAGACTAAATGTACCATATCCATCAAATTTAAACCCTCTAGAATGCAACCTAAAAGTATATGTTAGATACAAAATTGAGACTATTAGCTTCATTCATCAGACCAAAATCTACCCTACATACCGAAAGAAAAATTGGTCAATTCTAACCTATGATTCTAAATCAAAACCCGTATGGAAAAACAAACCTGTTAGCGCAGAGCCAAAGAAGGAGAAACTATCGGTGAGAGGATTTTCTTTTTAGTTTTCAGATCCTCAATTGTGAACGAACGAAAAGAGTTGTGTGTTTTGTGGGCCCTACTTGTCTTTGTTTGTGTTTCGTGTTTAGATATGTCTTTTTGTACTTGCCTTATGTTGAGTTGGACTTGCCTTATAGTAAGTCAATTAATTACCTTATGTTGAGTTTACAAGTTTATAATGTGTTTTACGTACAAGTCAATAAGTTAAAAATAAAAAATGTATTCGCAGAAAGCGACGGTGATATATAAGACTAATTGTAATGGTGAGTATATAAGACAACAATTATCACTGACATATTAGCGTTACATCAATTTTCTCTCTTTATAATTATTTTTATAACCAACTTAGTGTATATATGACCGTGGTGGTCACCACCAAAACATACTTCACTTAAACTCAAATATACCACATAAAAACCATTTAATAAAAACACACACACACACAAAGACCTTTTTAAATATGGGTTAATTAGCAAGCTATAGCTATAAACTTACGGGTTTTGTTAAACACAACCCATAAGGTTGTGTATAAGTATTCTATAAATACATAATTAACATTTAATGAACACTAAACATTCCATAGTTAACATCACTTACCACTTTTATAATGATTAAAAGTATATAATTATGGACTATATGAGTTAATTAATTGTCATTTTCATAAATTTGGAATGCTTACACACAACCCTATGGGTTGTGTTTAACAAAACCCCTAAACTTAATGGTAAATAAATTACATATCTCATCTTATTAAGCTTCTACGTAAATGAAATATAAAAAATATATCTTAAAAGAAAATCGGGGAATACCATAATGTGAAAGTGATTAGGGACTGACAATGAAACCGAATAACTAATGAAAAAAGTAACAAAGAAAACCGAATGACTAAATTTATTTCCTAGAAAAATTTTGTGACTAACAATGGAAACCCAATGACTAACAAAAAAAACTCAAGGACTATACATTTAAAGGACTAATGTAAAAAAATAATTCAGGGATTTACAATGAAAAACGAATCTTTTATATAATAAAACAAAACCCCTAGTGGGTACTTTTGCATTTCAAAAAAATCAAATCATTCCTTATTAAGTAATAATCAAATTATTATTATTATTATTTTCTTAAATATTAAATAAGAAAAGCCTAAATACTTCTAAATTTATCCATATTCTACAAAAAAAAGAATGTGATTTGTAATCATTCAATAAAAACTTACAAAAATATATGTGTCAAAATATAAAAAATTAAAACTTGAAAACGGTGGAGCAAGTTTTTCAAAGATTTGGGCTGAAACTTAAAATTCAGTATCATTCCCACTAAATATTTGAAGTCCCAACATTCCCAAATTCCTCATCCATCAATCAAACTCGATCTCTTATCATTCATTCACGCACAATCATTGACGCAAGAACATCTCCTCCAAATCTAATTAATATTAAAACCCACTATATTCGTAAATAACCCTAATTCAATACCTCAATCAAAGTACAATGGTTTTGAAGGTCCTGTTATAATAATTAAAACCCGAAATTAAAAATAATAATTTATTTAAATGATTAGAAAAAACCCCGCGCGTGCGCGGGCATTATATCTAGTAATAATAATAATAATAATAATAATAATAATTAGATATGACAATTTGTGCTCAAAATGAAAAAAAAAAAATGAGCTAATTTTGACTATTTTATAAAAGATTTGAGCACATTTAGCCCTCTTCTTTTTTTTGAAATAGACACATTTAGCCCATTGAAAAGTTAAATGGGCACAACGGGCACATATTTTCTCGAGAACATTATTATCGTTTTTGAAAAAAAAAACTTATATATATAATATATTTAATTTTTTAGATATAAATGGGGTATTACGTTTAAGAAATTTATTTCGTCATTTTCGGTTTTCTATAAAGCTATTTGTATAACATGTGCCCGTTTAGCCCGTGGCCGTTTAAGCCCCTACCCGCCCGTTTTGTCGCCTCTATATAATGTTTCCACAAATTATTATTATTCACTTCTTTTCTATCAACTTTCTTTAAACCCAAACAGAAAATGGACCCCACCACCACCACCGTAAACCACCGCCGCCGGAAGATAAAATTAACAGTGATAAAATCTCGTCTATCTATCGATCTCGTCACACGGTATTTTCACAACTCCGATAAAATGCAAGTCTACAAGGGACTCAATCACACCACCAATAAAATCACAGAACAGGAACAAATGGGGGTCCCACATCATCTTCTCGGAGCCATTGACCCGACCCGACCCGACCCGTTTTCACGCCGTCGGATTTTCGCAGCGCCGCGTACGATTTCATCAACGACGTAATGTTTCGCATAGTGGTAGATGCTTAAGCAATTAAGCGTGCCCAAGTGAGAGTAGTACCGGGTTGGGTGACCGACCGGGAAGTCCTCACTTAAGGACCATAAGCTCTAATGATATCAACCAGCTGCCTTAGAAGCCCGGGCCTAGCCATGTGATGTCTTGACCAAACAAAGGACGCGAGTTCGAATCCGATCCGCAGCATGGTTGGGTATTGGGTGGAGGTATTTTACAGGCATCAGACCTTTGCTGGGTAGGGTTGATGGGTATCATTATGGTACACAGGGTTGAGGTGTCCCTGCCAATCTACACTTTTTTTGACCAAAAATACCGATTATTGTAGGCGGGTCGAATTCTTTTATATATTCTTTGTATAAAGATGTGTTTAATGGACCCGACCCGGACCCGGTTTGTTCGGAGCTTCGGTATGATGTTTGTTTTATATGGGTCGATGTTTGTTTACCTGTTTTAAATAATTATTTATCCAAATTGTGTACTGCTATCTGGGTAAACAAATTGTGCTTAACAATCTTAGTTTATGTTATAGCTTCTGAGCCTATTATTTCTTTGTAGAGGTAGCATTTTGACTCATTTACATATGAATGGGTATCCTTTACTTTATATATAACAGAACAAACTAGTATTAAGTTCTCAGTAACATCCTAAATCACATCAAATGCAATAGATATTACTATGGTAAGTTGAAACAGATTTTATTTATAGATTTAAGTGACATAATAATAGTTCCCGGTCAACCTGATATGTAAAACAACTTCCTGTATTAACGCTTTGGTTAATATGATGTGTAGGCGATCTCTTGACGGAAGGTGGTTGTGGGAGACGAGAGATGAGAGAAAATGGGGGCATGACAAGTTTGAGGAAATGTCTATGCATGAAAGGCCTTACAACGAGGTGAACTTTTTTAGTGCTTTAAGGGGTCAAAGCATATCATAAGGTTCTTTTTCTTATGTAACTTGCGTTTTTCCAACACACCCTGTTTTTATTATAGGGTAGGAGGGCGCCTAGGGGTCGTAACCGAGGTCGTGGTAGAGGCAGAGGAGACAATCGTGAATTTTTACATAAAAACCGGACTAAAGCATTGGACAATAACTATCAAAATGGTGCACCCAAATCTGTGAGAGGCAGAGGCCCGAGAAGATATCGACCTGTTACAAAGAATAATGCTGAGGCTCCTGCAAATAACAGAAGGTTAGTAGAAAGATATTTTTACTTTGCTGTTACATTATTAAATTGATGAGAGGTTAGAAGATGGGCAGTTCATTTTTATTATAAGCAAATAAACATTCCTCCATTCCTTGAACTAATACATATCTTTTTATCTCATCCTCCATTCCTCCAATTATATCACATTTTAAGTTCACCCAATTATATCACATTTTAAGTTGTAAACTGACAAAATGTCTCGAGCTCTATCCGGTCTAAACAACGGACTAATAATCTATATAAGAGCAAAGAATGTCAGGTTAGAAGTATGTATTAAAGAATGTGAAACTTTAACATTTTTATAAGAGCAAATAAAGAGTCTGATACTATTGTGTGTGAACATTCTGATCTTGAAGCAGTCTGATACCATGTCAAAAATCTGAATGACAATATGTCAAAAATCTGATCTGAATGACAATATGTCAAAAATACTAGATTCATGCATTAAAGAATACTAGATTCATGCATTACAAAAATACTGATCAGAATACTAGATTCATGTAATGCATTGTGAACATTCTGATCTTGAAGCAGTCTGATACTATTGTGTGTGCTCTTGTAGGTGTAACCGTGGCCTCCAAGTTGCTTTCAGACACAAATGCATGAAGTGAATCAAGAAATGCGTAAAGGTGGAATGAATGAAATGGCTGAAATTCGAGCAAAGGTGGAAAATTTGGAAAAAGAGTTGAAAAAAACATTAGAATTGTTTACTTTTGTTTCGTTATGTATTAGTTATAAGGATTTATTAAGGACTTTTTGTTTCATTATGTATTAGTTAAAAGTATTATTAGGAACTCTCGTTAAATTGTTTACTCGTTTTGTTTCGTTATTTATTTTTGTTAACAGGTTCCTTATCGTGTAACATGTTAATTTTCACATGTTAATTTTCGTGTCGTGTTCGTGTTGGAAAAAAGTGACACGATTTGTTATCGTGTCGTGTTCAGGTCATTCATGTTCGTGTCTTATCGTGTCAGACACGATATGCCAGCTCTAGCCACCAACATACTACTCACCTCGACACGCCAACTCTCTACCAACCACCGTATATAACCAAGTAAATATTTGATACTCCCATCCGATGTGGGATTGCAAACACACTGTAGCACCTCACATTGACCAAACATATAAATACAAACACAATGAAAATCATCAAATAAACACTATCCTTTCTTTATTTAATATCTCATTCATTTTATAAGGTAGTTTTCGGAGGTTATATGATGAGTTTATGTCCCGGGGGAATTTAAAAATTAAAGTGAAAATTTGTCTTTGGTTCAGTTTTCGGGCTCTTGTTTTAATACATCAAATGTACGCTGAAATGTTTGCTTTCAGTCTCACTTCTATTCGATTGCTATGGTTTTCATTTCTGGATCGTTTTCTAAAGACATTATATAGGGGTTCATGTCTCGATTGAGACATATATGGTGTATTGAGGTGTATCTAGTGGTTGCGAGTCTTTGCCTTCCTATAAGTGTTATATGGGGTCAGTACATAACGTGGTTTGCTTTATTTCCAGTTTTAAAGTTTTGGGTTTAACTTAAAATTCAATATCATAATAACCTAAAGTCCCAAAATCCCCAAATTCCTCCTCAATCAATCAAACTCAATCTTCTTATTTATCATTCATACACACACAATCATAAACTAAAAATGTTCAAATCATTGAAGAAATCAACCACCAAATTAAACCAAACCTTTCATAAATACTTTTCCCTAAATCAAAACAATGTAACAACCAAAATTATCGGTATTAAAATCATCTTTAATGATCTTGATAGGAATGACAGGAAACACATGCACTATGTGAAGATTTGATTTCATCTTTCCTCGATCTTCAGCATCTAGGTATTTTAATCCAATTTACTTATTATTTGGGGATTATATGTGCTTTTACCCTAATTATTTATCTGGGCTTTATTTTTGTATTCTAAAGTTATGATTTTGATGGTTTTTTTATTTGTAGATTAATGTCATTGTGTTGTTTATGGTAAACAATGGAAAATTTAAATTTTTTGTAATAATTATAAAACATCTAATTTTTAGCTTAGAATTTAAAAAAGGAGAATTTTTTTGGATATACATCATATGGGTTCTTTTGATTAGTTATAAACATGTGTTTATGTACATAGCTTGATAGCCCCGCCAAGTTTTGTTACAGTGAGTTTGTGTTTTGAAAGAGAGATAAAGTATTAGATGGGTGAGGCTACAAAAAATAATCGGAGTATATTGCTAGATTGTAGGGTCTAATTTGCCACCATTATTAATCATGTAATTCGGGAATAAGGGAGAATGCAGGCTACTTTCATGCATATTCGAGGATGAAGATTGAAGGGTGCTTACAGCGTCCCTGCGATAGCAGTGCTTATGTGAGTCATATCTTCTTGAAAAGATCTGGCCAAACCAAAATCAACAATCTTAGCACAAAGACTCAAGTCCAGCAAGATATTAGGAGCTTTAATATCCCTGTGAGTGATCCTATTCTAGGTATTTTCCTGAAGATAGACCAGGCCTTCAGTCAGTGGCGGATCTTGAAGTTTTTAGTGGAGGGGGCCGGAATTTTTTTTGTCCTATCGTTATATTAGGGTCTTCTAAATCGGGGGGGGGGGGGGGGGGGGGGCGACTTAATAAATAAATATAATTCGTGTTATTATTGTTTTCTAAATTCCAGTATCAACACAAGTTCTAATATTATAATATGAATTTATGGCTTTATCTGTATTTATATTATGTAGCTTGGCTGCAAATAAATCATGGAGAAGCTACAGTGCTTGCTACATTTGGAACACAGAGAGGGTTCTATGATGCTGGTTTGACCATAGCTAAATCCGGCTGCTGGTCGATACTTAAACGTAGACTCACTGTGAACGAGTCTGGCTCAGCCTTGCTCTATTTTCAGGTACATTTATCACACCGGCATTCAGTTTGATTGACTGTCAACTAAAAACAGGGACAAATTTTTCTGAAGTTTCATTTAAAATTATAGTAACATAAGTTGGTGTTCTCCACAGAGCAAAAATCCGTCGATTGATATATGGGTCGATAGCGTATCGTTACAACCCTTTACACAAGAAGAGTGGAAGTCTCATCAGTATCAAAGCATTGAAAAGGTAAAAGCTTGATAGTCACGTCCTATTTTAACACTATCCAGTTATATTCATACCCAATCAAATTTTTATATAAAGTTACTATATAATGGCAGATCAGAAAAAGCAAAGTGAAACTTCAGGCAATTAATAGTGAAGGAAAACCCCTAGCGAATAGGACACTAACCATTGCACAAAAGTTTGCAAATTTCCCATTTGGATGTGCCATTAACAAGAATATTCTAGCAAACTCGGACTATAAAAACTGGTTCCTTTCAAGATTTAATTATACTACATTCGAAAACGAAATGAAATGGTACACAAATGAACGTATCCAAAACCAAGAAGACTACTCAGCAGCTGATGCCTTGCTTGAGTTCACGAAATCAAATGAAGTTCAGGTGAGAGGCCACAATGTATTCTGGGATGACCCCAAGTATCAACCGAGTTGGGTTCCTAATCTTGAAACACAGCAACTATCGGATGCAACCACAAAGAGAATAAACTCAGTCATGGGCCGATACTCTGGCCAAGTTATCTCGTGGGATGTTGTTAATGAGAATTTGCATTTCAATTTCTTCGAAAGCAAACTTGGTGACACTGCTTCTTCAAGTTTCTACACAACAGCTCGGGCTCTCGATAGCAATGCTGCTCTGTTCTTGAACGACTTTGATACCATTGAATCACCTGGGGATGGAGCTTCATCGCCTGATAATTTACCTTCAGAAAATTAAACAGATTTCCGATGGGGGTTATGATGGTCCTTTATCAATCGGGTTAGAAGGTCATTTCAGACATCTCAACATACCGTACATGAGATCCGCCATTGATAAGGTTGCAAGTTCAGGACTTTCCATCTGGCTCACTGAAGTAGATGTTCAACCAGGGCCGGATGAGGTATTAGCTAGGGTTCAAAAGCACTTAATTAGTTTATTTCATCTGAATTTACAAATACGAGCAATGACTTTTATTTATTTACATATTTTTATCAAATCCAATTGATTTGAGTTATAATTTCCAAAGGAATATTTGTGAAAATATTTCCCCGGGTCGTTCTCCCAACGAAGGTTTGACGGCGTTTAAGTCGATTCGGAGTCGTGAAAATGTGAAGTGAATAAGTGAAAGTGATTATTTTGGTATTGTTTAAACTAAAATATGGAAAATTAAAAGCGACAATCTACGTTATCAAATAAATGCACACTAAAAGAAATCAAATAACGCAAATCCCGGGCTAATCCCGAGATTTATAAAACTAATAGTGAAATTATACTAAAATGAAAGAGTAAAAACCTAAGGGACTAAAAATGTCACTAATCAAAACTAATTTATAAAAGAAAATTAAAGAAAACAAAAGGTTGAAAAGTTTAAGGACTAACGTGCAATTTCTGAAACTTTTTTAGTTTTAAATAAAGACAGGGACTAAAAATGCCAACAAACCAAACTATTTTGTTATTAAGACTGCCAGGCCCGATTTAAACTTAAGTTGAATGACTAGGGGCCAAAAGTGACAAACTTAGAAACTCAAGAACACTAATACTACCCAGACCACAGTCTCAAATACCAATTTTCACAAGCTTCTAAAAGGCTCAATTCTTGACCAATTTTAAAAACAAAAGCTGTTTTGGAAAGCTGAACAAGCAGAGATTACTAAAATCCAAAAAGCCCTATCACAAACACTCAATTGCTAATCCAATTTGAAGCAAAAACAGACCCTCAAATCATGAATAATGCAACAGACTTAAAACAGCAGGTTAAAAACTGATTTTGAGTGCAATTTCAAGGTACCAGATGTTATTCTTAACACTTGATATTAGTAACACCAAAACTAAGCTATATTAACTGCTCAGAATCACAAAATCAAACAATATAGAACACTAATGATCACTCAAATGGATTTATGAAAACAGCTACTCAGTACCATATGCAACAGACTTTAACAACAAATTTGACCAAATAAGCATTAACTATGGTGAGTTTTAGTGATCCCAGGTGTTATACCACAATTTATACTACCTAATATATGAATGAGCCAAAAAATTAGGACCTGAAGTTATTCTAATAAGCCAATAGATAAGCCAGTTCAGCAGTACAGACACACAAAGTGTTCTGTTACATCAGTGTAGTAACTCTAGCACAAGTTTGTTTGAAAACTTTGACCAAATGAACTACTCTTTTAACAACTTACTTAGGCCACTACAATGAACTCAGAAATGCAAAAGTAAGTTCCAATTAAGCTTAGCTTAAGCTGATGCTTATTCTAAGCTTATTAAGTCTAAAACTCACAATGTAGGCAGTACTCACTTAAGACACTTAAATCCTCAAAACTCCAACTGATATGAACTCAAAACACCTTGATTAAGCTAGATCATATTTCACTTAATTGCAATGCTACAGTAACAAACCAGAACTTATATCACCCAAACAGTACTTAATTATGCCTTATTACTACCAAACTGAATTTTAATTTTAACAACTCAGTAACAATCATAAATAATCACTCACTAATCATCAAATAACCTCAATATAGCAACAAACAACAACATTGCTTATCAGATTCTCAGATTAAGATCAAATCAGAAGCTAAATTCTCAAACTACAAACTGTGACCAAAACAAGCTTTCCTACACCACCAACTGTTTGATAAAACAATTTAAACTAATGACAAATCTATCAAATAAGCATCAACTATCCAATAACTAACAGAAATTAAACCAATAGCAGCAGCATTACACTAAAACAGTTGAGTGGAAATGAAAATGAGAAAATTCTTACAAATCAAAGCCCCCTCAGCATGAACAGAGGGGGTTCACTATGCTTGCCTGTCTTTTGACAGGCCAATTGGACTCCTTATTGGCTGCCTTTACTCCTCAAATAAGCTGGCTTATTAAAAATAAGCTGAGTTTGACTTTGGTTGACTTTTTGTGAGATTTTGAGTGAATTGAATCAAAACAGGCTCACACAAGCTAGAAAGCTTTATGAGCTTGTTAACTAGAGTAAATAGCTTAAAAGTAAGCTGAGATATGAACTAACAAAAACATTTTTATATTTTTTATTATTTTTCTTATTTTTTTTTGATTTATGATAATAAAAGAGTAACTTGTAAAATAAATGAACAACAGACTTTTAGAAGCTAATAGAAATTGAAAACAGTAACAAACAAGCTTATACGAGCTTATGTAAACATAAAGTAATTGTAAATTGCTTTAAAGGAAATAAGAGACAAGTAAATTTAACAAACTAAATTTAAACTTTCAATAATTAAAAACTGAGTACATAAAAGGAGATTACAAAGGAAATTTCAGCAGCTAACAATACATAAAAACTACTCCCTAAATGAGGAGTAATCCTCTCCTATTTATAAGGCTCAGCTGAACCTTCTGGGTCTTCCAGCTCATCAATCCGTGTGCTCCTCAGCTGCTATCCACCCTTAGATCATTTCTTCTTTCCCACGCTTGATCTTGGCCGTAGGATCAAAATAGTGATGTGGCATCTCCAATCAAAGGCTCCCACGTGTCCCTGGCAGTGTCAGACCCTTTCAGATTTTACCAATCATGCTTTAATCATGTGTACGAGGTGAATTTAGGGGGCACAGTAACTAGGGTTCGTGGTAAAAAATTTGGGGAAGAACTTGGCGGGCACGTGTGGGTGTGTGAGGGAGAGTGGATAATAAATTTTTTTATATTTATTTGACTTACTGGGTGGGTTGACCGGGTATGATTTGGACTGGGCTGGGTTGTGTATTGTGGTGGGCTTTGGGTTAGGATTATAAAAGTGGGTTTTGTTTAGATCCGGGTTTAAATGTATTAAAAGGTTTAAGAAATTTAATTGTAGGGACTAAATTTGTAATTTCTGAAAGTAAAGGGGTCTATGCTACCATTCTTCAAAGTATGATCTAAGGGTGATTTTTGACTTCTTGACCAATGATGGCTTTCCCGGTTCAGCTCTGAGTCTTTTCTGTATCTCGTGCTCGTTTTTTCTGATTTTCTTGTATTTTTGCCGGTTTTCATGATATCCTTCCCTGCACATACAAAAACACAAAAACACAATATCTTTTGGCATTTGGGTCGGGTTTTTGGTTATTTTGGTCCGGTATTGGTTAAGAAAAGGTATGTGTTTAAGCACATACCAAATTCCCCCAGACTAAGCTATTGCAATGTCCTCATGCAATGTTATAAAAACTCCCCATTTTTCTTTTTATTATATTTTTTGTATTTTCTTATTTCACGTGACGGCTTTGTTGACAATCATTATCTCACGATAACTTTTAGGATCATGGAGCAGGAAACACGACTCAAAAAGAAGTGACCATACGGATAAAATTCGTCGTCCCCGATTTTTCACGAGTCCCCAAACTAAGCTTAAAAACGAAATCATTGTTATTTACAAGTTAGATTGCCAACACTACTCATAAAAGCTAATTGTGGACTTCTTGCTCCCAATTTCCTATTTTTCCTCTATTTATTTTATTTTTGGTGAGAAATGAATTTCTTCAAATTCTCGTTTCGATATATATATATATATATATATATTTTTTAAGCCGATAAAGATACCTTAGTTTAGACGCTAAGTAGTTTCCAAACCTTCCCTCGAAAACCGTTGCATACAAAAATGAGGTCCACATCAAGGTCTCTGATTTAACACGATTTTGAGAATATCCCTTTTATTTGCGACCGAAACAACTCATCTACGAGTCCAGAGACAGAAGCCTTTGTTAGGATACCTCGGAGTCGAAATTTGGCATTATTAACATTATTAAGCACATATTATTATTGATCCTTGGCCCTTTATAACAATCACAACATCGGCTGCGAACCGGCAAGATGTGATAGTCTATTATGACCTTGGAATTTTTCCTCTGCCTTTATTAGAAGTCTACAACATCGGCTGCGAACCGGCAAGATGCAGAAAACTTTTTATGGCTTTGGATTATTATTATTATTCATTATTCATTATATATTTTGCCAAATCCCGAGTCCTACGGCTTTTATAACAATCCCAACATCGGTTGCGAGCCGGCAAGATGGAATAGTCTATTACACCGTAACACTGGCAGTACCTTGATGTGTACCCAACTTTCATAAGCAAGGATTCTCTAAGGAAGAAATAAAAACTAATCATCGCCAAAACCAAAATAGCTTTAATTATTCCTAGATTACTATTTTTTTTGGTGAAACAAGTTGATGGGAACAAAAAGCCACAAGTAACTTCGATGAGCTCTAAAGAGATCCAACTACTCCACGTTTAGCAATCTAACTTATAAACAACTCTATCATTTCTCGTTCTTCGCAAATTTAAAATCTTAAATAATAAGATCCGCGAATGCTTAGCCAAATAATCAAGCCATGCATATATAAAGTCAAATACGGAAACTTGCAAACTCTTAAAAAGAATTCGCGTTTTCTAGCTCCTTGTGTACAAGACTAGCACGAGCTTATAGATTATACACGGTTAAGGGGACAAGCTAGGGCTCAACACGCCCGGTCAAGTCAGAATTTTATTCCTACTCTCACCAGCGGAAAATCAACAAAAATGTCAAAATTTATCATATTTTTGCAAAAAATTTTAAATTTTTCTCTTTTTTTTTTTTTTTTTTTTTTTTTTTTTTTTTTTTTTTTTTTTGATTTTTTCAATTTTGGAGGAAAAACGGGGTTTACATGAGAAAACGGCAAAAATGCAAGGCAAAAATCAAATCGCAAGATTACCCCCCCAGACTAAAACGAGACATTGTCCTCAATGTCTTAAAGGTAAGGGTTCTCCTACATAAATCTAAGGCCGTTTATTAATTATGCCAAAAGATAGATGTAAAATGATAAGATTTAGGATATCGATAAACAACGAATGATGAAACTCGAGTAGCGTGAAGGAAACTACGAGCACGAGAGTCTTCATCATCGGGCATTCCTGGACACAGCACAGAAAACAACGAAACACAAGATACGGAAGAGGGGATCCCTCCTCATGTTTTATTAGAAAATAGATAAGAAGATAGATGGATAAGCATGGGGTGCCTCCCACGAAGCGCTTGTTTTTGGTAACCGAGTCACATGAGCTTGACTCGACCCGAATTTATTTGTCCTTGGGGGAGTAAGTGGAAGAGATAATCTCAATCGGACTTTCGTTCAAGATGTTTGGATAAACATTGAAGCATACGAAAGTTCCACTCCGATTTGAGATACCCACGGCTTTAGAAGATGAACGCGGTGATGCCGGGGTCAAAAACTTTGTCTTCGTTTCCGGCTGGAAACGATAGTAAAGTTTCAAGCAAAGATGACTCCGGACAGAATGGGAGTTTTTGAACAGAAAGAGGTAGAGAGGAATCATTTTTCTCCAGAATTAAAAGTTCCTTTGATGAGGCTGGAAACTTTAAATTCTTAGCACGAGTCAATTTCATCAAAGGATGAATGTCACCATCAATGAGTATCCCTGGATTAAACACTTTGTCTTCACAAGAAAACTCAGCAGGGTACTCGATGGAGGACTCAATGGAGAAATCATCCTCGGGAGAATGAGGAGCTAAATCATGAGAAACTATTGAAGCATCCTCGGTTATGGTTTCAATTTTAGGGCCTTTTTCAATAGGTTTGCCATATAAAAGATTTCTCCATTCGGTTTGATCGGCCCTAAAATCGAAGAGGTCATCATCATCTTGTAAATCTTTAAGCTCAGTGTAAGAATCAGATGATGGGGCATGGTACAAAATATTTTCAACTTCTTTATAATCAGCATGAACGTCAAAGAGATCATCATCATATGATGGAAGTGGATCATCGTGAGCGAGTTCATCGGCGAACTCCTCGTGATAAGAATCATACTTAGACGGATCATGGTTCATCAAAGATTCCAATTTTCTTAAGTCAGATTCAAAATCAAACTCATCGTCCTCATCCCCCGGTGGGATTGGATCAATGTGAGCGAGTTCATCGGCGAACTCCTCAAGAAGAGAATCAATACTAGAAGTGGTACTGCCACTACTTTGCTCTTCTGATTTTGATTCAACATCTGGAACGGATTTAGGCGGTTTTTCCTTAACATCTTCCAGGGGAAATAATGGTTCATTAAATTTCAAGACATCTTCCCCTGGATTACTATTGGTCTCAACAATTTCCGGCGAAATTGGAGTATTAACAGACAACACCTCGAACTCTTCCATCGAGATTTCACTTCCCTCAATCGGAGGAGAAGGATGGGAAGAGTCGGAAAGAACAGAATCAACCATCTCTACACGATAAACCGTCTCCGGAGGTGGGACAAGAGGTGTGCTCTTAGAGCTAGCATTTTCCACCTCTTCCGTTGTGGTCTCCAAATCCGATTCATCATCATCGTTAATAATACTCTTAGTATTTGCAGCACAACACTCAAACCATTTGCTCGATCCAGGATTGATTTTCATAGCCTTGAGCTCAGCACGTTTTTCTGACATACTCTTGACCGTGAATCTTGAAAGGTTTGGATCAACTCTTTTAGGAGCAATTACGGGATCGGACTTTTGATCAACCGTAGCGACATTGCATTTGTCGGTTTGAGGTTTCGAGTTCGGATTGATTTGAAACGTGACTTTTTCATTATCAACTCGCAGAGTTATTTCTTCTCCGTATACGTCAATCAAGGCACGCCCGGTCCTCAAGAATGATCTTCCGAGAATGAGAGGAACCCGGGGGTCAGCGTCAAAATTAACAACCACAACATCTGCAGGAAAATGGAACTTCCCCACTTTAACGAAGACATCCTCGGCTATACCTTCGGGACGGGTTACGGAACGATCCGCAAGCTCGAGAGTCATACAAGTGGGGGTAAGTTTGGGCAGAGAAAGCTTTTGCCATACTGACAACGGCATTAGGTTGATGCTAGCACCGAGATCGGCCAAGGCGGAGCATTCAACCATTCCCGGAAATTCACATGGAATAAGGAATTTTCCGGGATCTCCAAGCTTTTCCGAAAGCTTTTTAAGAATTACCGCTGAGCAGTTTTCATTCAGATGAGTTTTTGCTAATTGAATTAATTTTTCCTTGTTATTCAATAAACTTTTGAGAGTGGAAACAAATTTAGGCATCAAAAGTAAAGCATCCGCGAAGCTTATATCGAAATGCAATTCTTGAAAAATTTGGAAAAATTTTTCCATTTGATTTGAAGCTTTTTCGCGGAGCTTTTGATCATTCAATCTCGAAGGATACGGAAGGTTTGCTTTGACGGGAATTTCTTTTGGCTCAACATTCTTTGGTTCAGATGGATGGATGACCGGAGGTTGGACGTCTTTGGTTCCTCCGTTGTTAGTAGGAGGTTCCATGTCCTTGGTCGCCTCGGGTTCACGGACGGCTACCTTGGGAGGTAGAGAAGAAGCGGTAGCCGGAGCCGTGGGTCCATCATATGAAACACCGCTACGAGTCGTTATCGCCTTAGCATCGCCCCTCGGGTTAGCAATTGTGTTGCTAGGAAGAGAAGAAGTACCCGAGGTTGAGGGTTGATTCTTCTGAAAAAATCCACTCATCATTTGCTTAAGGTCGTTTGTTTGTCGAGATATTGTCGTATCAATCTCCTTCCGAAAGTCAGCTCTCATATTGTTGATTTGACCTTGCATAGTTCGTATGCTAGCATCGGTTGCTTTCATATAACTCACAAAGTCGGGAGGAAGTGGAACTTGGGGAGGAGGAGGTTGATAGACTTGTTGCGGTTGAGCTTGATAATTGTTTCCTCGATTTTGGTTGTAGCTTTGATTTTGATTGTAACCTTGATTGGTTTGAGGTAAACGGTTTTGGTTGTTTTGGACGGGTGTAAAACCGGGTGGTCCCATTTGGTTGCTAACTCGGTAGTTAACTTCACCTTGAGGACGGAATCCTTGATTTTGATTGTAGTTTGCGGCTGCTGCAGTAGCATTGCAAACTTGGCTATCGGTAGCTTGACAATCATAATAAGGATGGGGACCACCACATATAACGCAATTCTCTTGCACCGCTTTCACTTGTGCGGGCGGAGAAGAGTGTTTCTTTTGTTCTGAGAGAATGAAAGCTTGGAACATATCTGCAAGCTTGTCGATCTTAGCATCACTGCTAGAAGCTTGGGTACTCACCTTAGAAACAACCGGTTTGTTCCTTGAGGTAGGTACCTTATATTTGTTCTCAATAATTGAAAGAATTTCTCTCGGCATTCGACTCATGATATTGCCACCGGCGGCTGCGTTGAGTGAATCCTGATCTGATTGAGTTAAAGCATTGTAGAACGTATCGATTTGATGCAATTCCGAGAATCCGTGATGTGGGCATTTCCGTAGGAGATCCTTGAATCGTTCCCATGCCTCACCGAAATTCTCATCAAATCGTTGCTGGAAATTTGTGATTTCATTCCTAGCATTGGTCATTTTAGATGGTGGAAAGAAATAATTCACGAATTTATGGACGAGATCTTCCCAAGTATGGATTGATTGAGGGGGTTCTTTCTCGAGCCAAATTCGGCCCGCCCCCTCGATCGAAAATGGGAATAACATCAATTTGATTGTTTCGTGACGGACATCCTTATGGTAGTGTGTTGAGGTTAATTTATTGAACCATCGGATGTGATTGTGAGGATCCTCCCGATCAAAACCATGAAATTGATTTCCCGTGACAAGTTGAATTAAACCGGTCTCGAGTTTAAAATTTGTATTTCGAATCGGGGGTATGACAATAGCATCTCCGTATCCCACGGTGGGACACTGGAGTAACTCTTGCATAGTGCGTAGATCGGGAGCTTGCCCTTGGTTGTGATTGTCAACACCCACCGGCGGGGGTTGATCGTGTTGGTTGTTGGCCATTTCCTCAACGGTTGAGAAATGAACACGGTTGTTTTGACGGATAATCCTCTCGGGATTTGAAAGTGGTGAAAGAAGAGGGTTAGAAGAAGAACGGGTGTGCATACACCAAAAGAAATAAAATCAAAAACAAAAGTTGAAAATGAAAATATTTTTGGATTTTTATTTTTATAAGGAAAAATTAAAATTATATATTTTTTTTGTTTATTTATTTATTTTTTTTTTTTTTTTTGGTGATCGTTGATCAACCGTACTCGTTTCTTTCAAAACTACGCGCAGCGTGGCGGGAGAGAAGAATGGATCTCTCTTCGGTCTGCAATTTAATGTCAAGACCTCCTTAAACCCCGTGTATAGGTTGTAGTAAAGAAATAATCCGAGAAACGTTTAACTTCACGATCTCTTTTGTTGTTTATTCGGAATGGTTTACAACCGCCCTCCTTCAACGGAAGACCGAGGATGTTTATTAAGATGTATTTATGAAAACACTTTAGGAAAAGTGTTTTATTTATTATATTTTTGTATTTTTATTTTTTTATAAAAACGATAACTTCCGAGGAAGGATCTTCAAAACACAAAATACGATATGAATCAACGACAACGTTTCAAGCCTTCCCCGGCAGCGGCGCCATTTTGATTTGAGTTATAATTTCCAAAGGAATATTTGTGAAAATATTTCCCCGGGTCGTTCTCCCAACGAAGGTTTGACGGCGTTTAAGTCGATTCGGAGTCGTGAAAATGTGAAGTGAATAAGTGAAAGTGATTATTTTGGTATTGTTTAAACTAAAATATGGAAAATTAAAAGCGACAATCTACGTTATCAAATAAATGCACACTAAAAGAAATCAAATAACGCAAATCCCGGGCTAATCCCGAGATTTATAAAACTAATAGTGAAATTATACTAAAATAAAAGAGTAAAAACCTAAGGGACTAAAAATGTCACTAATCAAAACTAATTTATAAAAGAAAATTAAAGAAAACAAAAGGTTGAAAAGTTTAAGGACTAACGTGCAATTTCTGAAACTTTTTTAGTTTTAAATAAAGACAGGGACTAAAAATGCCAACAAACCAAACTATTTTGTTATTAAGACTGCCAGGCCCGATTTAAACTTAAGTTGAATGACTAGGGGCCAAAAGTGACAAACTTAGAAACTCAAGAACACTAATACTACCCAGACCACAGTCTCAAATACCAATTTTCACAAGCTTCTAAAAGGCTCAATTCTTGACCAATTTTAAAAACAAAAGCTGTTTTGGAAAGCTGAACAAGCAGAGATTACTAAAATCCAAAAATCCCTATCACAAACACTCAATTGCTAATCCAATTTGAAGCAAAAACAGACCCTCAAATCATGAATAATGCAACAGACTTAAAACAGCAGGTTAAAAACTGTTTTTGAGTGCAATTTCAAGGTACCAGATGTTATTCTTAACACTTGATATTAGTAACACCAAAACTAAGCTATATTAACTGCTCAGAATCACAAAATCAAACAATATAGAACACTAATGATCACTCAAATGGATTTATGAAAACAGCTACTCAGTACCATATGCAACAGACTTTAACAACAAATTTGACCAAATAAGCATTAACTATGGTGAGTTTTAGTGATCCCAGGTGTTATACCACAATTATACTACCTAATATATGAATGAGCCAAAAAATTAGGACCTGAAGTTATTCTAATAAGCCAATAGATAAGCCAGTTCAGCAGTACAGACACACAAAGTGTTCTGTTACATCAGTGTAGTAACTCTAGCACAAGTTTGTTTGAAAACTTTGACCAAATGAACTACTCTTTTAACAACTTACTTAGGCCACTACAATGAACTCAGAAATGCAAAAGTAAGTTCCAATTAAGCTTAGCTTAAGCTGATGCTTATTCTAAGCTTATTAAGTCTAAAACTCACAATGTAGGCAGTACTCACTTAAGACACTTAAATCCTCAAAACTCCAACTGATATGAACTCAAAACACCTTGATTAAGCTAGATCATATTTCACTTAAATTGCAATGCTACAGTAACAAACCAGAACTTATATCACCCAAACAGTACTTAATTATGCCTTATTACTACCAAACTGAATTTTAATTTTAACAACTCAGTAACAATCATAAATAATCACTCACTAATCATCAAATAACCTCAATATAGCAACAAACAACAACATTGCTTATCAGATTCTCAGATTAAGATCAAATCAGAAGCTAAATTCTCAAACTACAAACTGTGACCAAAACAAGCTTTCCTACACCACCAACTGTTTGATAAAACAATTTAAACTAATGACAAATCTATCAAATAAGCATCAACTATCCAATAACTAACAGAAATTAAACCAATAGCAGCAGCATTACACTAAAACAGTTGAGTGGAAATGAAAATGAGAAAATTCTTACAAATCAAAGCCCCCTCAGCATGAACAGAGGGGGTTCACTATGCTTGCCTGTCTTTTGACAGGCCAATTGGACTCCTTATTGGCTGCCTTTACTCCTCAAATAAGCTGGCTTATTAAAAATAAGCTGAGTTTGACTTTGGTTGACTTTTTGTGAGATTTTGAGTGAATTGAATCAAAACAGGCTCACACAAGCTAGAAAGCTTTATGAGCTTGTTAACTAGAGTAAATAGCTTAAAAGTAAGCTGAGATATGAACTAACAAAAACATTTTTATATTTTTTATTATTTTTCTTATTTTTTTTTTATTTATGATAATAAAAGAGTAACTTGTAAAATAAATGAACAACAGACTTTTAGAAGCTAATAGAAATTGAAAACAGTAACAAACAAGCTTATACGAGCTTATGTAAACATAAAGTAATTGTAAATTGCTTTAAAGGAAATAAGAGACAAGTAAATTTAACAAACTAAATTTAAACTTTCAATAATTAAAAACTGAGTACATAAAAGGAGATTACAAAGGAAATTTCAGCAGCATAACAATACATAAAAACTACTCCCTAAATGAGGAGTAATCCTCTCCTATTTATAAGGCTCAGCTGAACCTTCTGGGTCTTCCAGCTCATCAATCCGTGTGCTCCTCAGCTGCTATCCACCCTTAGATCATTTCTTCTTTCCCACGCTTGATCTTGGCCGTAGGATCAAAATAGTGATGTGGCATCTCCAATCAAAGGCTCCCACGTGTCCCTGGCAGTGTCAGACCCTTTCAGATTTTACCAATCATGCTTTAATCATGTGTACGAGGTGAATTTAGGGGGCACAGTAACTAGGGTTCGTGGTAAAAAATTTGGGGAAGAACTTGGCGGGCACGTGTGGGTGTGTGAGGGAGAGTGGATAATAAATTTTTTTATATTTATTTGACTTACTGGGTGGGTTGACCGGGTATGATTTGGACTGGGCTGGGTTGTGTATTGTGGTGGGCTTTGGGTTAGGATTATAAAAGTGGGTTTTGTTTAGATCCGGGTTTAAATGTATTAAAAGGTTTAAGAAATTTAATTGTAGGGACTAAATTTGTAATTTCTGAAAGTAAAGGGGTCTATGCTGCCATTCTTCAAAGTATGATCTAAGGGTGATTTTTGACTTCTTGACCAATGATGGCTTTCCCGGTTCAGCTCTGAGTCTTTTCCGTATCTCGTGCTCGTTTTTCCTGATTTTCTTGTATTTTTGCCGGTTTTCATGATATCCTTCCCTGCACATACAAAAACACAATATCTTTTGGCATTTGGGTCGGGTTTTTGGTTATTTTGGTCCGGTATTGGTTAAGAAAAGGTATGTGTTTAAGCACATACCACCAATTTTGATTTGCATGTGATGTGAATTACAGGCAGCCGTGTTAGATCAAGTTCTCAGAGAAGCTCATGCACATCCATCGGTGAATGGGATAGTTCTATGGTCAGCATGGAGTCCACAAGGCTGTTTCAGAATGTGCCTAATGGATAACAGTTTTAGGAACTTTGCCCACAGGCGACGTTGTTGACCAGTTCATTGGGGAATTCTCTGGGGCAGTCGTTACAGCCACCACGGATGTTAATGGTTTCTATGAGACAAAGCTAATTCATGGAGATTATGAAGTTACATTCAAGGATGCTGATCCATATAAATTTGAAAAATATACAAAATCTCAACGGATATCTCACCATTTTAAGGTTGAAGCATCAAGTTCCGCTGAGGACATTTTTCATTTCCAATTTTAATTTGAGATAAAACTTTTGTCTAAACTTTTGCTAATCAATGATCATAATATGTCATCTTCAGCTGTTATCGAGTATTTTTCTTAATTATCCTCTCTTTTAGATTAATTGACAACCCTTGACTTTATCAAGTCATACCATATATACAGATTAATAATATTATGTGACTGTCGAATAAATGTCTATGTAATAACAAAAATTGGATAAGTGTGTATTCTATAATCAAAGTTAATAGTTTCATGCCATGATCATATTAATGGATTAAAAAACCAAGGAGGTGTCAAAATGAATTCCTTCGAATAAATAATGGGAATTTTATAGCAATCTTGCAAAGTTTCGAACTAAACAGGAGATTACATTATGTATGTTTTGCTTATATATGTTTCTCGATTTATTTTCCAGGTTGAACTTACCTCAATTTTGAAAAGTGATTAGCGTGATAGATACAGTTCCTTTACTTCGGCCTTTTGTTCAAAAAGAGAAACATGTTTGGACTATGGAAGATAAAAGTATTTACAACATGGTGCCGTATAAGATCCGGCCGGTCCCCAACTAAGATCCGCCCCTGCCTTCAGTTGTGCCAATAATATACGGTATTCATGGATATGTCCCATGTATAGTGCAAGTAAATATTAAATTCATGCTTTATATAATCTTAGATGTTTTGGTTCATTATTTGAACAAAATGGTTTGAAGAATAATGGTAGTTAAACTAATGGTTTATAGATGGACATGTAGCATTTTAAAGCCATTGCATTAGGAATATCAAATGTCAAAAAGTGTCGCAAAATACCTCAAAAAGGCCGGATTTGAAAGAAAAGTACCCATATAAGCTAAAATTATTGTTCGCTACCCAGAAAAACAAATGGTGGCAAGTATGTTACTTTTTTAAAACATTTGCCCTACTATAATCATTGGTACACACACAATTTATCCACACTAAAAAATGTGCGAGAAATCTGATGTATTTTTCATGTAAATGATATAATGATTTGAGATGAAGTTATCTTATTAGGAATATAATGCAGCAACAACAGCCTCAACGCAACTCAAAGGAATTTATATCCTTCTATGCTTTTCATTTCACAGAACACAAGAAATCTCGTGGAAACAAAATGTTAAACCGGGATTCAGGACAGGAAGAAGTTGGATGATACTTATCGGCCTCAGCATCATAATAATGGTACATTGGTGAACCTTATAGGTGGTAAAATGGTGGCCGAGTGTGGTGGTGTGTTGGCTAATGGATGCAAACGAGTTAGGTTGACCTGAAGTACGTTTATGTCACTCATACTCTTCTGATATATTGATTAAAATTTAAAATAATTTATGAGGTTGTATGAATTAGAAATATCTTGTTTGGCTACTTTCTACCCGTCATTTTTTCAAATGCATCTAAAATCTTAGCGAAAGTATCTCTATTGTTAAAGATGGTTCGAGAATTCTATTGTGGTATGTGGTGCTATTTTTTCAAATGCATATAAAATCTTAGCAAACCTTACACAAATTAACGAAATTCTCACATACACACACACATTTGCACAAGCTATACGCATACTTACTAAATTTTAATCTTAATTGTTGTGACAGTGGGACGTGCTTGGGGGGCTTACAAAACTAAATACATTTAGAAAATACTTAACTGGTGGTGACTCCAGGAACAACATATTTGCTTTTACAAATATCTAACAAACTAATATTAAGTTATTCAATAAAATAATTTATAACAAAGCGTAAAACCTCTTTATTCGTTTGGAATAGAGCAAACGAATAAAGAATATATATCTTTTATATAAGGGAAAATGACAAAAAATGCATCGAACATGACCATTTTTGTGATTGTCTGTTGCCAACTATTTTTTTCTTATTGTGTGTACTGAACTTTCAAATTTCAATCATTGTGTGTATTTTGTGACCATTTTACCCTTACTTTTTTCAAATTTCGAAGGGTAAAATGGTCATTTTACATGGCAAAATAGTCACAAACAATGATCGAAATTTGACACACATCACAAAAAGTATCAAGTTCGATGCATTTTTTTGTCATTTGTGCTTTATATAATATAAAACATTAAGTTAATGGTGCAAGGCTTATATCAATAATATATAATTGCAACTAAAATACAATAATTATATATAATCGTATTAAAAATAAAAACATAATTGGAGTACAACAACAAAACTGTATGCATGGGTTACGTATATATAAAAAAAACTTTTAAAAACTCAACAACAATGGAAGTTCGAACAACCGCATCAACCAACAGCAAAAAAGACCAACATCAACGTAATCAACAAAATACATCCCAGCTAACCAAAATTCATTATCTTAAAGAGCTTAAACCAAATGCAAAGAGCTCTAGAAACCTTACAAAAAAACTTTTAAAAACTCAACAACAATGGAAGCTCGATCAACCACATCAACTAACAGCAAAAAAAAAAAAAATTAAAAAAAAAAATAATAAATAAATAAATAAATAAATAAAACCCAACACCAACGTAATGAACAAAATACATCCTATCAAACCAAAATTCGTTATCTTAAAGAGCTTAAACCAAATGCAAAGAGCTCCTACACAATTAAAGTTAAAGCAATTCGCATATGGAAAACATACTACATGGAAGCACCATCAAAAGCCAACGAAATCGATACAAAGATCCAGGGAGAACTCGTCTTAAACTACAATATTAATATGACTTTAATGGATGAAGAGGTATGCATTCAAATTTTCATATTTATTACTTTTTTTTTTTTTTGAAAGGCTGAGAATTTTATTAGAAAGCTCTAAGAAGGAGACAAGCAACAAAACAGAAAGTGTACAAGAACCACAAGCAAAACAGAAAAGACCAAGGACACCAAAAAATACACAAAATTACAAAAAGAGCTCAAAAGGCTTGGACGTCCAACAAGCCCAGTTCGCCTTCTTCTTAGCAGCAATACGGGAAAAGATCCAAAGATGGGAAAGGCGTTGGATACTTGGGAAAATATCCTCCTCTTTATTCTTATCAATCATGTCGATCGGAGCAAAAACAATATGATTCCTCCAATTCCAAAGGATCCAAAGAGCAATTTGGAAGACACCATGAAGAACCTTTGTGAGAGAAGCGTCGCCAATAACAGGGAGGTTCCCACTAGCCACATCACTAACAGTGAAGGACGGAAACAAGACCGGAGAGTCAAGATTCCACCAACTCCAAACTTTTCTCCAAACCGGCAAAACGCAAGAGCAAGAAATGAGCACGTGGTTGACATCTTCATCATTTGTTTACTAATAAAAAACGTTAATTCTTACACAAAATTATAGGATACAAAAATTCATGTGTGCGTAAATTTCTATATATATTCAAGACTGCATCTCAGAAACCACTCAAAGGAGGATGGAGATAATTACAATAAATGTACAAACATTACGATAATAATACAGTTTAATAGATTTAGAAATTATATTGGATTACTTTTGTACAGTTTAAGACTGTCAAATCATTTGTCACGTTTCGTATCAGATTATTTGAAAGTAGACACATTTTAGCAAATACCCTTTAAACATGACCCACATTAATCGATTTATGTTGGAATTTAAATTACAACTGGTCAAAATACATTAATCAAAATATTAGAAAAAACCCTGCGCGTGCGCGGGCATTATAACTAGTAACTAACTAAAGAAAAAACAAAAAAACCGAAGGACTAACATATAAGAAAATTTGAGTGGGTCCAAAACTTTATTTCATCTTAATGGAAAAGTCCCCGTAAACTTGTTTATCTAAATTAAGTCGATAGTCTAGTAGTACGTTCAAACCACTTAATTTACTAAATAACCTTTTAAGCGCTCTACATACTTTATCGAAAGAAATACAAATCTATGTTGTTTTTGGAAGGTCATCTTGCTAAAAGTGTTGTTTGAGTTTAAAGGTGAAGCAATGGAGTAGATTATGTTGTCAATCGTTAGGTGGGAACAAACATCTACATACTTTATCGAAAGGAATACAAATCTATGTTGTTTCTGGAAAGCTAAATTTCATATAGTTTTATAATATTCTAAAGAGTTAAATGCATAAATGGTCCCTGTGGTTTGCCCAAATTGCAGGTTTAGTCCCTATGGTTTCGAAAGTGCAGGCGGCCTCCCTGTGGGGAAACCTTGGTTCTGTTTTGGTCCCTGGCCGTTCCATTTTAGTCCCTGGCCAGGGACTAAACGTGCAATTATGAGCAAACCACAGGGACCATTTCTGCAACGGCCAGGGACCAAAACGGAACCAAGGTTTCCTCACAGGGAGGCCGCCTGCACTTTCGAAACCATAGGGACTAAACCTGCAATTTGGGCAAACCACAGGGACCATTTATGCATTTAACTCTATTCTAAATTTCATAGTTTTATAATATTTGAAATATATTTACCGCTGTTAAAGATATTTCATAGTTTATAATATTCTAAATTTCATAGTTTTATAATATTCGAAATTGGTCACGAGGATTTCATGGATTGAATAGGTGCTCCACAATTATAGAAGCTGCTTTTTAAAAAAGGGGCAGGATCACAAATATTCCAATCATTGTGATTATAGCCGTGTCCCCGTAATCTTCCGTCTTGACTTGAATAATACACAATCCCGTCAGATGTTAGTTCAGTAAAGTAAAATGTAGACAATCACACCCTGTGAGATGGGGACTACTTTCATACCATCTTGACTTGAATTATGTTTATATTACTACTTTGTTAAGATTGAAAATAATGAAAGAGAATAATCACTGGGATGAATTGTGTTAAGTCATTACCAATTAATAATTAGTTTCCTAATGCATGTGAGAAAAAACAAGAAGTATTTAAAAAAGACAAGGCAGTAGTTCGTCAGTTCGAGAGAGATCAGAAGTCCCAAAAACAATCTCTCGAAGTAGGTGTGTCATGAAATAGAAATGAATCAAGGATTTCATGCATGAAGCACAATTGAATTACAGATGGTGAACATATGTGTTATGTATTACTAACAGAGTACCCGCGCGTTGCGGCTACGGACATAGACGGAACTTCATTGGGGCTAGGGAGGGTGCTGCCCCCCTAAAATTTTGGCCCGTTAATGTGCTATGTTTGATATTCTTGCTGATAATCTTTGATTTAATTGTATTGGCCCTCCTAAAAAATTTGGCAACCAATCTTTGCACGCTAAACAAAATCCTATGAATACTCTAACAAATATGTAACACTTGCATAATCCTATCATTAAGACTCATCCAAGATTTTAAAGTCAGACACTCTGATAGTTATTGGTTATTTTGAGGTGCATCTTTCTAGTAATATGCCTTCTATAATTTTTGTTGCCACATGTGCTTTTATTTTCTTATTATATCATTATTTCATGTTTAATTTTATGATTGTGTCTCAGATTATTAGTTCATTCTAGTTTATTTTTTAAAGGTTCTGGTTCGAATATCGGTCTTTTCGCAATTTCAGTTGGTACAGTTGAGGTGCAATTTTACTTGTGACCGGGTCTTAATTGATTTTTCTACGACAATAAAGAACAAGTTTGTAAACTTCGATTTTGGCCCCCCTAACAAAAATGTTGAAGTTCCGTCCCTGGCTGCGGGTATCCTGTAATTACATTTTTCCGGCGACTAAAATTTTTAATTATATGTTTTTCATGACAAATGCGGATAGTATTATCGAGTTAATAGGTACTCGACCATTATTTCTTACGAAAATAAATATAACAAGAGTCGTTTGATAAAAAAATACGAGAATGAGAAAGATGACCTAATCGACGATAAATGAAAAAGTATAAAACATATCGTCATTACCTTTAAAATACTAAGGTAGTTTAAGGGTCAGTGTGGTTTGGTCAATATAAGTGATTGTAAAATTAGAAAACCTACGGTTTTTATAATGTTAAGACACAATTTCATAGTCAGTAAATGTGTAAACTTTAATAATTTAATACTTCTATTTTATAAATGTCTTAAATGCTTTAAAATGTAGCAGAGCTAAATACAGATATAGACCAAATAGCAATTTGTTATGAACAAGAATGGTAGGCGGCTGCGCGTTCCCCCGGAGGTTCATGCCTTTTTTTTCTATGTGTGCTTCACTATTTTCTTAAAAAAGGTTTGTTTTAACTCTAATATTTCATTATGACATTTAGCTTTAAAAATATAGAACAGAAAGGTGTACAAATTTCATGTCAACTAAAGATTTGATTGGCAATTACCAAAAAACTATCATCACATTAGTTTTGATCACGAACCATTATCCACTCCATGTTATCTCATTCTTTTGCTCCATAACCACGTACGATGTATATCAGTTTAAAATGGCATAACGGGTCGATCACCAACTGTATTTGCAAATTTGCTAAACCACACAGACTATTTTTGCACATTACTCTTTCCCTAGAATAAAACTTCAACCAAACACTGTCTTACGTTAAAAACCAAAAACCCAAATTTGTTTGGTCCTCAAATTTCTAGACGAAAACATATCATATTTGCTACTGATTTAGAAATTTTAAATGTTGTGCCTTATATTAGTTATAGTCATTGTTAGATCCTAGCCCAACACCAATCCAAAGCTATCAAGGCCCAAAGAACGTAGCCCGGTCCAACACTTAACCTAAAATACTGGACTATTTAAAAGCTTATTAACACAGACAAACCTAAAACACACATTACATTTTTCTCACAAACCAAACACAGATCTAAGATCAAAAAAACTTTGTCACTTTCTTCTTGTTATCTACTCAAACAAACAACAACACAATTAAAAACTTTTCGTGGTTTCTTTTTGATGTGAAACCCGACACCACATACACAAGCTTTTAAGATTTGCTTAAAGTTTCAGCTTCTAGATCTTCTAAAATATCTCAGGTAGGTTTTGATCTTGTTATTGTGTATGTTTGAACGAAAGAAAGAAAAGGAATGAAACTGATTTGTTTTGTCCTCTCCATCATTAAACGAACCACAAAAATACTCGAAATTCAAACACGAATACATCAACAGCTACCCTTCTGTCTTTTTTTTTTTCGCTTCAATATCTCATAATGAGGTCTCTGGTAGGTATTTCATTTTGTTCTTGTGATTCTTACTTTGACCTGGTCGATGATGCAAAAGCTGGGACCACGGGAAAACAGTTTATAAATTTAGGAGTTGAGATCATGTGTGTGAGAGAGATGGGTTTGTGTTATATCCAAAAGCTAAGGCCATGTTTGTGTTTGAGATGAGTAGCCACCGCTTCCAGGTCCTCTACCTTGATACCCACCTCTCCCTCCATCCCCACCGCCTCTACCGCCTCCACCTTGACGAAAGGGTTGCACAAAAACAGAAAAGTAATATACTTTTCTGTTTTTGTGCAGCCCTTTCGTCAAGGCGGTAGAGGCGGAGGAGATGGAGGGAGAGGTGGGTATCAAGGTAGAGGACCCGGAAGTGGTGGCTATCAAGGTAGAGGCGGAGGAGATGAGGGAGAGTTGGGTATCAAGGTAGAGGACCCGGAAGTGGTGGCTATCAAGGTAGAGGCGGAGGAGATGGAGGGAGAGGTGGGTATGTGTACAAACATATTACAACTCGAAAACGATTTCAGATCTCAATTACCAGCTACTCATTCCCAACTACTCGATTTTATTAAACATGTTAATAGTACTATGTATTCAAATACTTGGTTGTTACAACTAAACCTTGAAACCCAGTAGACTTTTGAAATATATCCCCACCATTTTCAAATAAAAAATTAACAATTCTGTTTTTATAAACCAACCGTTGCCCTCCACTCCCTTTATTTTTTTTCTTCTTAGTTTCCTTCTTTTAAACCAACAGTTGACTAAAAAAATACAAACACCTAAATGTTCTCAACTGATTTTTCGGACCATCTCTCCGGGTGTAATGTTTTTCGTAATGGGAGAATGATGTTGTTGATCGGAAAACATGTAGACCAGTTAGTTTTAGCGTTGAGAAAGCGAAAGAGATGATTCATGATAAGTATGTATCATTCTGCTATTGCTTCTCGTTTCATGATATGTGTAATTAGATTTTTTTTTTTTTTTTTCTTTTTTTATTGAGGTAACGATTATTTTTATAAAATGTTACTACTGCTACGAGTTGGAAATGAAAATTTTGATATGATTAGAGCACAAGGTGTGGTGAAGAGCTCAAGTTACTCGTTTGGGTCAATGGGGTGCCACATCACTTTAACAAACCTTCACAAATAACCCCCCTCACTCACAACTAACCTCGGCTTACTATTCATTTGGGGCCTACCACTTACAACTTTATTTTTTTATTCAAATTTCCCAATAAAATAAATTCATTTCATTAAAAATAAAAATACAATAAATCACAATAAAAAACATACGAAACATAAAATAACGATACGGTAAAAAAAATATACGCAATGTAACAATTTTCATTTTCGGATTACTATTCATTTTTACTATTCATATTCGCTATTCACTCCCGAAATTTTTATTCTACATTCTTATAAGTTAACTTATTTTCATGATAACACGAGAGTTTGACACTCGTCGGGTCATTTTTGCAAGTTTCACAAAACCGTGTATGAGATTTACGTTTAGGTTTAAACGACATTTAGGCATCCCGATATATCCATACAACATTACAAACAAGAGAAATATATATTTTTTTTTCACATCTTACGACATTTTCAAGAGTTTTGGAATTTTACATTTTTCGATTTTGCGTTTTACGCGCTTTAAGCCTACGGTTTTAGGTTTTTACGACGTTTAAGCAACCCGATAAAATTTATCACTCATTATATATATTAATATAGAGTATATTGATAAGTTTTAAAATTTTTATAAATTTTATATTTTTAGGATACCCGGTTTTAAGTTTCGTGACTTGACTTACCGTTAACGATTACCGGGACAAAACTACTTCCGTAAAAGCAAGATAATATCAAAAACCTATCTAGTCATCCAAGATAAGCATATGAATGACATATATGGCTAATCACAAGTGTTGGCTTGTGATAAAGCCTTGATGATTTATGATCATTCCATGTGTCCAAACTTCATTACTAAGCTTCCTAAATATCTATAAGTCTTACACTTGCACCTCCTTTGATTAAGGGTTTTTTTTTTTTTTTTTTTTTTTTTTTTTTTTCTTAGTAGTCCTCTTACTCTTACCAATAAAAGGTGATCAGACATTTTGCTTGTTTATTTTTTTTTCTTTTAAGTCAGACCACCACTCTGGCCCTCGCTCTCGTTTTGAATTATTATTTAAATTTAGATTTGATCTTGGAGAGAGAAAAAAAATTAAAATAAATAAAATGTATATATTTAACTAATAATTAATTATCATTTATGATTTAATATTGACTTTATATTTAACGAGGATCAATATAAAAAATAAAAAAATAAAAAAATAAAAAATAATCTTGTAGTTGACTCACTTTAAACTTAAAACCCACCTTACCCCTCTTCTTTAGAAATATGTCGAACCAATAGGGCTGAGTCTTAAATAATGTAACCAAACGTATTTTTTAATCATTATCCAATATATTAAAAGATGAGAAATGAAATGAACAGTGAAAAACAGTACATCAACAGTGTTGGGTCATTCTACAGTATCGGGTCATTACTTGCAGCCCATATCCTTATTCCTGTAATATCTTCATCTCTTCTCGCTACCTCCCTACACCTGAACAAATAAACCCCACATCATTTTTTTGATAGATCCAGTGTGTGGTTTTAAGAAGCTTCAAGATCCGGTATAGGTTAACATTCTTTATCAAAATCCAAAGCCACATCACACCCAATGCTGACTCCGACACAAACAATCCAACGACTCAACGAATCTGAAATTGCCAATATATATATATATATATATATATATATATATATATATATATATATATATATATATATATATATATCCCAACGCAAAATTTCCAAACTAAACACAAACATTAAAACAACACATCCTAACTATTCTCAACTTACCGTGAGTCACGGCTCGGCTATGCCGTGTGGCTGCCGTAACAGTCACCAACCCAAACGGACTCCAAATAAATATTCAACTCAACAAAAATATTAACAACACTAAAATAAGCGAAATAAAACAAATAAACTCAGTATTCACACCGAGTCAACCGAGCTGACTCGGTAGTTGACAGAGTTGACTGAGTCAACGATGAGAGGAAGAGGGGAGTTTTCCACACGAGGGTTTTATATTTATACAAGTTTTTAGAAGGTTTTTATTAAAAGAAAATTATCAAAAACGGATTTATTATAGATATAAAAATTAGGGTTTGAATAATATTTATAGAAAATGAGAAAATGAAGCGCGTGAGGCGTTTTTACCGAAAGAAGAAGGTGGCGGGGTGTACGGCGGTGGCTCGGTGGTGTTGACAGTGGTGGTGGTGGCGCGTGAGGTAGTTGTGGTGGGAGCCAAGGGCTCAAAATCTCCAGAAATGATTAAATACAGCCGATCTAACGATTCGGCAAAAAAATGATTTGACGGAAAATATTCCGGTACCCGGAAAAATTTCCGGCAGTGGTGGTGGCCGGACGTTTGGGGTCGCCGGCGTTAGAGAGAGAAGGAAGAGGGAGAGAGTGAGAGATAAAATGAAAATAAAATGAAATAAATTATTATTATTAGGGTTTTTATAGTTGGGGCGGAGGGGGTATTCTTGCCATCTTGGCAATACTTTTCACGAAAATGGTTCGGGGCTCATTCGACATACCAAACGGACTCGAAAAATTACGAAACTTGCGCCATTATTCACGAAATAATTTTTACAATAAAAACGAGTATAAATTTGCAATACTTTCAAAAATCAATATTTTTGACAAATACGTTACGTTTCATGCTTTCTATGTTGTGCTGGTTGGTGCACCATTTGCTTAAAAACTTTGATGAATAGAGAAACTGTGCTAATTTCATTACAAATATCCTTCGAAGGAATTGAATGATTTAATGGGTCAATTTTTCGTGACTCTGAAATAACAAAAAATAATAATAATAATAATAATAATAATAATAATAATAATAATAATAATAATAATAATAATAATAATAATAATAATAATAATAATAATAACGAAATAATTGTGAACTTACAAAACATAAAACACACATCGTACAACAAAAAACAACTATCTGAACAACCCGCTGCAACGCGCGGGCTTCCATGCTCGTTAAACATAAATCCTAAAGAGATTGATGTGTACCAAACGGGCCATAAATGTCTGCACTCAAAGGTTTCTTATGAAGATTGTGTCTGCACTTTCAAAAAAGTAAAGATCGCGCTTACGATTTTGACGTGCCACATGAATAGTTTTTGCAATATAAGAGAAAATAAAATAAACTAAAATCAAGACAGATGTTAAAACGAGGGTTGTTTAGCAAAAGTAGTTACTAATTTAATTGTTTATGAGGTCGTATATGATGAAGAAGTGGAAGCTAAAACTGAAACTTATTTTTACTAGCAACATGAAGTACCATATGATTTTAATATATTACAAAAAAATCTTTTATCTCTTTTGATCTTTGTCAAACAAATTATGTTTTAAGTAGCTTCTGTTTGTACGAACGTGGTTATCTGTTATTGTATTTTGAGAGATAGATGTTCACGATTCTCAAGCACCGTGGAGAGGATGAATTTGTCTTAAAGAAACTGTGAGCTTCACATGCCTCAACATTTTCTTTACTTGTGTTTTTGAGTCTCAACAATTAAAAGAATTAAGGTATCATTTTCTATACTTCATGTTTGCATGTTATTGTTTATTTGTCTCTAGTAGCAATACACACATAAATAACACTTATAGTATATGTGTAACCTAAAACTGTCAACATTGGCAATAGTGACGAAAAGTCGACAGCAAGTTCTGTCTTCTTGATGATTCATCGTATTGAGAATAGGGAAAACCCCAAGGCCCTAACCAACATCAAAGAAAGAATGAATCAATCTAAACCCTAAGAACCGAAGAAATTGGTTACATAACCTTAAATGTGCATGGTGAGCTTGTCTATTCTCGGGCTATTATACTGACAATCCTGAAATCGTTGGTGCCATGGAGCTGGTGAGAGCAGCGTTGGTGGTGTTTGGAGAATGAGAGGCGCTGTTGTGTTTATGTTAGGGCATTTTTAAGAATGAAAAGGCAAAAGAGGGAAAAAAAGAAGTGGAATTGCGCTAAAAATCTCAAATTTTAGGGCATTATAAGATCGGGCTTTTTAATAGATGGTCCATTTGAGCCTTTCTTTAGACAGGTGCAAATAATAAACACGGGTATGTATGTCTTATTTTCACGGGTCTAAAAAGGTTATAGCGAGTAAATTTTCGTTTTTAGACCTGTGTTTATGATTAGAGGACTTTTAAAGAAGGTCTAAAATGCCTAATCTATAGTAGTGTAATTGAGTTATGATTTTTAATTTTAAGTAAAATCATTTTTGATTTATATGTAATAGAGATAGTATGACTTTGGGGTGAGTATCAGTTTACCCGAACCAAAAACCAAAAATCGGTAAAACCTAAACCGAGAACCGAACCGAAGTTACTCGGTTCGGTTCGGTTTCGGTCGGTTCGGCCGGTTCGGTTTTAGTCGGTTTCTGGCTTGAATCGAACCGAACTGACCCGAACCGAAACCGAAAATTGGTAAAAACCTAAACCGAGAGCCGACCCGAATTTACTCGGTTCGGTTCGGTTTCATTCGGTTTTGCCGGTTTTATCGGGTCGGTTCTTGGTCGGTTTTGCTTAGCCCTAGTCTGACTAAAAATATAAAAATGGGTAAACATTAGAGATCACATGTGCTCAAATCATTGAAAAACTTAAGTATTATTTTTTACTCATTTATGAAAGAATCGGCTATTTGCCCTTTGGTTATTACCAAATATCATTTCTAATGGTATACTCCCTCCGTCTCAAAATTATTGTTCATATTTCTTTTTTGTGATGTCTCAAAATAATTGTCCGCTTTCCTTTTTAAGTAAAAACTAGATAATTTAGTGAAGGAATATTCTGTTTGAGTGGTTGAAAATTAAGATTGTCTCACTTTTATTAAACTATGTGATTTCTCTCTCATGACAATAATTTTGAGACGGAGGGAGTATCTATTTGAGAAATGATAGGTATGCCTAAAAACATGACTAATGATATGCCTAAAGCTATGTGACAAGAGTTTATTGGTTTGTGATGTAGTGGGTCCGGTTGCTACAACCAATAAACTCTTGCCACACACTTTTAGGCATATCATTAGGTATGTTTTTAGTCATGCCTATCATTTCTCTATTTATTTTTACTTAATTCTGTGTAATATCTTTGTTAAAATAATACAAAAATAAAAACACTATTGAAACAATCAATTATTGCGTGTATTAACCTTTGACTCAGGGGGTGTTTGTTTAAGCTTATATGTGAGCTTTTGAGCTTATTTGATTTTGGCTTATAATTTTTCGGCTTATTTGAAGACTTTTGGGCTTATATAAGTTTATCATATTATAATAAACTTATATAAGCTCGCAAGTCTCAAAATATACTAGAAATTAAGGCTTATGATATATAAGCTGAAACACAAATCCCCCTCCCATTCTGTAAAAAATAAAAAAATTAAAAATAAAAAAAATTATAACATATGAAGTAGTGGAATTATTTTACTCACCAACTAGTGACAATATACACAGATCTAATGTTCTAAACAAAAGGCAAATTGATCAGTTTGTTTATAATCACATCAGATACTTAAGAAAAATGTCTAATCTTGAAGATTTTGTAATCCCGCTAGAAGAGATTGTTGATCCCTAACACAGACCGATTCCTTGAGCTTGTAAGGTTAAGTTACCTTGGATAAATCCAAAACAACTTTGTTTGAAACTTTATTAATATCAAAGAGCATGCGAAATCTACTCTTCAATACTTAGAAGAATATTAACAATGCAATGTAACAGTGAAGATGAATGAATAAACAATATAACCAAAACGCTTCAATATTATTAATCAATAATACGAGTACTCTGTGTAGTACTAGGGTTTACAACCTTGAAGCTTATATCAAAACGTACGTAGAAAAAGATACCTAACAGCTTAACCTAGGACCTCCTTTTATACACACAAGGAGTCCTTTACAAGATAACTACAAATCTTCTAAACTATTAGGAAGGATCAAGATCGACATCATAGAATTCTAGAAGACTTGCTTTAAAAGATAAAGATCAAGATTAGGAAAGATTTTGTTTCCTAATACAATTAGGTTTCCTTTGAAAGTCTAGATGGACTCTATAACAAAGAGATCCCTAGACATTGTTTATGTGTGTGTTTTTAATCATGTTTTAGGAAAACACCAACAATCTCACCACTTGAGATCGTTCTAGCCCTAAGGTCAAAGTGTCTTTGATCCCTGTTACAGTTAGGTAACACGTTCTATCAAGATCAAATAGAATTGAGGCTTATATGAATGTAAACCTTGTTAATAACATTGTCTTTGTTTAAATTCCGCTGCGCAACAACAACCTTTGTTATTATTTATCCTAGATGAGTTGTAAACGGTCTTCACATGTATTTATAGCCTCGACTATGTTACGGCGTAACCACTAGGGTTAGTTACGCCGTAACCTTTGAATCTAGGATGATCTTATCCTCAATGATGATATTACGGCGTAACCTAAAGATAGGTTACGATCGTAGAACTCTCGTTAACTAGTTTACGCCGTAACCATGCAAATGGTTACGTCGTAACTTCTTGAACCACGAAATTCTTCTAAGTCTTGGAAATATATTGTTACACCCGTACCCCGATGAGGTACAATATGAGTATATAATATGTTATATGCTATATTTTATGAGTAGTTAAATAAAAATAAATAAATAAATAAATAAATAAATAAATAAAAAAGTGGCCAAATAAGGAAGAATGAAACTAGGAGGATTAGACTTGCCAATTGACCAAACTTATATCATCACATGATTAAATAAGCAAGACTTGGAAAAATCTGGAAAGTTGGGGAGAACTCCATTATTATCGACATATAGAGGAGAAATAGGTGGGAAAGCCAAAAAAATCATCTTGTCTCAATTGTGCATCAAGAAGTGATCAAGAAGCTTTAAGGAAGCCTTAATTGTGTTCCTTTCCTCAAGTAAGTGGTTTTCCCCAAATGTAGAAAATTAGGGTTCATGTGGTGGGTTTTAATGATTATCGTAAAAAGTGGTGAAATGATGGTCTCTTTAGTTTGTAGACACTAATTGTAGTTAATGTTGTGCTAGGAAGCCCTTGTAGAAGCTCAATCAAGTCAAGTAGGAAGCTAGTAGGATTTGAGGTAAGTATATGAGTATAATCCTTGTTAATGTTATGAGGTTAATGTTATGCTTGTGTTAATGTATTTATTATGGAGCTTGTAAATGTGTATTAGCTTGGATCCAATGCTAGATGAGTAATGATATATATAATTACTTGCTTGATCAAGGTGAGTAATAATCCTACTTGATGCTCCTTGTTAATGTTATGAGTGGTGTTAATCACCAATCTCATGTGAATGTGATGTTGATTATATCTTGTATACTTACTAAGCGTTTTCGCTTACGGTTTAGATGTTAATGGTTTTGTAGGTTCTAGCGGAGGAAGCAAAGGTAAGGATCTTTCCTAGTGGTAGTAGTGGAATGAATCTAGTGTAGTTAGAAGCTAACTTAGAAGACCATGACTCTTGGACCAAGTAAATTAGAAGTTGGAAGCCGAAGTACCCTTTTGTGCCTTGGTATATTTAACTCGTGTGGTCGTTTTGTTAAATTGTGGTCTTGTCGTCAAACGTTATCCCTTGTTTATGTAAATCTTTTGGGTTAAATGTTTAAGTGTCATGTGGTCCTTGTAGTAAGTAAACTTCAATGAATTTGATGTAAAAAGGGTGTTTGGCACAAAGCCGTTATGACCCATTTTGATGTATATACGGGTTGAATTGCTATGGAACATGTTTGTTATGTCAATATAATGTTTTTGGTCAAGTTTGGTGCAAAATGGAAGTCGTATGGGTCGGCTATAGCGAAAACGGGATGAAAACGAAGTGTTTTTGGAAATGTGCAGGTTTTGTTGCGGGGTTGTAGTTACGGCGTAATCATGTTATGGGTTACGGCGTAACTACAACACCGAGGCATCCCATTTTGTTGCAGGGTTGTGGTTACGGCGTAATCATGTTATGGGTTACGGCGTAACTACAACACCGAGGCATTCCATTTTCTCGTAATTAGGTTACGGCGTAACTACTTCTTGTAGTTACGGCGTAACTTCTGTGCTGCTTGAATTTAAGTTATTTCCAATTAATGTGTAAAAGGTTTTTCAAAAAGAAATCAAATACAACGTAATGTGTCTGGAGAGGAGCAACGTATAGATTTCTGTTTTCAAAGAATGGTGTAACGTATGTATCCTTTAGTCAAACGTTTCCGCTTCAAAAAGTTTTAAATTTTGGTCAAAGCGGGCACGGGGCGTTACAACTTGGTATCAGAGCTTCGGTCTAAGAGAATTAGGGTTTCACTTTAGGATTTCCTAGACTTAGGCCTTGTATAGATGCGTTTAGAGCTAGTGTTTGTTATTTGTGTATTGTTTGGATGATTTTGAGGACCCATACGTTCAATATTTTCATGACTACGCCTGGCCACCGTAGTGATGAAAATACGGGACATATGTGAAATTGAAATCATTTAGATCATACATGAGTGACAAGCTAGGGTGCTAGAACAAGATAGAAATGTCATTCATGCTTTGGCTAAGTATACATAATTGTGTTTAATGTTGTGAATTGCTAATTTTCAGTAAGAAGAAATGGAAACCCCTCTCACGAAGGAAGTCGCGAAAGCCACGGCTTCCAAGCATGCCGAAACTTCGGCAAGTGATCCGGGTAATGATAGTAAGGATAATGAAAGTTCTTCCTCAAACTCCGAAGGCCCTAACTGTAACACCCCAACCCGACAAGGGTAAAGATATCACAAATATATGGTTTCATATCAGAACAACATAGTATCCATAAACCAAAATAGCGGAAGTCAAATACATAATCCAATAATAAGTCAACATGACTTATATCCAACATGAAAGGAAATAAAAGGAGTACATGAGTTCAATGCCTAAACAATGGCAACATAAAGTCTGAAGAAAATCAAATGGTAGATAAGCTATAAGAATAAGCTCCACTCAAGTGCACTCAACCCCAAAGCCATGCCCAACTCCTAGCTTAATTACCTGCCGCGGGAAAAGAAAACGCGGCTGAGCTACTAGAGCTCAGTGAACAGATATAACGTAACAAGCAGTAGCATAATGAATAATACATGAGTACATGAGAAAGGAAACATGAGTACATGGTAAGAATACATGGTGAGAATACATGGAGTCATAAGTGAAAGGATAAAGGTGCATGGTAAAGGAAGGTCAGTAATCCACTACGAGCCCATAACATGAAATCATAATCATAATCGTAACCATAAACATGTAGAGGGGAGACCTCTTAGTATCCTGTAAATATGAGGGGTGTCCTCAATCATGGGTTGGAGTGATCAACTCCCAGAGTGTGAAAGACGTGTATCGCACACACCATCAGTCACCATGAATAACATAACATAACATAACATAACATGTACATGAACAAATCTAGGATGCATCCATACGCCCCAGGTGGCCATAATCTGCCTCTACGTAAACATAACATGCAGGGACGGGACAGGTCATCACTCTCCTGCCCTAGAGTCATGCCATCGGTGCATCGACTGACATGGACATGAAACCCTCATGCCTAGTGAGTGGCTCGTAGTATCAAACTGTGGGTAAGGTCAAGTATCATGGTTCATGTTTTAAGTTTACTTGCATAGGTCAATATCATGTTTCATAAGTTCATAATCATGGTTCATAATCATGGTTCATAAGCAAAGGTTCATGGTCAAGGTTCATAAGCAAGGTTCATGAATGAAAGGTTCATAATCATAAAAGGTTCAATATCATGGTGGTTCAATAATCGAGGTCATAAAAGGAGAATGAAGGCCTCTTATCAAAGAGGCAGAATATCTGTACCTTATTGCTTGACGAAGGAAAGACAATGAATAAGATGACAAAAGCACAGGTCACTCCCTCTTCACACCTAGAGGAGTAAAGACATGATTACTAAAGATCTCACTTTCCATATTAAGCAACTTTCTATTTTTAGCAGGTTTCTATTTTTAGAAAGTTTCCTTATTTAGAAGGTTTCCATATTTAGCAAGTTTCCATATTTAGTAAGTTAAATCATTATTTCAGGAATTAGGGTATCTTTTATCACATTTGCATATTTGGTCCTTAAGAATTCACAATTTACACTTTACACCCTTTAGTTTCAAAAGTTACACTTTAAACCCTTAAATTATCAAAGTTTCACCATGGTCACTTATTTTGTCATATTATAAGAATGAATCCTCAATTTTATAGAATTTACACAATAGGTCCCTCTAGTTTACAAAGTTACATATTTAGTCCTTTTAATTTATGATTTCAAACTTATATTAATAATAATTACATATTAACCCATTAAATCATCAAATTGACACATAACCCCCTGAATGTATTCTTTTACTCAAAACAGCCCCAACTTTCCAGAAATTACAAGTTTAGTCCCTCTAATTAATTTTATTACAAATCGAATTTATAATTATATATATAATTCAAAATAAACCTTTAGACAATTATTTTACACAAAAGGCCCTTCCAATAATTTTTGTTCGACATGTCATAATATTTATCAAGTTCTAAAAGTGACCCACAAGTTTTAAAAGTTACAATTTCGATCCCTATGATTTTTAAACAAATCGTATAGTGTTTTATTAATTCGAAAATAAGCCCTAGCCAAAACCCAAAAATTTTGTCATGATTACATCTCCATTATTACACCAAAACAAACCCTAATCCAAGACCAAAAACCCTAGATCGATTACCTTTATATTTTCCCAATTCGTTTCAAAATCCGGTTTCAAAGTAATTTCGAAAATAAATATTGTGGACCAAGATAAATCGAATACATATTTTTATTATGCTAACATAATCATAAAGAGTCCATGAAAATTATCTATAGCCATGGTTCGATCGTATATATTTATTTTAGAATTATGGTGCGATTTAAAGATTAAATTCTCAAATAATAGAAAGATCTTGCATGAATCGAATTGTATATTTTATATGACTTTATTACTGATTAACAAGCATGAGAAAAATACCAGGATGAGATTTGGACGTGTGAAATGAGCGGGACAAATTTGTGGCACTCGACTTGATCCAAAATCAAAACTAATCCACGAGCACTCCTCCAACCTTGTAAACATTTTTCGTGGACCATGTACAACATGAGGGACATGAGAAAAATATAGGACGAATTATTAAGAGGTCGTGGGATTTAATTCGAGAAGTACCTTGATTAATTTATCGCTCGACAAAGAATATTCACCCCGATCGATCTAGGCTTCCAACAATGATCCAGCTATTTTTCGTGAGTGAGAAGGAGTATGAAGATCATAGGAAAAATGTTAGATCGAGTGTACAACACATGGTTCGATCAAAAGAAAATAAAAATCTTACCGAGACTAGCGATGGGAATGAATTTGTTTGGGTTCGATCCGAGCCTTCCAGGTCCAAGGGTTATTTTTCGTGGCCTCTATACTGATCTAGGAATGTGGGAAAAATGATGTGAGAGCTTGGAAAATTTCGTGTGAGTGTGTGTGAATTATTCTTGGTGTGCTAGGGTTTGATCGGTATGGATATTAGAGAAGAAAAGAGTGTGTGCTATGGACTTGTGGAATAGCCGAATTTTAGGGATGTGATAGACAAGATTTTCGGGGTTATGGTCAAGGAATTAATGGCAAAATCAACTCCCTTAATTTCTCATTCAATCTCCATTATTTTCCTTTTTATGAATTTCCAATTTTGAATTTAAATTTCATGTTAAGCGCCCAAGGGCAATTTAGTAATTTTCTTAGCTTGTGGAAATGTTAAAATGAGTGTTAAAAATATTTAGGATCATTTCTTGTTCATGGTTAGGAGCTTGGAATTTATTTGGTAACTTGTAAGCTTTTTATTAAATATTTAACTTGTAGGGGCAAAATGGTAATTTTACATGTTTTCTGATTTTCAGGTATTACAACTTCTTCCCCTCTAACAGAAAAATTTCGTCCTCGAAATTTGCAATGACATGAGAAAGAAAAACATGACAGAAACGAAACGGAACATACCAGATCAAAACATGAAATGAGGATAACTTGATCGTATTGATTCTTCGGTCTCCCAGGTTGCTTCACGTGCTGGGTGATTCCGCCAAAGAATCTTTACAAAAGGAATGACTTTATTTCTCATCACGCGTTCCTGACGCTCTAGAACCGCTTCCGGTTCTTCAGATAAGGTCATATCAGGACGAATCTGATCAAATGGATAAGAAGCCACATGAAGAGGGTGATAATTGTATCCCCTCAAAAGAGATACATGAAATACATTATGAACATGAGCCAACTGCGGTGGCAAAGCTAGACGATACGAGACTTCTCCGATACGCTCCAGAATTTCAAAGGGTCCAATAAACCGAGGGCTGAGCTTGCCCTTAATACCAAAACGTTTGACGCCTCGGAACGGAGATACTTTAAGAAATACTCGGTCACCAACATTAAACTCTAGATCCCGACGGTGCTTATCCGCATAACTCTTTTGGCGTGCCCGTGCCTCTTTCAATTTCTCCTTAGCCGTGGCAACCTTTTCATTCGTGACCTCAATCATCTCAGGTCCTTCTAGAATACGTTCCCCTACTTCATTCCAACATACCGGTGCTCTGCACTTTCGCCCATATAACATCTCAAAAGGTGCCATATCAATGCTCGCGTGCCAACTGTTATTATAAGCGAACTCTACCAGACACAGGTAGTCGTCCCAACTACCCGTCCATTCCAAAGCACACGCTCGCAGCATATCCTCTAAAGTCTGGATGGTCCTCTCCGACTGACCATCAGTTTGGGGATGAAAAGCGGTACTGAACTTAAGACGAACACCCCAAACTTTGTGTAGTCCTTTCCAGAAGCGCGAAGTAAAACGAGGATCACGATCAGAAACGATAGAAGAAGGAGTACCATGCAACCTAACAATCTCCTGCGTGAAAATCTCGGACAACTTACTAACACTGTAACTCATACGGATGGGTAAGAAATGAGCGGATTTAGTTAGCCGATCAACGACCACCCAAATCGCATCATGCTTCCTACGAGTCAACGGTAAACCACAAACAAAATCCATAGAAATTTCATCCCACTTCCAAACTGGAATCTCCAAAGGCTGTAATAACCCACTAGCTCTCTGGTGTTCAATCTTGACCTGCTGACAGGTCATACATCTAGCTACAAACGATGCCACATCCTGCTTCATGCCGCTCCACCAAAAATGTTGCTTTAGATCCCGATACATCTTGGTTGAACCAGGATGTATAGAAAAAGGAGAACTATGAGCCTCAGTCAACAAGGCCTCACGTAGATCGGAATCATTAGGAACACATAATCGATCTCCACACCATACAATACCACTATCATCTACCCGAAACTCAGACTGCTTGCCTTCCTCGACATTCTGTACAATAGCCCAGAGTTCACCATCGTCCTTCTGAGCTTCCTTAATCCGCAGCATTAAGTTCGATTCCACCTTCAAACTCGCCCAATAACCACTAACGCCCTTTACACATATCTCAACCTCTAACCGCTCTAAGTCCTGAAGAATACGAGGCTCGACATTCAAGCTAGCAATCATACCCGATTTCCTGCTGAGTGCATCGGCAACCACATTCGCTTTGCCGGGATGATACTGGATATTAGTGTCGTAGTCTTTCAGAAGTTCCAACCATCTTCTCTGCCTCATGTTGAGCTCTTTCTGGGTAAATATGTATTTGAGACTCTTATGATCCGTGAAGATATCACATGATTCACCGTATAAGTAATGTCTCCATATTTTCAACGCAAATACCACAGCTGCCAACTCTAGATCATGGGTCGGATAATTTTCCTCATAGGGTTTTAACTGTCTGGAAGCATAGGCAATTACTTTCCCGTTTTGCATGAGAACACAACCTAAACCCTTCTTGGAAGCGTCACTATAAATCTGAAATCCTCCCGAACCCGACGGTAAGGTCAAAATAGGTGCAGAAACTAGCCGTCGTTTCAACTCCTCAAAACTCTGCTCACGCTCATCCGTCCACACAAACTTTTCACCTTTTCTCATCAATTGAGTCAACGGTAAAGCCAACTTCGAAAACCCCTCGACAAAACGTCGATAGTAGCCGGCTAAACCCAGAAAACTCCTGACTTCGGTTACCGTGGTAGGTCTTGGCCATTTTGTGATAGCCTCGACCTTAGCTGGATCCATGGTAATCCCATCTGCAGACACGACGTGACCAAGGAAAGCAACTCGATCCAACCAGAACTCACACTTGGAAAATTTAGCGTATAATTTCTGCTGCCTCAGAATACCCAATACAGTACGCAAATGCTGCTCGTGCTCTTCCGCCGACTTAGAATATACCAAAATATCATCGATGAAAACGATAACGAATTTATCAAGGAATTCATGGAAGACCCGGTTCATTAAGTCCATAAATACTGCAGGAGCATTTGTTAACCCAAAAGGCATAACCAAGAACTCATAATGTCCATACCGGGTACGGAAAGCAGTCTTAGAAATGTCCTGCTCTTTAACCCGCAACTGGTGATAACCAGATCGCAAGTCAATCTTGGAGAATACTTTAGCACCCTGTAATTGATCAAATAAATCATCGATGCGTGGTAGCGGATAACGGTTCCGAATAGTGATGCGGTTTAACTCCCGGTAATCAATACACAACCGCATAGACCCATCTTTCTTCTTTACAAAAAGTACAGGAGCACCCCATGGTGACACACTCGGGCGAATAAAACCACAGTCCAATAACTCTTCAAGCTGTTCCTTTAACTCCTTGAGTTCCACCGGTGCCATCCGGTACGGAGCCTTAGAGATAGGCTCAGCGCCGGGAATCAGATCGATAGTAAATTCAACCTCTCTGGCCGGAGCAAGACCAGGAAGTTTTTCAGGGAAGACATCAGAAAATTCCCGAACAACATGAACAGTATTAATATTAGGACCTTCCGCAGAAGAATCTTTAACAGAGGCCAAATAACCTTGGCAACCATGAGATATTAGAGTCCTTGCTTTCAAAGCAGAAATAATTTTCACAGATTTTAGAGAGCGTGTTTCATGAAAAACAAATTCAGGCTGAGTTAGATCACCAAAAATTACTTTGCGAGCATGACAGTCAATAGTGGCTCTATGAAAAGATAACCAATCCATGCCGAGAATAACATCGAAATCAACCATGTCCAAAGGGAGTAGATTTGCCGAACGAATCCGGTCATCGAATCGTATAGGACAATTTACGTATTCATGATCAATAAGAGTACTGAGTTTCATGGGAGTAGAGAGGGATACTTGATTACTTAGTGGTGTTGGTAATATTTTAAGTTTCTTTACTAGATTCATAGATATAATCGAGTGTGTAGCTCCAGTATCAAAAAGTGTGAAAATAGCGTGATCACCAATATATAAAACACCCGTAATAGTACCTGAAGACTGAGCTGCCTGGTCCCGAGTCATAGAGTACACACGGCCAGTGTTGGGTGGAGGGGGAGGTAGATAGTTTCCGGTTTTCTCCGGGTTTTGCTTGGGACAATCTTTCACACGATGCTCTGTCGAACCACATCCAAAACAAGTCCCAGAAGCCCGACGACATGGTCCATTGTGGCGCTTGCCACACGTAGTACAAATAGGATAAGTATATGAACCCCCAGATGCACCTCCCTGAGAACTAGAACCCGGAGCCCTGTTCTGCTGATTACCCCTAGCAGTCTGGTCTCTCCCCTGTTTCTGACTGGTGTTGCGTCCCGAGCGATCATCTCCCTGCCTAGGAGTGAACCTGGAATCCTGCCCTCTAGTATCCGACCTCTTCTGATCATAGTTCCTGCCAGCCTGACCCTGATGGTCGTATCGTCGATCCCCCTGTCCACGAGAATCATAGCTCCTGTCATTTCGGCCCTTAAAATCCTTGTTCTGTCCCTGAGTCTGAATCCTATCCCCATCTCTGTTTCTCTTATACCCAGATCCCTGATGAAATATCTCAATATTGCGAGCAGCGTCGCAACATTCTGCCGGGTCCTTAAACTCATCATTAAGTATGCGGTCTAGTACCCACCTAATACAATAGCAAAGAAAAATGTATTAATGTCTGTTGGTACTAACCATCAACTTAAATAGGCTACTAACCTCTTGAGTCCCCATTTGTATTGCCTAGCCTGCTGCTTAGAATCCCCAGCAAGCGGCCCCACAAAACTGACTAATCGCTGAAACCGCTCCAGATACTGCCCAGCATGCTCAGACTCAAGCTGAGAGATAGTGTTGTACTCCCTAATGAACCTCTGCTGCTCGGAAGCAGGAAAGTACCGATTATAGAACGTGGTACGGAAATCAGCCCATGAACAACCGAGAACATATGCATCACCACCTTTAGCTTCTTTATGCGCTTTCCACCAGTTGAGCGCGTCTCCTTCTAGCTTGAACACAGCCAGACGAGTCTTGAACCCGTCCTCACAACCTAACACTTCGAACAGTTTCTCCATGTGGGTGATCCAATCTTCTGCTGCCTGAGGAGTAGCAGCAGAAGAGAAGGACAACGGCTTGAGCTTATTAAAACTCTCCAACCACCCATTAATAGTAGTGGGTCGGCCCCCACCACCAGAAGAACTGCCAGCACCCCCAGATGGGCCAGCTCCACCACTGATAAGTCGGTTGACCACCGCCTCAGTGTTAAGGCCCGGTAGCAGACGAGCTACAGCATTAGCTATCATTTCCTCCAGATTGGGAGTTTCAGCATCTCCTCCACTGTTATACTCCTGATGACGAGTGTTAACCATCTATAGAATTACGAAGACGATTAGTAAGGTAAAACAAAATATGACAGAGTAGAATACGGGAAAGAGTACGCGAAAGGAAAACCTAATGTCTACCCAATCCTCACAGGTCAAAGGCCTAAGCCAACGGGTTTCGGAAACCTGTCTCTGATACCATAAATTGTAACACCCCAACCCGACAAGGGTAAAGATATCACAAATATATGGTTTCATATCAGAACAACATAGTATCCATAAACCAAAATAGCGGAAGTCAAATACATAATCCAATAATAAGTCAACATGACTTATATCCAACATGAAAGGAAATAAAAGGAGTACATGAGTTCAATGCCTAAACAATGGCAACATAAAGTCTGAAGAAAATCAAATGGTAGATAAGCTATAAGAATAAGCTCCACTCAAGTGCACTCAACCCCAAAGCCATGCCCAACTCCTAGCTTAATTACCTGCCGCGGGAAAAGAAAACGCGGCTGAGCTACTAGAGCTCAGTGAACAGATATAACGTAACAAGCAGTAGCATAATGAATAATACATGAGTACATGAGAAAGGAAACATGAGTACATGGTAAGAATACATGGAGTCATAAGTGAAAGGATAAAGGTGCATGGTAAAGGAAGGTCAGTAATCCACTACGAGCCCATAACATGAAATCATAATCATAATCGTAACCATAAACATGTAGAGGGGAGACCTCTTAGTATCCTGTAAATATGAGGGGTGTCCTCAATCATGGGTTGGAGTGATCAACTCCCAGAGTGTGAAAGACGTGTATCGCACACACCATCAGTCACCATGAATAACATAACATAACATAACATAACATGTACATGAACAAATCTAGGATGCATCCATACGCCCCAGGTGGCCATAATCTGCCTCTACGTAAACATAACATGCAGGGACGGGACAGGTCATCACTCTCCTGCCCTAGAGTCATGCCATCGGTGCATCGACTGACATGGACATGAAACCCTCATGCCTAGTGAGTGGCTCGTAGTATCAAACTGTGGGTAAGGTCAAGTATCATGGTTCATGTTTTAAGTTTACTTGCATAGGTCAATATCATGTTTCATAAGTTCATAATCATGGTTCATAATCATGGTTCATAAGCAAAGGTTCATGGTCAAGGTTCATAAGCAAGGTTCATGAATGAAAGGTTCATAATCATAAAAGGTTCAATATCATGGTGGTTCAATAATCGAGGTCATAAAAGGAGAATGAAGGCCTCTTATCAAAGAGGCAGAATATCTGTACCTTATTGCTTGACGAAGGAAAGACAATGAATAAGATGACAAAAGCACAGGTCACTCCCTCTTCACACCTAGAGGAGTAAAGACATGATTACTAAAGATCTCACTTTCCATATTAAGCAACTTTCTATTTTTAGCAGGTTTCTATTTTTAGAAAGTTTCCTTATTTAGAAGGTTTCCATATTTAGCAAGTTTCCATATTTAGTAAGTTAAATCATTATTTCAGGAATTAGGGTATCTTTTATCACATTTGCATATTTGGTCCTTAAGAATTCACAATTTACACTTTACACCCTTTAGTTTCAAAAGTTACACTTTAAACCCTTAAATTATCAAAGTTTCACCATGGTCACTTATTTTGTCATATTATAAGAATGAATCCTCAATTTTATAGAATTTACACAATAGGTCCCTCTAGTTTACAAAGTTACATATTTAGTCCTTTTAATTTATGATTTCAAACTTATATTAATAATAATTACATATTAACCCATTAAATCATCAAATTGACACATAACCCCCTGAATGTATTCTTTTACTCAAAACAGCCCCAACTTTCCAGAAATTACAAGTTTAGTCCCTCTAATTAATTTTATTACAAATCGAATTTATAATTATATATATAATTCAAAATAAACCTTTAGACAATTATTTTACACAAAAGGCCCTTCCAATAATTTTTGTTCGACATGTCATAATATTTATCAAGTTCTAAAAGTGACCCACAAGTTTTAAAAGTTACAATTTCGATCCCTATGATTTTTAAACAAATCGTATAGTGTTTTATTAATTCGAAAATAAGCCCTAGCCAAAACCCAAAAATTTTGTCATGATTACATCTCCATTATTACACCAAAACAAAACCTAATCCAAGACCAAAAACCCTAGATCGATTACCTTTATATTTTCCCAATTCGTTTCAAAATCCGGTTTCAAAGTAATTTCGAAAATAAATATTGTGGACCAAGATAAATCGAATACATATTTTTATTATGCTAACATAATCATAAAGAGTCCATGAAAATTATCTATAGCCATGGTTCGATCGTATATATTTATTTTAGAATTATGGTGCGATTTAAAGATTAAATTCTCAAATAATAGAAAGATCTTGCATGAATCGAATTGTATATTTTATATGACTTTATTACTGATTAACAAGCATGAGAAAAATACCAGGATGAGATTTGGACGTGTGAAATGAGCGGGACAAATTTGTGGCACTCGACTTGATCCAAAATCAAAACTAATCCACGAGCACTCCTCCAACCTTGTAAACATTTTTCGTGGACCATGTACAACATGAGGGACATGAGAAAAATATAGGACGAATTATTAAGAGGTCGTGGGATTTAATTCGAGAAGTACCTTGATTAATTTATCGCTCGACAAAGAATATTCACCCCGATCGATCTAGGCTTCCAACAATGATCCAGCTATTTTTCGTGAGTGAGAAGGAGTATGAAGATCATAGGAAAAATGTTAGATCGAGTGTACAACACATGGTTCGATCAAAAGAAAATAAAAATCTTACCGAGACTAGCGATGGGAATGAATTTGTTTGGGTTCGATCCGAGCCTTCCAGGTCCAAGGGTTATTTTTCGTGGCCTCTATACTGATCTAGGAATGTGGGAAAAATGATGTGAGAGCTTGGAAAATTTCTTGTGAGTGTGTGTGAATTATTCTTGGTGTGCTAGGGTTTGATCGGTATGGATATTAGAGAAGAAAAGAGTGTGTGCTATGGACTTGTGGAATAGCCGAATTTTAGGGATGTGATAGACAAGATTTTCGGGGTTATGGTCAAGGAATTAATGGCAAAATCAACTCCCTTAATTTCTCATTCAATCTCCATTATTTTCCTTTTTATGAATTTCCAATTTTGAATTTAAATTTCATGTTAAGCGCCCAAGGGCAATTTAGTAATTTTCTTAGCTTGTGGAAATGTTAAAATGAGTGTTAAAAATATTTAGGATCATTTCTTGTTCATGGTTAGGAGCTTGGAATTTATTTGGTAACTTGTAAGCTTTTTATTAAATATTTAACTTGTAGGGGCAAAATGGTAATTTTACATGTTTTCTGATTTTCAGGTATTACAACTTCTTCCCCTCTAACAGAAAAATTTCGTCCTCGAAATTTGCAATGACATGAGAAAGAAAAACATGACAGAAACGAAACGGAACATACCAGATCAAAACATGAAATGAGGATAACTTGATCGTATTGATTCTTCGGTCTCCCAGGTTGCTTCACGTGCTGGGTGATTCCGCCAAAGAATCTTTACAAAAGGAATGACTTTATTTCTCATCACGCGTTCCTGACGCTCTAGAACCGCTTCCGGTTCTTCAGATAAGGTCATATCAGGACGAATCTGATCAAATGGATAAGAAGCCACATGAAGAGGGTGATAATTGTATCCCCTCAAAAGAGATACATGAAATACATTATGAACATGAGCCAACTGCGGTGGCAAAGCTAGACGATACGAGACTTCTCCGATACGCTCCAGAATTTCAAAGGGTCCAATAAACCGAGGGCTGAGCTTGCCCTTAATACCAAAACGTTTGACGCCTCGGAACGGAGATACTTTAAGAAATACTCGGTCACCAACATTAAACTCTAGATCCCGACGGTGCTTATCCGCATAACTCTTTTGGCGTGCCCGTGCCTCTTTCAATTTCTCCTTAGCCGTGGCAACCTTTTCATTCGTGACCTCAATCATCTCAGGTCCTTCTAGAATACGTTCCCCTACTTCATTCCAACATACCGGTGCTCTGCACTTTCGCCCATATAACATCTCAAAAGGTGCCATATCAATGCTCGCGTGCCAACTGTTATTATAAGCGAACTCTACCAGACACAGGTAGTCGTCCCAACTACCCGTCCATTCCAAAGCACACGCTCGCAGCATATCCTCTAAAGTCTGGATGGTCCTCTCCGACTGACCATCAGTTTGGGGATGAAAAGCGGTACTGAACTTAAGACGAACACCCCAAACTTTGTGTAGTCCTTTCCAGAAGCGCGAAGTAAAACGAGGATCACGATCAGAAACGATAGAAGAAGGAGTACCATGCAACCTAACAATCTCCTGCGTGAAAATCTCGGACAACTTACTAACACTGTAACTCATACGGATGGGTAAGAAATGAGCGGATTTAGTTAGCCGATCAACGACCACCCAAATCGCATCATGCTTCCTACGAGTCAACGGTAAACCACAAACAAAATCCATAGAAATTTCATCCCACTTCCAAACTGGAATCTCCAAAGGCTGTAATAACCCACTAGCTCTCTGGTGTTCAATCTTGACCTGCTGACAGGTCATACATCTAGCTACAAACGATGCCACATCCTGCTTCATGCCGCTCCACCAAAAATGTTGCTTTAGATCCCGATACATCTTGGTTGAACCAGGATGTATAGAAAAAGGAGAACTATGAGCCTCAGTCAACAAGGCCTCACGTAGATCGGAATCATTAGGAACACATAATCGATCTCCACACCATACAATACCACTATCATCTACCCGAAACTCAGACTGCTTGCCTTCCTCGACATTCTGTACAACAGCCCAGAGTTCACCATCGTCCTTCTGAGCTTCCTTAATCCGCAGCATTAAGTTCGATTCCACCTTCAAACTCGCCCAATAACCACTAACGCCCTTTACACATATCTCAACCTCTAACCGCTCTAAGTCCTGAAGAATACGAGGCTCGACATTCAAGCTAGCAATCATACCCGATTTCCTGCTGAGTGCATCGGCAACCACATTCGCTTTGCCGGGATGATACTGGATATTAGTGTCGTAGTCTTTCAGAAGTTCCAACCATCTTCTCTGCCTCATGTTGAGCTCTTTCTGGGTAAATATGTATTTGAGACTCTTATGATCCGTGAAGATATCACATGATTCACCGTATAAGTAATGTCTCCATATTTTCAACGCAAATACCACAGCTGCCAACTCTAGATCATGGGTCGGATAATTTTCCTCATAGGGTTTTAACTGTCTGGAAGCATAGGCAATTACTTTCCCGTTTTGCATGAGAACACAACCTAAACCCTTCTTGGAAGCGTCACTATAAATCTGAAATCCTCCCGAACCCGACGGTAAGGTCAAAATAGGTGCAGAAACTAGCCGTCGTTTCAACTCCTCAAAACTCTGCTCACGCTCATCTTTAGGATTTCCTAGACTTAGGCCTTGTATAGATGCGTTTAGAGCTAGTGTTTGTTATTTGTGTATTGTTTGGATGATTTTGAGGACCCATACGTTCAATATTTTCATGACTACGCCTGGCCACCGTAGTGATGAAAATACGGGACATATGTGAAATTGAAATCATTTAGATCATACATGAGTGACAAGCTAGGGTGCTAGAACAAGATAGAAATGTCATTCATGCTTTGGCTAAGTATACATAATTGTGTTTAATGTTGTGAATTGCTAATTTTCAGTAAGAAGAAATGGAAACCCCTCTCACGAAGGAAGTCGCGAAAGCCACGGCTTCCAAGCATGCCGAAACTTCGGCAAGTGATCCGGGTAATGATAGTAAGGATAATGAAAGTTCTTCCTCAAACTCCGAAGGCCCTAACTTTAGAGGCTTCACGGGAGAGGAAATGAAAGCCCTAGACAAAATGATGACAAAGAGAGTGGGTAAGGCTATTAAGCAAGCAATGCCCTACTATGTCCAACAAACAACGCAAAATCTTAGGGAGCTAATGAAGGAAGAGTTTAAGGAGTTTAAGAAAGAATGTGGTCCGACAAAAGAACCTAAGAATGACAAAGCTACTTACCGGGACTTCACGGCTTGTGATGTGCCACGGTTTACCGGTGTTCTTGACCCCATTGTTAGTAATAGGTGGATCACGGCGGTGGAAGGCGCTTTTCGTACTAGTGGTTGTGAAGAAAGGAAGAAGGTTATCTATGCTACTAACTTTCTTCGTGATAGTGCAAAGACTTGGTGGGAGGGAAAGGTGTGTGAGAAAGGTGAACCTTGGGTGGAGACTTGTACGTGGAAAGAATTCAAGGAGTTGTTTAGTGCCGAGTATGCTCCGGTTGAGGAGGTTGACAAAATTCGAGAGAAATTCCAATCTCTCACTCAAACTAATGAGACTATAAATGAGTTGTGGAGGACGTTTAATGATATGGTTCCTTATTGTCCCGAGTATCTTGGGAATGACAAGCTTAAGGTTGACAAGTTCCAAAGAATGCTCAAGGATGATATTCGTGAGGTGATTTCACCATTCAAATGTACTACGTTGGAGGATCTTTTGAGTAGAGCTAGGGTAAGGGAAGCGGACTTACTTAGGAGGAAGGAGAAAGAGGCGAAAGAACCAAAAAGGAAGATAGAGTTTGCGGATAGGGATGGGAAGAAAGCCAAATTTGACCATGGCAAGAAGAGTGTGGGAAACAAAGCTAAGGTAGCATGTTCTAAGTGTGGCAAGTTCCATCTTGGGGAATGTAGGCGAAATATGCCGGGTTGTTACAAGTGTGGAGCTTTAGATCATCAAAGCAAAGATTGTACCAAGCCGATGATAGTATGCTATGGGTGTAACGGGATAGGGCATAGGTTGAGGGATTGCCCGAAAACAAAGGCGATTGAAGCAAAGCCTTTGAGAACCGTCAAGGAAGAGAAAGTGGAGATTCCAAAACCAACAGCTCGAGTCTATCAAATGAGTGTCGAAGAAGCCAAATCGGGGACCGATGTCATCACAGGTATTCATCTTGTTAATTCCATACCCGCTCGGGTTTTGTATGATTCGGGTGCTAGTGTTTCTTTCGTGTCTTATGATTTTAGCAAGCAACTAACTTCCCCACTAGCTAAACTTCCGATACCCTTAGAAGTCGAAATAGCCGATAGTAAAATCGTTGTTGTGACTAACGTATATCGAGACGTAGAGATAGAGATTGATGAGAACGTCTTTAAAATTGACTTAATTCCCATTATGCTCGGGGAATTTGATATTGTTATTGGTATGGATTGGCTTGATAAATATAACGCGGCTATCCTTTGTAGCCAAAAGATCATTCGAGTTGTGAATCCTAGCGGTCGTGAAATGATTATTTATGGGGATAAAAGAAAAGGTGAACTAAAGTTGTGTACCGTGATGAAGGCTAGGAGATATTTATCACGTGGATGTTATGCCTTCATGGCTCACGTGGTAGATACGAGCTTTGAGAAGAGAAGTATCGATGATGTTCCGGTTGTGAATGAATTTTGTGATGTTTTTCCGGAAGACTTGCCGGGTATTCCACCCGAAAGGCAAGTCGAATTCCGTATTGATCTTGTTCCGGGTGCTACTCTTATTGCTAAAACTCCCTATCGCCTTGCTCCATCCGAAATGAAAGAGTTGATGAGTCAACTTCAAGAATTGCTTGACAAGGGTTTCATTCGTCCTAGTAGCTCGCCATGGGGAGCTCCAATCTTATTCGTTAAAAAGAAAGATGGTAGTATGCGGATGTGCATCGATTACCGCGAGTTGAATAAAGTCACGGTGAAAAATGTGTATCCGTTACCAAGAATCGATGACCTCTTTGATCAACTTCAAGGTGCGCGGTGGTTTTCCAAGATCGATCTCCGTTCGGGTTATCATCAATTGAAGGTTCGAGAAGAAGACATTCCTAAGACGGCCTTTAGGACCCGTTATGGACACTACGAGTTTACGGTTATGCCTTTTGGTCTCACGAACGCGCCTGCGGTTTTCATGGACCTTATGAACCGCGTATGTAGACCGATGTTGGATAGGTTCGTCATAGTGTTCATTGATGACATTCTTATTTACTCGAAGAGTAAGGAGGAACACGCCACGCATTTGCGGGAGATTTTAGAGACTTTGAGAAAAGAAAGATTGTATGCTAAATTCTCAAAGTGTGAATTTTGGTTGCAAGAAGTTCAATTCCTCGGTCATTTTATTAATGCCGATGGTATCAAAGTTGATCCTTCAAAGGTAGAAGCCGTAATGAAATGGCATGCACCAAGGAATGTTGGTGAGATTCGAAGTTTTCTTGGTCTTGCGGGATATTATAGAAGGTTTATTCAAGACTTCTCCAAAATTGCATCGTCGTTAACGAAACTCACAAAGAAGAACGCTACCTTCGAGTGGGGTGAAGAACAAGACAAAGCCTTTTGTACTCTACGGAGGAAGTTGTGTGAAGCACCGGTTCTAGTATTGCCGGAGGGGACCGAAGATATGGTGGTTTATAGTGATGCATCTTATTCGGGTCTTGGATGTGTTCTCATGCAAAGGGGAAAAGTGATTGCTTACGCCTCGAGACAACTAAAGAAGCATGAAGAAAATTATGCGACTCATGATCTTGAGTTTGCGGCTGTGGTTTTTGCTTTAAAACTTTGGAGGCATTACTTGTATGGTGTCAAGTTTGTAATTTACACCGACCATCGAAGCCTTCAATATTTCCTTGATAAGAAAGATCCCAACATGAGACAACGAAGATGGCTAGACTTGTTGAAGGACTATGATTGCGAAATTCGCTACCATCCCGGTAAAGCGAATGTTGTGGCGGATGCGTTGAGCCGAAAGGATCAAAACGAGGTTACTAAAATTCATTCCTTGAGAATGATTGTCACCAACGACCTTTTTGATAAGATCAGGTTAGCTCAGGAGGAGGCATTGAAAGAAGAAAATAGGGAAGGTGAGCGTATCACTTCCTACATTCCGCATCTCGATGAAGATAGTCGAGGAATTAAGACTCGGTATGGAAGGGTTTACATCCCTTTTCGTAGTGACATCAAAGAATTGATTCTAGAGGAAGCACACAAGTCGAAATATTCTATTCATCCGGGAGCTACAAAGATGTACCGTGATTTGAAGAAGAACTATTGGTGGCCGGGTATGAAAAGAGATTGTGTAAAGTACGTTGAGAAGTGTTTAACTTTTTTAAAGGTCAAAGCCGAGCATCAAAAACCGTATGGAAAAGTTCAACCCTTAGACATTCCGGTTTGGAAGTGGGAAAAGATCACGATGGATTTCATTACAAAATTGCCAAGAACGAAAAAGAAGAACGACACTATTTGGGTCATAGTAGATCGCCTAACCAAGAGTGCTCATTTCATCCCGATCCGAGAGAATATGCCCGTTCATAAGTTAGCCAAGATTTACGTTAACGAAATAGTCGCGCGTCATGGAGTGCCCATTTCTATAGTTTCTGATAAGGACGGACGTTTCACATCAAACTTTTGGCAAGAATTCCAAGAAGAGTTAGGTACGAAGCTTCATATGAGCACGGCTTTTCATCCTCAAACCGATGGGCAAAGCGAGAGGACAATTCAAACTTTGGAGGATATGTTACGAGCTTGTATGATTGATTTTGGGGGTAATTGGGACGATCATTTACCTTTAGTCGAATTCGCCTATAATAATAGTTATCATGCGAGTATAGATATGCCACCTTATGAAATGCTTTATGGTAGGAGGTGTAGGACACCCGTGTGTTGGGAAGAAGTCGGAAGGAGGGAATTGGCGAGCACGGATGTAGTGTTGGCTACAACGGAAAAGATAGAAATGATTCGTGCAAGACTTAAAGCGGCACAAGATAGGTGGAAAAGTTATGCCGACAACCGAAGAAGGCCGATTGAGTTCGAGGTGGGTGATTTGGTTATGTTAAAGGTTTCCCCGTGGAAAGGTGTTTTTAGGTTCAAAAACAAAGGGAAACTTAGTCCTCGGTTTATAGGACCATTCAAAATCTTGAAACGAGTAGGCGAGGTAGCATACGTGTTGGAATTGCCCGAAGAAATGAGAGGTATTCACAATACCTTTCATGTATCATACTTAAGAAAATGCTTGGCGGACGAAACAAGTGTGGTTACCTTAAACGACATCGAAATTGATCCGGAGTTGTTTTCGCAAGGAGATGAACCGGAGGCTATATTAGGAAGGAAAGTGAGGCAACTAAGGAACAAGGAGATCCCGTTGGTGAAAGTGCAATGGAGACATCGTAAGGGTACGAGTATTAGGTGGGAGACGGAAGCAAAAATGAGGGACAAATATCCTCATTTATTCCAAGAGTAGAGTTCGAGGACGAACTCTCGTTTTAAGGAGGGGTGAATTGTTACACCCGTACCCCGATGAGGTACAATATGAGTATATAATATGTTATATGTTATATTTTATGAGTAGTTAAATAAATAAAAAAAAAATGGCCAAATAAGAAAGAATGAAACTAGGAGGATTAGACTTGCCAATTGACCAAACTTATATCATCACATGATTAAATAAGCAAGACTTGGAAAAATCTGGAAAGTTGGGGAGAACTCCATTATTGTCGACATATAGAGGAGAAATAGGTGGGAAAGCCAAAAACATCATCTTGTCTCAATTGTGCATCAAGAAGTGATCAAGAAGCTTTAAGGAAGCCTTAATTGTGTTCCTTTCCTCAAGTAAGTGGTTTTCCCCAAATGTAGAAAATTAGGGTTCATGTGGTGGGTTTTAATGATTATGGTAAAAAGTGGTGAAATGATGGTCTCTTTAGTTTGTAGACACTAATTGTAGTTAATGTTGTGCTAGGAAGCCTTTGTAGAAGCTCAATCAAGTCAAGTAGGAAGCTAGTAGGATTTGAGGTAAGTATATGAGTATAATCCTTGTTAATGTTATGAGGTTAATGTTATGCTTGTGTTAATGTATTTATTATGGAGCTTGTAAATGTGTATTAGCTTGGATCCAATGCAAGATGAGTAATGATATATATAATTACTTGCTTGATCAAGGTGAGTAATAATCCTACTTGATGCTCTTTGTTAATGTTATGAGTGGTGTTAATCACCAATCTTATGTGAATGTGATGTTGATTATATCTTGTATACTTACTAAGCGTTTTCGCTTACGGTTTAGATGTTAATGGTTTTGTAGGTTCTAGCGGAGGAAACAAAGGTAAGGATCTTGCCTAGTGGTAGTAGTGGAATGAAGCTAGTGTAGTTAGAAGCTAACTTAGAAGACCATGACTCTTGGACCAAGTAAATTGGAAGTTGGAAGCCGAAGTACCCTTTTGTGCCTTGGTATATTTAACTCGTGTGGTCGTTTTGTTAAATTGTGGTCTTGTCGTCAAACGTTATCCCTTGTTTATGTAAATCTTTTGGGTTAAATGTTTAAGTGTCATGTGGTCCTTGTAGTAAGTAAACTTCAATGAATTTGATGTAAAAAGGGTGTTTGGCACAAAGCCGTTATGACCCATTTTGATGTATATACGGGTTGAATTGCTATGGAACATGTTTGTTATGTCAATATAATGCTTTTGGTCAAGTTTGGTGCAAAATGGAAGTCGTATGGGTCGGTTATAGCGAAAACGGGATGAAAACGAAGTGTTTTTGGAAATGTGCAGGTTTTGTTGCGGGGTTGTAGTTACGGCGTAATCATGTTATGGGTTACGGCGTAACTACAACACCGAGGCATCCCATTTTGTTGCAGGGTTGTGGTTACGGCGTAATCATGTTATGGGTTACGGCGTAACTACAACACCGAGGCATTCCATTTTCTCGTAATTAGGTTACGGCGTAACTACTTCTTGTAGTTACGGCGTAACTTCTGTGCTGCTTGAATTTAAGTTATTTCCAATTAATGTGTAAAAGGTTTTTCAAAAAGAAATCAAATACAACGTAATGTGTCTGGAGAGGAGCAACGTTTAGATTTCTGTTTTCAAAGAATGGTGTAACGTATGTATCCTTTAGTCAAACGTTTCCGCGTCAAAAAGTTTTAAATTTTGGTCAAAGCGGGCACGGGGCGTTACATATATATACGGCGTAACCTATGTATGAGTTACGCTGTAACCTTGATCAGCGTTGACTTTGGTCTTCTAGTGTAAATCCTTGTTACGGCGTAAGTAGAGTAGTGATTTACGCGGTAAATTTTGTCTGATCAGCATACTGTTGTGTATTTGTATTAATAACCTTCCAAATCCGCGTCTCTTTATTCCAATGCTCATTATTTACCTGAAAACGAAATATAAACGAATAAGAGTATATATTCAAGTAAAACGATACAAATAATGAGCATATTAGGGGAAATTAACACTAAAATATCAGGACTATTTGATGTTATCATCGGCAACAGGCGAATATTTCCAGTTGAAGAAACAAGAGTTGGAAAACCAAGAAGCGGCTCGTCGGGAAGCAGAATAGTTGAAGAAACAGGAGTTGGAAATCCAAGAAGCGGCGCGTTGGGAAGCAGCAGAGTTGAAAAGGCAGAAACTTGAATTAGAACGTCGAAAACTTGAATTTTATGAATAGAAGAAATGGGATAAAGACATCATATTCTATAATTCAGCAATCGACCCCTCTTTACCCCTAATCCAACAACAGAAGCTGCAGGAGATCAAGGATGCAATCAAGGCACGCCACAACTTTGATTATTAGTTTAAGTTTTTAGTTATTATTGGGAAGGATGCGGTGGCCCTACTGAAGCGGATCCGAAAGTTCTCTGTGACTCAAGACATCGGAGCGCGTGCCGCTGCTCATATTTTTAGTAGGATTAGCTTTGCAATAGCTAGAGGAGTGAGAGCCCAGTTAGTATTTCGGCTTCCCTATAATTTATTGTAGATCCTATGAGTTTCTAATAAAGTGATGTTTTATTAAAAAAAATAATAATAATAATAAAAAAATAATAGATAAAGATGAAGGTCGCCCTTACTGTGGCAAAAAGTTACCTATATGTCGTCGGAGAAAGAAAGCTGATGTGACAGGCAAAATGAAGATCGCTGGAGGTCCTTACTATGAGCAGCCTTGTAGATGAACCTTTCTACAAACATCAATGAGTTGGTATTGGATTAACTTGCAACCCCACCTACTCAATCTTCTAGAATCTACATGTTGTTTGCCATTTGGATTCTCTATCGCGTTTTAAAACTTAAAATTTGAGTTCCTTGATATAAATGAGAGCATTATTGCAAGAAATTTTAAGCAAACTCAATCATCTCATTTAACTCATGGCTTAAACACATTTTTAGTTCTACCAAACATTCCTCATAAAAGATTTACACCAAGGAAATAATAAAATTGCTCAATAGTGCTAATAGATTTTCCAAACAATCAAATTAATACTCGCAATATAAGGCTGCACACAGTGAGCCCAAATTGATCGATCAATTTGGAGGTCTTGATCGATCGTCTCTATTGTGGTTAGTAATTGGAATCGATCGATCACCTTTTTTTAGATGAAGATCGTGTACACGACCTTTGTCGTGTGTTTCTTGTGTGTTTGTGTGTATTTAATTAAATATAAAAGGTATTTTTGTGGGGTATATTTTTATAGTGTAGGTCGTCTTGGTGTGGTAAAAAAAGCGTCTGTAGGTCGTCGGAGAGAGAAAGCTAACGTGACGCATAAAATAAGAATGATTGACCTCTCTTACTTATCCGGCCTAAGAGTTCAAACGTGTACAAACTCATTCTAGGTGCTCGTGGTATAACACACAGCGGCTAAGAATTCATATTTCCACATTAATCAACTTATTGTTATTTCCACCTTCCAGACCCATCCATAGCTTTATTGGACTCCAGCCGAAAAAAAGTCGCGGGAATGTAGAGTATAGAGGTGGACCTCCAAGTCAATAGTCAACCCCAAAAGAATTTCCTACGCACACTTTAAAGATAATTGATTATATAGATAACTGAAATAAAATTGATTATGTATATGCTAATGTTTTTTGTTTAGAAGAGTAAGAATTTGACCTTTCTACAAACGCCATTTGGACTCTATCGCATTTTAAACACGAGTTGATATTTCCCTTTCAAAAGACGAAACAAGGACTCATATTTAACGACGTTAAACTTGCCTCTTTCAATTGGATTTGAGAAAAATCACTCGTAACTGATCGAGTGGTTTACTAACCCTCGTCATGCTCTAACGTGAGCCTTGTGATTATTTTTCTTAGCTCCTTGCCATATGCTTCTTTTGTACGCCTACTGCCATTCTAACTTCTTTTACTAAGACCACTTCCAACAATAACTCAGCCTTAAATTTTAAGGCACTGCCACGTCAGCTTTAACACACTCACCCTTAACTCAGCTTTAACACACCCAACAATAACATAGCTTTAAAACACCTTAACTCACCTTTTTATCAAATATTTTCAAATTCAACCCCTAACTTATAAATCACTTCATTTTTTAAAAACATAACATTAATTAAAAAACATAACATTACATACTTAATAAAAAAAAATTACAACGAAATTAAAAAAAAAAATTAACAACGAAATAAAAAAAAAAATAACAAAGAAATTAAAAATTACAACATAAAAATAAATACAATCTAAATCTACTGAGGAAGTTGTTGGAGGTTGTATTTTTGCTTGATTCGAGCTTTTTCTTGTTTGATCCAATAGACCACGTCTGGTTCCTTCCCGGCAGTATCAACCATCAAAAATTTCATTTTCACTAACCTTGTTAACGTCTCCTTTTTTTCTTTGGTTGCCCGATACGTGGCTTCGGCCACTTCCCTTTTCGAATGATACTCGGATGTCGTAGCCTCTATGAATTGCAACGACGAGCTCGTTCCTCCCGTACTCGCTCCCGTGCTCGTTCCTCCCGTGCTCTCGGATCGAGCTTTCTTTGCAGCACGCCTTCCCATTGGCCTTAGTTGTTCATCACGACCAAACAACGCCTCATTTGTTTGGCTTGGTTGTTCATCGCCGGTTAAATCAATTCCTTCCGGCGCGTCCCATTTCATATGACCCCGTAAAACCTCCCAAGCCTCCTCGTTGCTAAAAGGAGCGGCTCTGTGCTCGTCCCGATACATTTCTCGAGGACGTTTCATGATATCCACTTCGCCTTCCCCACTTTTTTTTTGGCGTTGGGAACGTTTGTAGTACGCGTTGAACTTTGAGCAATCACGGTTCAACGTTTTTTATTTACTTTGAGCAATCACAGTTTGAAGATGAGCCGGCGTTTGGGTTATTCCACCCTGAGTTTAAGAGATTAAAGAACGTATCGTGGCCGTCATCGTTTAGGTTGAAGCCGGACATTTTTTTTTTTGGTGCAAGGTTGAAGAAGATAGTGTAAGATGTAGTGTATTGATTTGTGGAAGTGTGAAAAAAATGTGATGTGAAATGGGTATTTATAGGAGAGTGAATTTGGTTTTAAATTTTTTATTATTATTATTATTATTTATTTTTTTTAAATAGCCGTTTGTAATTAAACGGTTATAAACACTAGGGGCCTAAATGAATTTTTTTTTTTTTTTGAATTGCAACAGATAGAAATGGACGGTTTCAGGCGGGGAAATGATTTTTTTTTTTTTTTTTTTTTTTTTTTTTTTTTTTTTTGCGCTTTATACCCTTAACGCAGCGTTAAGGGTATAACGTATCACTTAACGCTGCGTTAACGCCAAATGGTTCCAACAATTAACGCCCTTTAACGTGCAAACAAAGTCCCTTGAACGCGATTTTGCGTTAAGCGTTAGAAGTGATCTAAGAGCATCTACAATGCAAAAAGTCTTTCATGACTTTTTACATTTAATGCATTTAATGCATCTCACATTTAATAACTAAGACTTTGAAGAAAGACTTGAAGTTTATCAAATCTTTCAAAAAGGCTTTTTAAAAAGCTTTCAATGCAATGCAAGAAAACACTTTTAAAAGACTTTTTCAAATAGTGAAAAGCTATTGTTAGTTTAAAACCATTGCGGATGATCTAAGTCGGAGTAAATAGACAAAGAGCTAAATCATCTTAAATGCATGCATGTGATTAAAGTCCTTTCTTCGTGATACGTTACATTTCATACACAGTAAATAGTACTCTTAATAGGTAGTAGGTAGGGGATGTTTAGTGATTTGTATAAAATCAGAAGTGTAGTCGGATTGTGCCAGCCAAAAACGCGCATTGCATTATTTCACTGCAAAGAAGCAATACAAACAACCCACGTGACTCTCACAAGGAACACCAGTCACGAAAACAAATTAACTCACAGAACCTCCTTTTTCTGCAAAAACGCGCATTGCATCATTTCACTGCAAAGAAGCAATACCAACAACCCACGTGACTCTCACAAGGAACACTAGTCACGAAAACAAATTAACTTACAGAACCTTCTTTTTATGCAAAAACGCGCATTGCATTATACTGTACCACGTTTGACCATTTTTTTTTTTTTTTTTTTTTTTTTTTATAACAATTGACCATTTCTCCATCTGATTTTTTGTTTTTCTCTTTCATTGAGATCCAAGTAGTTCCTTTTATGTTAGTGGCCTAAGGCTGAAGGGAGTGGGGCTACCCAGAGAAGGGGCGACTCGCGCCATGTGGCGCCTAGTCAGCACTTTAAGTAGCCTAAAAAAAAGAGGGGGTAGTGTAGCAGTGAAGTACCAGGCGATCCAGTGAAGTTTGTCGTTTCCTGTTGCTGAGGATTAAAACCTTGTACTGCTTATTTAATTGGTCAATCGAGTAGCACAAGGACAGAAGTAGCAGTGAACATTGTACACAAACCGGCAATCCATATCTATCGCCTGAGGAGCAAGTCGCCGGAGGGGGGCGGTGTGGGGGGCGATCCATCGACGTTCCAAGGGCTAATCGCCGGAGGGTTCGCTGCACTCCCTTCAGCCTAAGTAACATAGATCCTAAGGCTGCCCCTAGTAAGGAGGGTCAATTCCTCTTATTTTCTATACTACATTAGCTTTATTTCTCCAGCGATTTTCAGGCGATTAGGTGCCCCAGTAAGGGCGACCATGATCAAACTTAAAAAAAAAAAAAAAAAAAAAAAAAAAAAAAAAAAAAAAAAAAAATTAACACAAACTAAAATTTCATTAATAATTAAAACGTTACATAATAATTCAAATAAAATAAAAACATTACAATAAAATTCAAATAACATTAAAACATTACGATAATAAAACGACTAAACTAGTTTTGATTATGACGATGCCAAATGTCTTCCACCAAATCGGCTTTGAGGCTAAGATGAGTTGTTTTGTTGCATATCTCCCTGGTAATTTTCAACGATTCCACATGCGTTCTTATGGGATCATAAGAACGGTGCTGCTCCGCAGGAAAGAATACGGGAGATATCGCCCGCTCTTCGTCCTGAATTATCATATTATGTAATATGATGCATGTGTACATTATATGTGATAGACGCTCTTTGTCAAACCCTTTAGCCGGATGTTTAATCATTAGCCACTTCCTCTTTAGTACACCAAAAGCAAGTTCCACATATTTTCTTCCTGCTTTGTGCATCGTCTTATACAATATTCGTTTGTGATCACCTGTCCCTGGATTTTTAATGGATTTCACAATAACAGAGTATTCCGGATATATACCATCAGCAAGATAATATTCCCGTTTATAAGGCACGCCGTTAGCATAGAATTCCACATCCGGTGCTCTCCCCGTTTTGAGATCATTGAAAATATGCGATTTACGTAAAACATTTACGTCGTTATTCATCCCGGCGACACCAAAGAACGCATGTCAAATCCATAAATTTTGGGAGGCGATCGCTTCTAATAAAATGAAAGGAGTTTACCCATGATCACCCCTACAAAATTGAGCCTTTAAAGCATGTGGACAATTCTCCCACGGCCAATCTGTATAATCAATTCTTCTTATCATCCCAGGAAACCCATGACTTTCGTAGTGATGAGCATAGAGTTTGTCAATGTCAGTAACCGTCGGCTTTCGCAGATACTCTGCACCATATAACTCCATTATGGCCTCACAAAATTTTTGGAGACACTCACGAATTGTTGACGCACCCATTTGCACATATTCATCTAGAGCATCCGCATTGACCCCGTATGCCAATTGACGAAGTACACTTCATCAATGGAGAAATACCAAGTACGCCTGCACAACTAGGAGTTTATTGAAAATAAGGTGAATGATCGGTTACCTCTCGAACAATTCGTGTGAATAGTTTTCGGCTCATTCGGAACCGATCATGGAATGCTTGATCGCCAATTTGGTTTCGTGAGACTTTAGTTTGTGACGCTTGAAAAGCCTCCCAACACTCTTCCGCAAACATCATAAACTCGCTACTAACTTCATTTTCATCATCCGAAGACGAATCGGCAATGAATAGCTCGTAAGAATTCATAGTGTGAAAAAATATAGAGAATGTGTGAAGTGAGATTTGTGGATTGAATTGTGTTAATATGTTGTGTATTTACATGGTTTTTTTTTTTGAGTAAACTGCAAAATACATCCCTGTGGTTTACACCTTTTGGCACTTTACATCTCAGTCAGAAACTATTGGTAATATACATCCCCCGTTAGGCAAACGTTTGCCACATTACATCCCTAAGTTGGATGGGCGTTATCTTTCTCCGTTAAGTGTTTGCATCGTTAGTCCATCCGTTAATTTTTTTACAAAAATTACTTTTTTTTCGACATTAATTTTTTTACAAAAATTAATTTTTTTTCGAAAAATTATTTTTTTTTATAAAAATTAATTTTTTTTTTCGAAATTAATTTTTTTTACAAAAATTACTTTTTTTTCGACGTTAATTTTTTTACAAAAATTAATTTTTTTTTCGAAATTAATTATTTTTAGAAAAATTACTTTTTTTTACGAAATTAATTTTTTTTAGAAAAATTAATTTTTTTTCGAAATTAATTTTTTTACAAAAATTACTTTTTTTTTCGAAATTAATTTTTTTTCAAAAATTAATTTTCTTCTAAATTAATTTTTAAGAAATTAATTTTAAAAAAAATAATAATTTCAAAAATAAAATAATTTTTGTAAAAAAATTAATTTCGTAAAAAAAATTAATTTCGAAAAAAAATATTAATTTTTGTAAAAAAATTAATGTCGAAAAAAAAGTAATTTTTGTAAAAAAATTAATTTCGAAAAAAAAATTAATTTTTCTAAAAAAATTAATTTCGAAAAAAAAAGTTATTTAAAAAAAAATTAATTTTGAAAAAAAATTAATTTCGAAAAGAAAATTAATTTTTCTAAAAAAATTAATTTCGGAAAAAAATTAATTTCGAAAAAAAAATTAATTTCGAAAAAAAATTAATTTCGAAAAAAAAATTAATTTTTGTAAAAAATACTAACGGAGGGACTAATGATGCAAACAAAACTAGCGGAGGGACTAACGATGCAAACACTTAACGGGGAAAGATAACGCCCATCTAACTTAGGGATGTAATGTGGCAAAAGTTTGCCTAACGGGGGATGTATATTGCCAATAGTTTCTGACAGGGATGTAAAGTGCCAAAAGGTGTAAACCACATGGATGTATTTTGCAGTTTACTTTTTTTTTTTTTTTTTTTTTCAAACGGCTACATCCAAACGTTCACATCTCTACGGCTATAATACAAACGGTCCAATTAATAATGCACATGAAGTGGGAAATAACTCGATCGAGTTGAAGACCAAGTTCCAAAGAAAAAAGGGGCGATCGATTCACCCACAGTAACTTGATCGAGTGGGAATCGATCGCCAAAGTCGATCTCGATTGCTTACTGCAAGCAGCCTAAAATCTTTACTTTCTTCTTTTTCAAAATCAACTATCTCACAATATTCCTTGGCCACAAGGCCTTTGGTATACTTCGCTTCTAAACAAACATCAAAAACAATATCTTCTTCAGGTGAAATGCTTCAAAAAATTCGGTTGGGTCTCATCGACGCTTTCTCAGATCATAATTCTTATGTTGCAAACCTTAAAAATGTTCCAATTAATCAGGAGGATATCTCTGTCGTTTTTTCGGAGATTCTGAAAATTTCTCAAAATTCTCGTCATGTTGAAATAGGACAACTTTATAAACTGTGGCAAAACCGCACAGCTGCTATCGCATCTGGCAACTATCCTGAAGAGGTTGATCAGATAATTTCCAAGTTGCACCATGAAAACATCATCCCTTTTTACACTGACGTTTTGCCATCTGACTTGCATAGGCTATGTGACTACTTGGAAAATAATAGGCATAACTTTACATTGATTATGTATATGCTACGAGACTGGCGATGATCGCCGCGTTGCCGGCGCGCCTGTTTATTTCGTCAATTGTTTTTCAGGGGTCGCACGGCTGTTTATTTCGTAAAACGTTTTTTTAGCAGTTGTTTTTCGTTTATTAATTAATGTGTTGAATTTGATAACATGGAAAAAGTAAACAGTAAGAATAGCAACTTATATATTTGAACGAAACGATTTAAGAGCTTGTATGCATTACAGAAAGAAAAAGTACCATTTGAGGATCATTAGCTAATGCATCTAACACTCTTGCCACCATCTTTCCATATGCAATATGAAGTGGAGTCAACCTACCGAACCCTGCAGTGTTTGGTCAAAACAAACCCGTCTCGCAACGCGTTCAACAGCAATTCAATCATAGGACTGGAGATTTGCTTGACAACTCAATGGAATTAGGCTACTTGCATCAAAGCAACTTCAACGGAACCATGGTCTGCAATGTATACTGTTCCACTAAAGATAATGCCTAAAAGTTTCTTGACCGCAGCACACCAATCATGGTCACTTCAAATTCACGCAATCTCATCAGTATAATCTAGTCAATCCGCAACTTCCCACATCAAGCTTGCAGCAATTTCATCATGGTCGGGACGAATTCCTGAAATGAATATCAAAATTTACATTTTTGTATAACTGTTTTAACATATTTGGTGAGAGTAATAAAACCTTTCTATCAAAAATATTATATATGTCGTAGTTATTAGCTAATGTCTTTGCTCTAAAAGTGTGCTATTATTAAAATGATAGCTTTTAAAATCATAATCGACAAACTAATCAACATGTATAAATAGAAACAGCAAGTAATTTAGGGTAATAATGTTCCAGCTCATCCCGAGTCATTTGGGAAAATATTTTGAACAGCTTATGCTTATCTGCAAAACGACTTATAGTCCTATGTTGCTTTAAGGAGGTGTTTTGGTAAGCTTAGTAATGCAATTTATGACTTTAGATTTGTTAAGAGTATCTAAACAGCCAGCTTATAAGGAGGATTGTAGGCTCATTCGGTCCCAATAAGTTGTTCTATAAAAAGTCACGATACAAACTCATTCGGCACCAATAAGTTGTTCTATAAAAAGTCATGGTACAAACGCTTATCTAAAAAGAACTATACACTCACACTCATAAGTGAATTAGCAGTTAAGCACAATTTTTTTTTTTAAAATAATAATAATAAAAATAATAATTAATTATTAAATAACACCTACTAACAGCATGTGAAAGTAATGTTTGGGCTTGATACTCACATGTATATGAACCGTGTACGGCCTGCTTACTGTAACTTGGCATTGTGATTTATAGATTGTAGTTTTGATCATTGCATATCGATGTCACAGGTAATCAATATAATTAGGCAGCCTAAGTTATACACCTCATGGGCTTTTCCAAAAACAAATGTGTCCGTAAGCTGGTAAAATAACCTAATCCAAACACCCCGTTAATCATTTTCCCAGCACACCATAACAGAACTGAGCTGTATCAAATAGCTAATTAATAACCTAATCCAAACACCTATTTTTGCCATCACCATATGGCTGTATCAAATAGCTAATTAATATGAGCAAGTAGAATACGATGAAACAGAAAGGAAAGTCCACACAAACCTGCTTCATAAGAACATATCACTCCCACAGCGAACCACATATATGTCCGAGTTTTGCTTTCGAATAAGCAACAACTGCAATTAAACAAACACCGATCAATAAAAATATATATCTTTTTTAAAAACATTAACTTTGAATCAAGGAAACATCCATATACATACCTACTCGTAACAAATAAAACTATAGTAGCTTACTTTATTGGTACATATGGAATTTGATTACCTATAGTCCAAATATCAGCCTGTGAATACTCGGGGTCAGATTTAAGGGGTGTTTGGATTTGCAATTTAGAATCAGTTTGCTGTTTTTTTTTAACCTATTTGGTTTTCATTTCATGGGGTATAGTATAGTGAGTTGCAAATGAAACAAAGAACTAACGGGTGCTTGCGTTGTGTGGAGGTAGTCAGCCCTTCCTCAAACCAACGCAAGCACCCGTTAGTTGCAGCTTTTTGTTTAGTTACTAAGAAGACTTGAAGAAGGCTAGCTATTAAATCAAGTTAGCCCTTCCTCAAAGAAACTAACGCTGCTGTTAGAACACTTGAAGAAGCCTACCTATTAAATGATTTAAATCAAGTCTTCAGTTACTTACCTGAGGAAAATCATGCATCATCTAAGTCAAATATTCCACGCCATTGTTCTCTTCTTCTAATATACCGTCTGTTAGAACCAAAATGTAGCTGGTCAGCTTTTGTTACCAATTGCTTACAACTCCTAATGCCATTTCGGTACACGTGTGATGCCGTTTCGGTACACGTGTGACTCTGTTGTGATTCAATGTTTTTATCCAAAAAAATTGCATACCTGATTCAGGATGCATAACACTTTTCCGTCCATCCAAAATCACAGTCGACAATAACTATCATTTGCAACCTGACATGATCCAAAGGTGAATATTTTGGCATCAGCTTCCTGTACAAATTGTTCATTTAACCCTACTACTTTCAAAAAGGGAGCTATAACCATACCTTCACCACCCGTTCTTGTGAACGTGTTTTTCTGATAACATGTTTTTCTAATACTCTTCAACACTTTCCATCTTCTCAGCAAATGCCGAAAAAAAATATATATAAATAAAATTTGACAACATAAGCCACGGTCACCAAATTTGACATTTTCTCTAGAATAGAATGTTGACCATAGTAACTAACCTGTTTCTTCTTCTTATTTTTCAGTCCAGTAAATGTGGGTTGAAGACGATGAGAGACTGCACAACAATTATAAAAATTTTGGTTAGCAGCTATTGAATAAGAAAATAGCAGTTGACAACGTTTTTTAACACGATCCAGTTTTAGACTGGGTTTCAAGTAATATGTTTGGGAACTATCAATACAGATAGGTACCATCTGTCATATTATAAGCATGGTATTGGCTTGAATGACCATGTGGGCAAGCAAGGGAAGAGCTGGCACTAACGTTGGCTTGCCGATGATGTCATGCGCGATGGACCAGGACTATCCAGCTGAGAACTGCTGTGCGAACCCCCTTGTCCTACAATAATCGAGTGCCAAATGAGTCAGAAACCTACATTCCAGGAAAATATAAAATTATACGCTCATATACATAAGTAATTGAATGAAAGAAAATAAGTGGGTCTGGATCAAAGAAATTTTATGAGACTCAGCAACGAATATCCATACACATTTTAGCAAACCAATAATTCTTAGACACAAAGCAAATTTTCGTCACATACATTTCAGTGAATAACACCTTTAGCCAAGAATGTATGAAAATAAATTTTGCCTTGGAATGCACACATTTGCATTTGATTATAAATTTATGAGATTACATCCCTGCATATTAACATTTTTCGCATGAGGTCCAACAACTATTACTCCTATTTAATCCATTTTTACAATCTACATAGTGGTAGAAGTATTGAACTATAAGCATAACATACGCATTTAAACCTAATCAAGGTTAACACGCACCATTTATGCCTTCCATAGCAGCTCTTATAACAGGTCCAACAGATACATCGTACACTTCATGAGCCTCTGAATAATATCTAAAAACTTTCTACGACAGCTCTTCATTGTGCTTATGCAAAACTTCTGCAACTACAGGACATAGTAAACCAAATTTCGTAATTAATTTCGCCACTAACCAACACAAAATATTACATAAAGAAATTATAACTTATAAGTTATCCTTCCCACCTAGACTAACAACATTACGACGACGTTTAGCAGCTGTAAACTCTCCAAAGACACAATCTGTAACTCACTTCTATCACATTCCCAGTTAAAGCATCTTTTGCCGCCACGAAAACCAATCTTCTGTTTCAATCCTCCCACGCCACCCGTTCCACAAAATAGCAAACACTATTGCAAACTGTATAAACCAATAAACAAATAAAACACTTACCAATTTTTTTAAAAGGCAATATACCAACCTCGTATGGCTCTCGGTATCCGAAACCGCTTCTCATACTCGTACTTAACCCCTAAATCAGCAAAACAAAACATCAATCAACTGAATACACCAAAATCACCCAAAACCTAAATCACATTAAGAACTCTAAAATTAGGGTAAAAGGGATTACGAAATTAAATCACAAATTAAAAACCCTAAAATCAATGATTAAACCATAGTTATAAAAGTAACTTACCATTTTCTTCCATCCCTAACTCAAAGCAAAATTATGGTTTAATTATTTTGATGATGTTCTGGATTTGTAGATTTACGGTTTTGATGTTGTTGACCTCAAGGAAGATGGACCAATCATTCTTCCCCATCTTCTTCATCATCTCTGCTACGCAACTGTGGGTGGGTGGGTGTGTGTGTGTGTGTGAAGTTTCTGGATCTCGCTATCGTTATCTAATCATTTTTTTTGGACCGGACATGACAGTAGGGAAGATGGATCACTGGAAACGGATAAAAATAGCCCAACGATTGGGCCGTAATTTTGGCGGGAAAAAGGGAGGGGTAAACGACGTCGTTTGGATTGTGTTTTAATATAAACTATTAATGGTTTTGTTTAGGAGAGTAAGAATTTGACCTTTCTACAAACGCCATTTGGACTCTATCGCATTTTAAACTCGAGTTGATATTTCCCTTTCAAAAGACGAAACAAGGACTCATATTCAACGACGTTAAAACTTGCCTCTTCCAATTGGATTTGAGAAAAATCACTCGTAACTGATCGAGTGGTTTACTAACCCTCGTCATGCTCTAACGTGAGCCTTGTGATTAGTTTTCTTAGCTCGTTGCCATATGCTTCTTTTGTACGCCTACTGCCATTCTAACTTCTTTTACTAGATTGGTCCAACTTTAATTTTTCTAGTACCTTCTTTCGATATAATTAAAAGAGTAAACTACAAAATACATCCCTGTGGTTTGGTCAATTTCACACCATACATCCCTCCCAAAAAAATTGCGCAATACACATCCCTCCGTTAGTAAAAGTTAAACACAATACATCCAAGAGGACGAACGGTGCAAAGTTTGTCTCGTTAAGTTGGACACGTGGCAGTTAACTCTTTTTAAGCAAGGGTATTTTTGTCTTTTTATTCACACACCTACCCAGTCACTCTTCCTTTAATACTCTTCTTATACTCTGTTATCAGTCAACGCAAAATCAAAACACAAATCCAAATCAAAACACGAACACCTAATTGAATCAAAACTCAAAGTCAAATCAAAATCAAAACACAAATGCAATGGTGGTCGCTGAATGGCGAATTCGTGATTATGAAGATCCAGTGGACGAACAAGAAGCATATAGTAAGTGTTAATCTTGTTAACCCTAATTGTAATATCTGGTTCGTGAAGCAGAAACCCTAATTTTTTGAAACTCATTTGGTCATTTGTAGGTAAATTTCCAAACATGTTCTCATTGAAGATACATCATGGTGGATTCTTCACTGAAAGTCCAGGTAGAAAGTACATACAAGGGACCCATAATTTTATAGACTTCATTGATGTGGATCTGTTTTCAGTTTTAGAAATCAATGATATGATTGAAAAATTAGGTTACAAGAGGAAAGATTCTGTAATGTACTATCATTTCAAAATACCTAACAATGATTTAGATTATGGGTTACAAGCATTAGGAAATGATGGGGATGTGTTGAACTTAGTTAGGTATGTTGATAAGTACAAACTTATTGAAGTGTATATTGAACATGAGCAAACTGTATTGGAGACTTTTTGGAAGACACCACAGAGAGTGATGATTGAGGAAATTGTTGATGAAGGTCCTAGTGCATCATTAGTTAGAAAGCCCTTTAAGAAGCCTAGGATGCCTATGTTGCTTAGTATGGAAGATGATGCAGTTGATGCTAATTTAGTAAAAACAGGACCTAGTTCACTAAGTAAGTTGCCTATTAGGAGACCTTTTAAGAGGCCTTTTAAGAGGGCTGCTAAGAAGACAAATAGGGCTGACACTTCTGATGAAGATGAATCTGATGAAGCAAGTGTTTCTAAGAGTGAGAGTGACTATAGGGCTGACAGTTCTGATGAAGCAAGTGTTTCTATGACTGAGAGTAGTAGTGAGTCAGATGATAGTCAAGATAGTGACTATATAGTTGATGATGAACATGTTATGAATGATGTGGATGTGGATATGAAAGACTATTATCAAAACACAGACAAAGATGCAGAATGGGTTGGAAGTCAGTCTGTCAATATAGAAGTTCCAGATGACAGTCAGGTTGAACAAACCTTTAATTTGGATGATTTTGAGAGTGCAACTGATTCTGAAAATGATGGTAAAAGAAAGAAAACTCTTAGAAACTTAAGGAGAAAAAGAGCAAAAGAGTGTGAGGGCACTGATGCAAGTAGCTGCAGTGATACATTCTTTGTTGGGCAAGAATTTGGGGATAAAAAAACTGTCACAGACCTTGTGGCTACACATGCTATTGCTACTAGAAGACAGTTATATTTATGGAAAAATGATAAAAAAAAGGGTGAGGGTTGTATGTAGAGGCAAGTGTCCTGTTTTTAGATACCCTAATGAGGGCCCAAAGGAAAGTGGGCTAAAATGTGGTCCAAGCCCATCTAAATTAAAGTGTGTAGGTGGAAAATGGGTTAAGTCAAAAAGTGATGGTACCAATGCAAGTGGAGAAGGAATAAATGAAGTAGGTGGACACAGGATAAAGGTGGGTGGCACAAAAGGTAATTACAAGTACGAAACCCTAACATGTCCTTACACTGTGCAAATCTCTAAACAAAATAGATCCAGGGAGGAAACATGGACTGTGTCTACTCTTAATGATCAGCATACTTGTTTGCAAACTAGACAAGTAAATCTGCTCACCAATACTTATCTTACCAAAGAAGTTGAAGAAATAATCAAGCTTAATCCTAACATCCCTGTTAATGCCCTGAAAGAACAACTGCAACAGAAGTTTCAAGTAGGTATCACTGCAAACAAGGTAGGTAGGGCTAAGGTTAAATCACAGATGAAGCTTCAGGGTGATTTTACAGAGCAGTATTCAAGGTTAAGGGATTATGTGCTAGAGCTGCAAAGAACCAATGAAGATACAACTGTTAAAATAGATCTTGAAAGAGATTTTGACCCAAATGAAACAACAAGACAGTTCAGAAGGATCTATGTATGCATTGGTGCTTTGAAAAGAGGGTTTAAAGCTGGATTGAAGGATTTGCTTGGACTTGATGGGTGTTTTATGAAAGGACAATACCCTGGCCAAATACTTACAGCAGTTGGCATTGATGCAAACCATGGGACATACCCAGTTGCATATGCTGTAGTGGAAGCAGAAACAACAAGCTCATGGTCATGGTTTTTAACTTGTTTAGGGGATGATCTGGATTTGACACCCATGTCCAATTTCACCTTTGTTTCTGACAGACAAAAGGTATTCCTTTGAACTCTAAATTTAACTTGTGTTTATTCATTGTGGTAATACTTATTAATTCTAATTCTCAATTTTCTTTTTAGGGCATCATACCAGCAATCTCAAAATTATTCCCATGTGCTGAGCATAGGTTTTGCTTAAAACATATACATGAGAACATGAAGCTTCAGTGGAGAGGTCAACTATACAAGGAGTTACTTTGGAAATGTGCAGCAGCTACTACTGTGCCAGAATTTGATAGGGCAATGGAGAATTTAAAGACTGTAAATGAAGAAGCTTATGATTATCTCAAAAAAATACCCCCACAGCATTGGTCAAGATCACATTTCAGTGGTATGTTTAATTCATCATTCTTCAGTAATTTTTTTCATTAGTGGTTTTTTTCATTAGTAGTTGTGTTACTTAAATTATGGTGTAACTTAAAAACTGTAGGTAGGCCACACTGTGATGTGCTACTTAACAATATGTGTGAGGTATTTAATAGAAGATTAGTGGATGGAAGAGATGTTCCAATTATCACATGTCTAGAATATGTTAAGGATTACTTGACTAAAAAGATTGCCAATGTTAAAAAAGTAATTGCAAGGAGCCAAGGTCCTTTAACACCAGCTGCTACTGTCATCTTCAACGCAATCAAGAATCAAGCTAACTCTTACACGGTAAATTGTTATACTAATGTATATGTTCAATTTTGGTATTTCTGATGTCATATGTATAATAACTGTTATGAATTGTTAGGTAATGTGGAATGGTAATACCAAGTATCAAGCAAGTGGTCCATGGGATGATATGTGTGTAGTTGATATAGAAGAGAAGAGTTGCAGTTGCAGAAAATGGGAATTAACTGGAATGCCCTGCAAGCATGCAGTAGCAGTGTTAAATGAAATGGCTCTTAATAGAGATGATGTTGGGGTTCCTGAAACTTGGGTGCATGCTTGTTACTGGCTAGTCACTTGGGAGAAGCAATACAGTTACACCATAAACCCATGCAATGGACCAAACTTGTGGAAGAAACACCCTAGTCCTTACACTATCATTCCACCAAAGATTAAGCACTACAACAAAAGTGGCTTTTTAGGACCCTTTGTGTGGGACGCTATGATAATGGAGTCCTAAAAAACTGTTTAATAGGACATATGAGCATTTAGGGTCCTTTTTAAATATTTGCTACTTAGGCAATGTCCTAAAAAGTTATATAATAGGATGGTCGATGATTTGGGGTCCTATTATCATATACCTTAATAGGACGCTTAAAATATGGATCCTAATAAATTACTTTATAAGACATTTAGTTGTTGGTGTCCCATTATGTGATAGTGTAATACGACACTTGATCACTAGATGTCCTATTATCATATACCTTAATAGGACGCTTAAAATATGGATCCTAATAAATTACTTTATAAGACATTTAGTTGTTGGTGTCCCATTATGTGATAGTGTAATACGACACTTGATCACTAGATGTCCTATTATGACATAACCTTAATAGGACGCTTAAAATATGGATCCTAATAAATTACTTTATAAGACATTTAGTTGTTGGTGTCCCATTATGTGATAGTGTAATACGACACTTGATCACTAGATGTCCTATTATGACATAACCTTAATAGGACGCTTAAAATATGGATCCTAATAAATTACTTTATAAGACATTTAGTTGTTGGTGTCCCATTATGTGATAGTGTAATACGACACTTGATCACTAGATGTCCTATTATGACATAACCTAATAAGACATAATAGGACACTTGAGTTTTGAGTCATAAGACATCAGTTAGTTAAAACGCTTATTCACAAAAAGTTTTATTATAGCAAAATTTAATAGGACCTTTGACACGTGGGTATTATAACGTTAACCTTTATAGGACGCTTATGTACAATGGTTTTATTATTGTACACCATAATAGGACATTTCATTTTTGAGTCATATAACATCATTTTTTTAAAACGATTATTTGCAAAAGTTTTATTATAACAAAACTTAATAGGACCCTTAAAGGATGCATATTCATTATGGTTTTATTACAATACACCATAATAGGACACTTGATACATAAGTCATAAAACATTAATTATTTAGAACGCTTATTCGCAAATGTATTATTAAAACATAAGTTAATATGACAGTTGATACTTGGGTACCATAGATTGATACTTGGGTACCATAGATTGATACACCTGTGTCTTTTAACATTAACCTTTATAGTACGCTTATTTGTTGTGGTTTTATTATCATACGCCATAATAGAACACTCCTTATTATGTGATAGTGTAATACGACATTGCATCTGGTGCAAGAACGTATGATGTGCAATACATATGACTTACTTAGGTGTGTACTATAAACTCATATACTTAAAAATGCATATCAGGTGACTAATGCTTTTCATAACATGATGCTCAAGTTCAAGATTAAAAATAAAAAATAGATCCGACTCAGGCTAATGACACACACAAGCCCTACTGGTATAAGTAAAATCTCAGAATAATAATATCATTCAGCTTTTAAATCGGCCAAGCTGGTACATTCAAGGATTTGATAAGTGAGAACATAAGCTTTCAACCAACAATTTGAGCAGAAATCTCTTGATAGAAAAAACACTTAAACTTGCTAAAGTAAAAAGAAACATACGAACTACTATCAAACTACACCATACTTTTCAGACTCCTGAGAATACAAGTTCAAAACTGCATACTGAATCAAAACAAGTAAAAGAGAGACGAGCTTTTCAGACTCCTGTAAATACGGACGAAAACGTGTAAATACTGACAAAAACATGTAAAAATGGACGAAAACGTGTAAATACGTATGAAAACGTGTAAAAAACGGACGAAAACGTGTAAATACGAACGAAAAACATGTAAATACTGACGAAAACGTGTAAAACCGGACGAAAACGTGTAAATATGGACGAAAACGTGTAAATACGGATGAAAACGTGTTAAAATGGACGAAAACGTGTAAATACGTATGAAAACGTGTAAATACGGACGAAAACGTGTAAATACTGAGAAAAACGTGTAAAAACGGACGAAAACGTGTAAATACGGATGAAAACGTGTAAATACGGATGAAAACGTGCAAAAACGGATGAAAACGTGTAAAAACGGACGAAAACGTTTTAATACGGATGAAAACGTGTAAATACTGACAAAAAGGTGTAAATACGGACGAAAACATGTAAAAACGGACGAAAACGTGTAAATACGAACGAAAACGTGTAAAAATGGACGAAAACGTACAAATATGGACGAAAACGTGTTAAAACGGACGAAAACGTGTAAATACGGACGAAAACGTGTAAATACTGACAAAAACGTGTAAAAACAGACGAAAATGTGTAAATACAGACAAAAAATGGTAAAAAACGGACGAAAACGTGTAAAAACGGACGAAAACGTGTAAGTACGGACGAAAACGTGTAAATACGGACGAAAACGTGTAAATACTGACAAAAGCATGTAAAAATGGACGAAAACGTGTAAATACGTATGAAAACGTGTAAAAACGGACGAAAACGTGTAAATACGGACGAAAACGTGTAAATACTGACGAAAACGTGTAAAACCGGACGAAAACGTGTAAATATGGACGAAAACGTGTAAATACGGATGAAAACGTGTTAAAATGGACGAAAACGTGTAAATACGGACGAAAACGTGTAAACACTGAGAAAACGTGTAAAAACGGACGAAAACGTGTAAATACGGATGAAAACGTGTAAATACGGATGAAAACGTGTAAAAACAAATGAAAACGTGTAAATACGGTCGAAAACGTGTAAATACGGACGAAAACGTGTAAATACTGACGAAAACGTGTAAATACGGACGAAAACGTGTAAATACGGACGAAAACGTGTAAATACTGAGAAAAACGTGTAAAAAAGGACGAAAACGTGTAAATACGGATGAAAACGTGTAAAAAACGGATGAAAACGTGTAAATACGGACGAAAACGTGTAAATACGGACGAAAACGTGTAAAAACGGACGAAAACGTGTAAATACGGACGAAAACGTGTAAAAACCGACGAAAACGTGTAAAAACTGACGAAAACGTGTAAAAACGGACGAAAACGTGTAAATACGGACGAAAACGTGTAAATACTGACAAAAACGTGTAAAAACGGACGAAAACGTGTAAATACGGGTGAAAACGTGTAAAAACCGACGAAAACGTGTAAAAACTGACGAAAACGTGTAAAAACGGATGAAAACGTGTAAATACGGACGAAAACGTGTAAATACGGACGAAAACTGTGTAAAAACGGACGAAAACGTGTAAATACAGACAAAAAATGGTTAAAAAACGGACGAAAACGTGTAAAAACGGACGAAAACGTGTAAGTACGGACGAAAACGTGTAAATACGGACGAAAACGTGTAAATACTGAGAAAAAAGTGTAAAAACGGACGAAAACGTGTAAATACGGATGAAAACGTGTAAAAACGGATGAAAACGTGTAAATACGGACGAAAACGTGTAAATACGGACGAAAACGTGTAAAAACGGACGAAAAACGTGTAAATACGGACGAAAACGTGTAAATACGGACGAAAACGTGTAAATACGATCGAAAACGTGTAAATACGAGTCACGACGTGAGTGTGGTTGTCTTATTTAGATAGTGGCGATTTGTTGTCGACTGATGTGGGAAGACACTGCAGTTTGTGGACATAATGAAGTGGGAAGACACTGCAGTTTCGTAACTTGCTGTCATGGAATTTAGAGTTTGCACAGTTTATGTGTACATGTTTATATACGTTAGAAAAGGCTTAAATGCTTATGCGTACATGTTTATATACATGATTTTTTTGCTAATATTTCGTGACTATTTCAACGGGTTCTGTGTTCTTTGAATGACTCATGCACCTGTGCAACAATAGTTCTTACATGTCTGATATTTTCACAGGGGTTCAAGTCGGTTGCAGCTAGTATCTAAGGATGGAGGGTGTGGTGCCACTTTTCGGCTATCGTTCTTGTGATGGGATCTACCTTCTCTACTCCTATAGCTCGTGTCAAGTCACTATTGAATTCAAGTTTAGCTGCTGTTTGGGATTGCTTGTACAGGTTGTTTTGGGTTGCTTGTCAAGGATATTGCTGATCTATCTTCATTTACAAATTATGAATTTGACATGTTATAAGAACATTGAAATACATATTACTTATACGAACAACATGACAGTTTTGACAGTTTTGACTATTTTATAAATGTTTGGACAGACTTGGGAGATGGCAAGGGTTCAGGATACAATTCCATTATTCCTGATGCTCCCGGTGCGGATTCACATCCTTTAACAAAGGTGGTTATATGCTGACTTAAGATAAGCCTTCTGAATATAGTGTTTCAATTTTCTTCTGATTAAAATTAAATGGTATGCAAATGCGCAGTTTAATTAGTGTTTGGCAAAGTTTGCTTGTTTAATCTTCTGAATATTGTGTGCATTATTGAGTGGCTTTGCTTTCTTACTGGGTGTTTAATTGGGATTAGGTTTTTTTAACAGTTTCAACTTTCAACTTTCTAGTGTTTCAGAAACAATATATCAGAATCGATTATTCATGTTTTTTCTTAGAAGGTGTTTGAAATTTTCTTATGGTGCTGATTATTGCGTTTTGAAATCAGTTTCTAGTTTTTTTGGGGGTGGTGTGAGAGGGGCTGGAAGGGGGGGGGGGGGGTTGTGCTATTGAGGATAGGAGGAAGGTTCATGTAAGTTACAATAATCAGTTTACAACGAAAGGTTCTATTAAGTAGTTCTGCTTAATCTGCACTCATTTATATGTGCTTAGGCTAATGTACTGAAATTAATCAGTTTGGACCAGAGAGTCACCCATCTCCAATAAATTTTCTTGTAAATTGAAAATCAAAGTGCTTTTAAACGAGTCAGACAACATAGTTTGGTCAACAAACATCATGTCTAGTACTGTTACAAGTTCTGCATCACTTGTCCTTCGTGATGATGGTAATTTAGTTTTGAGTTACGGGTCAAGATCGAGTCAACCAATTTGGCAAAGTTTTGATCATTAAACCCATACTTTCTTGCCTGGTGGTAAGTTAACCACTTGATGTATAGCTTCACAAAATCTAATAGATTATTCACTACTAGAAAAAGGTCTATCCTTGACTCGCATTTTATGACGGACGCTACAAGATGACGCGCAAATAGCAAAGTCATAAAATAAGAGTCATAACGAGTAAATTTTTTATTAGGGATGACTCGTTTTCAGAAGCGTCATAACATAGGGTCATAATCAGTTAAAATTTAGCCTGCTAGATGACGCTCGTTTTGCTTCGTCATAAATAGGGGTCATCTATGTTTTTTTTTTACCATCTGCTTCATCAAAATCTATCATTTTTTTTTGCCAAAACACTTCCCGCTCTCAAAAAAAAAAAAAAATTCCCAAAAAATCAAATCTGCTTCGTTTTTTTTTTTTTTGCCAAAACACTTCCCGCTCCTTCCAAAACACTTCCCGCTCCTTGTAATAATAAATAAACAAACACACCCTCATCTTCCCATTTCATCTCTCTCACTCAAACATACTCCCTCCTTCACAAACCCTAGCCGCCGCCTGTCAACCCCCAACACCACCTCCACCGCCTGTCACTGAGCAACACCGCCACCACAACAAGAACCCTCATCATCTCCTCTATCTACCACTATATCACACGCGCCCTAAAAGTTATACACCACCTCGTTTTTTGTGCCACCGCCGTCAATACACCACCACCACCATCATTTTAACCCTTAAATCTATAGATCTATTGAAGAAAGGTAAGAAAATGTGAAGTTGGGTGTGAGTTGACTCGTTGCGAGTCAAACTCGTGACCAACTCACCACATTACTTGAGATTTTGGGTATAAAACTAATGGGTTTTGAATCAATCATTATCGTACTTTGAATCAATCATTATCGAGCCCAAACGAGTCCCGAACCTAAACTTTATAAAAGATAACAAAAATTACACATATGGCCCCTGGGAAAAAGTTTCACCGCCAACCCTTAACTTTGTAGGTCATCACTTTTAGTCCCTGCATTTTTTTTAACCTAATCCTTTTACTATATAAAGGATGAGATAATAGGGTTTCATCATTTATCACACAACCCTAACCCTAGCCTCCCTCCTCCACTCATCTCTCTCCCTCTCTTCTCTTGCCGCCGGCCACACCACACCACGCCACCACCGCCACCTCCACAACAACACCGCCACCACCACTCAACTCCAAATCACCTCCTCTTCATTTTGACACCATTCACGCGCCACCAAACGCTCTCCATCACCATTTTGTGTATGAATCCGCCACCCAAACACCATCCTACATCACCCTTGTTATTCTAATCGTGTAGATCAAAGAAGAAAGAGTAAGAAAACGAGTTTTTCTTGTGGGTTTGACTTTTATCCGAGTCAAACTTATAAGATCTTGTAAATATGGGTTCAAACTTGATGGGTTTTCACATATTAATGATTCTTGGTTAATAAAAACATGAAACAAATAAGTTTGGTATCAATATGTGGGTGTTTGTGTTCGGATTTAATTAGATCCGTAGGTATAACCCACGACCTTGATGAGTTTTGTTGTTTTTGGGGTTAGTTTGATACTTAAGGTTGTTCTTGATCTATTCTTGATGTTATTGTTGTGTTTGGATACGAATTTGTCACGATTTGGGAGTGTTTGTTTGTTTGGCCGAGAACCAAAAGACCACCATGGCCCTTGGCCGTGGGTTTGTGTCGAACCAAGAAGAAAACCAGGACCCTAAGGTCTCGGCTGAGGCCTTGTGGTCATATTGTTGTTTTAAAATGGGTTATGTTGGAATTATTTGATTAATATTGTTAATGTTGGTTAACTTTGATTTTCATGGTATATTGTTGTTATTGGCATTGTTACTTTGGCCGGAATGAGGTAAACATGATTGAAATGAGTTTGGTATCAAGATGTTGTGTGTTGTGTGTTTCGAATGGGTCAAACCGTGAGCCAAAGCTCACGGTGTTCTTGATGTTACTACCGCTGTTGTTTTGATTCACGGTGTCATTGATGTCTTCATTCTTGTTATTTTTTTTGATATCATGGCCTTCTTGATGTTCTTGAAACTGTTGTTATGTTCTTGAAACTGATGTTCGTTTATACATGGATGTTTATTTGTAGGTGGTCCGTGAGGATTGAGAAAGGATGCATGATGACCTCGGACTAAGCTTCTTGTTGCTTTAATTTATTGTTTAATGTTACAAGACTTTATGTTGGATAGTGTCTACCTTATTTATGTTTAGTGCTTTTGTTATGACAATTGCTTATTTGAAATACAATTTCCTTTTATTCATTTAATATTTAGTTGATGTTTTATTCATATCGTAATAATATAGTGTGCATGGTGAAAATAGCGTACTATCATATGACTTGTCAGGACTTTTAAATTGTCTTATTAAACTTATTAACCGTCCTAACAATTAACTTAACATTGAAAAAGTGTCCTAATATGTTGTTATTAGGACGTTATTTAGGTTGTTAATAGACATTTTATACGACCAAAAAATTGGTTTCATAATCTTCTTTGAGATATTAGAACCCTTTTCTTGGTGCTAAATTAGCTATAATGTTATATGATAAGCGTCCTAACAATTATCTTTTAAGTACGTTTGTATGTGTATTAAAAGATTAAAATTAGGTAACAACGTTTTACAACATTGTAAAAGTGTCCTAATATGTTGTTATTAGGACGTTATTTGCTTGTTCATATACATATTATGCGACCATAAATTTGGTTTCATAATCGTATTTGGGATATTAGGACCCTTTTCTTGGTGTTAAAGTAACTATAATGGTATATGATAACCGTCCTAAGAATTAACATTAAAGGACGCTTGTATGTGTATCAAAAGATTAAAAGTAGGTTACCACATGTTAGAACATTGGAAAAGTGTCCTAATATGTTTTTATTAGGACTTTATTTGTGTTGTTTATAGACGTAAAATGCGACCATAAAATTGGTATCATAATCTTATTTGAGTTATTAGGACCCTTTTCTTGGTTGCTAAAATAGCTATGATGTTACATCGTAAGCGTCCTAACAATACTTTTAGGACGTTTTTATGTGTTTCAAAAGATTAAAAGTAGGTAATCACATGTTAAAACAATGTAAAAGTGTCCCAATATGGTTTTATTAGGACGCTATTTGTGTTGTTCATAGACATATATTACGACCATAAAATTGGTTTCATAAGGGTTAGGACGCTTTGGACCTATTACAACCGCTCGAGATGAAACACTTTCATCCTTGGTCCTATTAAATGAAAGGTCCTAAAAAGTACCATTTTATGACGCTTATGGGGGTCCTAAAAAGCCATTTTTCTTGTAGTGAAGGCACAAATTGGAAGGCCACCAAAGAAAAGAAAGAAGTCTGCACAAGAGATTTCAGAGCAAAAAATGACTGCAAATGGTAAACTGTCAAGGGCTGGGAAGACTATCACATGTCTTAAGTGCAAAAAAACTGGTCACAACAAAAGGACATGTAAAGAGGCTTCTGGTGTTGGTGGATCACAGTCTTCAACAGTTGGTGGGTCACAAACCAGTGCAAGTGGAAGAAAGGCTTCTGGTGTTGGTGGATCACAGTCCACAAGAAGGTCTCAAGCAAAGAAGTCTAGTCAAAGTGCAGATGCAAGGGGAACCATGTAGTTTAAGTATTAAGTAGTTTAGGTGTTTATGCTTTTGGAACCATGTGCATGCTTTTGTAACCATTGACTCTAAATGGTCAACTGTATTGGTTTTATGTTAAGTTTCTGTTAAGACCTTATTATTCTAGATTAATGCAGTTGTTTTAGTAGATTAGTATAACTAGTTTAGGTGTTTATGCTTTAGAAACCATGTGTATTGGATTAATGCAGTTGTTTTGTAACCATTGACTCTAAATGGTCAACTGTAATGGATTAATCTTTGTATTGTTTCAGTGGTTTAAATGGTTTACTCTTTGTATTGTGTTAACTAGTTCTTTATTTGGTTAACCAATTGACTGCAAATGGTCAAAATGTCCATTAATACCCACTTGAACCCATTGACTGGAAATGGTCAAAATGATCAATTCTACCCAATGATAACAAAAACACAGTGCACAAGAGATGAAAAGAAAAACACTTCATTGATATCCAAAAGTTTACAAGACAACACTTAAACATGAAAGGTACTTAATTTTACATCAACTTCATCTTCAGTACTAAACACTACAAGATACAAAAGACAGCAACAACTAGCTATAACTTCATCTTCTTCATCACTTCATCATCAAATACACAATAAAGAAGAACCAACTAAACCCTAAAAGAAACTTCAATCTTCTCGCTTTTAAAGCATTTTCCCTTGATAAATCTTGTAGCTTGTTCATGTTATTCAGCAATCCAGGAATTATAGCCACTGATCTTTGACACATGGGTGGATCGTACCAATCATAAAACCCACAATTTGGTTCCTTCAATAATTTGTTAATCAAACTATCAAATACTCTAAATTGAAAATCAAACTGTGAACAAATATTAATAAACTTACACTTCTGGGACAACAATGAAAGCGGCGTCCAGGATTTCTTGGTTTCCATGATGTTTTAAGGATTGTGGGTAACCCACATCTACAACTTTTGGGGTTGTACATTGTTGTGGATCTGCTAGGTTTTGTGGATTTAGGGTGTTCAATTAGGTTTTGTGGATTTGGGGGAAATTTTAGGATGTTCAATTAGGGTTCTTTAATTAGGGTTCTTTAATTTGGGGGAAATGTTGGGGAGGATGATTAATCACTGTATAAGTGTGCGTTTTTTATTTAGGGTTTATGGAATTAGGATTGTACTGGCATTAAAAGGAGATGATAAATAGCGGGAACCTAAAGCGGGAAAGATAAAAGGACAAAAATACCCTTGCTTAAAAAGAGTTAACTGCCACGTGTCCAACTTAACGAGACAAACTTTGCACCGTTCGTCCTCTTGGATGTATTGTGTTTAACTTTTACTAACGGAGGGATGTGTATTGCGCAATTTTTTTGGGAGGGATGTATGGTGTGAAATTGACCAAACCACAGGGATGTATTTTGTAGTTTACTCTAATTAAAATATAAGAACAAACTATTATTGAGGTTTTTTTTTTGGAACTAAAATATTACTCCCTCCCGTCCCAAAATAAGTGTCCAGTTTGATTTTTCAGAGTCAAACTGCTTCAACTTTGACATTAATTTATTTTTATTTATTTATTTTATTTTATTATTTTTTTTTTTATAATACTTGATGAAAAATTATATAAATAGAAAATACATTTAAAACCTAATCCATTTTTATATTTTACACAAAGTGTTATATAACACCCACAAAAATAGTTAAGGTCAAAGTTGAACAAGTTTGACTCTGAAAAGTCAAACTGAACACTTATTTTTGGATGGATGTAATATTGAGGCGAGTTCAATAAAGATCATAAAAAAAAAATCTTAACTATTCATTTTCTTATCAAAATAAAAAAACTTACTTTCATCTACTTTTTAAAAGAACATTAATTAAATCGATAAGCCTCATAAAATATATGATCGCGACGGGATTTTTTTTATCTTTCAATTAGATAAATACTTTGATATACTTTCAAAAAAACTTTTTGTTTTATGAGTATTTAATATTACACCATACAAAATCACACATGATTTATGACATGAGTTTTAAAGTTCAAATCAAAAATCATTTATGATTTTTCAAATCACAAATAACATGTGAATCGCGTTATTTTTCAAACCATAAGTTTCAACACCAAAAAAAAAAAAAAAAAAAAAAAAAAAAAAAGGCTCTCGAAACAAAGTTGATTTTGGATTATTTTTTTTCTTTTTTTATTTTTTTTTAAAAAATTTTTTGGTCTTTGTTAAACCTAACTCATATACTCCCTCCGTCCTACAATAATTGTCCACTTTGACTTTTTTGAGTGTTTTTTATTTAACATTGACTATTAATATTTTTATTTATGCAATATAATATTTGATAAAAATTAAACCAATAAAAATACATTTATATCCATGCAGAGAAGCGTATAAGAAAATATGAAAAGCGTAGGAAATAGATATGTGAAAGCGTGTACAAAAGTCAAAAGGTTTAAAGAGAAAATTATAAATTACACTATTAAAAGCTTGCAGAAAATAGAAATTAAATCACATCACAAAGCGTGTACAAATTTAACAAAGAAGTGAAAGTACACGGTAAAAAGCGTGTACAAATTTAACTAACAAAGAAGTGAAAGTACACGGTAAAAAGCGTGTACAAATTTAACTAACAAAGAAGTGTACAAAAGCGTGTACAAATTTAACTAACAAAGAAGTGAAAGTACACGGTAAAAAGCGTGGACTTCGTTACAATTTAATAATAAAAAAATAAAGAGAAAATCACAAACTCAAATAATCACCTTTAATTATCAAAATCACAACAAACCAAATATTCAGTTTTCATCAAAATTCTGCAGTAGCCTAAACGGGCGGGGTAACGCGTGCATTGTTGCCGGAATGTCGTGTACATAAAGTAAATTTTCAAATTTCTAAAGTGCAACCGGTGCGAACATCTATATGTTAATTGAATCATGAAACTTATAACTAAACATTTAGTGAGATAGAATGTGAGTCAATATGATCAACCGCAACAATTCATGTGAATTTAGTACAACTGTTGGCGTATGTGTTCGGACGGCGTAACTTGTCCAGACTTCCGGACGACACGCCACCCTTCGGAAGAAGCTTGGAGAGTGCGTAACTCATCCGGCTAGGAGTATCCTCAAACAGTATGACAGATGGCATCATCTTCGTGATAGATGGCAACAGCAGCCGCCGCCGCCGCCCAGGATTTGTGGGATTGTGTCTGCGACACATACCCGGGAATTCGGCGGCGCCGTTTCAGGTACTGTAGCTAGGTAGTATAAATACCCAGCTCATTTACTATTCTCAACTAACTTTTTACCTTTCACATTTACTCTCAATTATTACTTAAACCTTTCAGATTATCCATTACTCACTCTCACGCTGGAGCTTGGTCCTGGGATAACACCCGGAGCGAGCCTAACGTGAGCGTCTCTTGTGTGTAGGTACCTCGGAACCTCGACAAGACCTCAACCGGAAGACCTGACTCTAGTTCCGAAGGAGCTGCAGGTTTTTACCTCAACAAATTAGCGCCATCCGTGGGACTAACTGTTCGATCTACCTAAAGCTCAGAATGGCTGGTCCCACTCCAGTTATGTTGGTCCCTTTACACGATTAGAGTTAACTAGAAAGTTAATCTATTTGTGTTTATGACTAATACAATGTTTAAGATTAATTCTAACAGTTTATAAAACGTGAATATAAAAACAACAATATTTTTCAACGTTTAAATTCTTATTAGAAATTATTCCAAGAATCTATACCCAAGTGTTTTGCGGAATAAACACTTGGGATTGAATAGACAAGGGTATGGGGTGTCTCCTATCGAAACTCAAGTTTTGCTTGAGTGGTAACAATATACCCACTGAGCTATCTCAGTGAGTTGTATACTCTTTTTAGGAGAGAAGTTCCTTTGTAAAAGTTCTAAACTTTCAATATACAAAGCACACTTTAACTTCTCTCCCTTCTGATCTATTTATACACAAGTAATCTAAGTATAAGTGATTAAATATAATACAATTTGTTGAGGTTGCGTGTCTGACAATTACAAAAAGTAATTGTCATTTCCAAGAACCAATAGGAATGGGCTAATAAGACTTTGGGAGTTGTTGGCTGACACTCCATGACTTTTAGCCGCAATAGGGAAGGTTGGATCTGACAAGAGAAGAGTGTTGGGCTGACACTTTTATCTTCTCAGATCTTTTCCCTATTGTTCCCGCCTTTTCTTCAGGCGTTGGTTCCTCAGTCTTCAATCACTTTGTTGTTGAGGAGACTGGGGTTCAGTGAGTTCTTGTCCAACACTCACTGAACCATCATCTTCTTCTTTGGCTTAAGTCCTACTCAGGGAGTACCGCCTTCCTGAGAAGTGAATCCTTCTTCTTGAATTCGCCTTAAGCATCTTGAAGATGACTCACTGAGTGGCTGTTCTCTCAGTGACTTGAATTGTTCTCGGTTTAAGTTTAACACTTAGTTAATTTGTGTCCAAATCATGTTTTACGTATTCTTGGGTTTTTCATGACCCAACAATCTCCCCCTATTTGGATATAAATTATTCCTAAGTGTTTTGATCAGTATGAGTGAGCTAAAGTCTTCTGCTTATACTGAATGTACTAGAAAATAAATAAGGATATTGATATAGTAAAACATTCATCAATTTATTCATATCATTACAAGTCCTATTATTCTAAGTACAAAATACTCAAGGTTCCTGAACAAGACCCATGAGTTCAAGTTTCGCCTTCTTTGACATCAACACCTCTTTATCAGGTCGATCCTTCATCATTTGATCCATCAGCCTGACAAACTCCTCATTTTCAGGTCTCCTGATATTAAGCGTCATTAGTTTGTAAGCAAGGAGTGTTGTCGTTTCCACTTTGTCGATGTCAGAGACTCTTTGAAAGGCTTCCTGACCAAATTCATCCACAAAGAAGATACCATACTCAGGTTCCTTGATGACCAGGTTGGGACGGAACTTGACTCCCTGAGGAGTAGTCCTGTTACAATGAAGTGCAGCTATGTATTGTTCAGGTTCAATATCCACAGCTTTTCTTTTCTTCCCAGTCTTCTGAGTAAGTTCAGGGATAGCCAGTCCCTGAGAAGCAAGTGCCTCATCATGGTTTATGCCAAGACTCTTTGCCACTCTTGCGAGTTCCTCATACTTAGCACTCAGTGACTTGATGATGATTGGGGCATTCTTGCTTGTGGTTTTCTTCCTTAGGATAGGCATCATCATATCCCATTCTCTTAACCCATAGTCTAAAAATTTGACTGCTGGAAGATGTTCAGACTTTCTTGGACCTCTATGGATTGTCAAGCTCAGAGGTCTGGTGGGGTGAATGGTGATGTCAGTTATTTTGCCTTCACCTTTGGTTTTGGTCATGTGCCATACATACCTCTCATAAATCCTCTGCCTCTTTTCTTCCTTAAGTTTGGCTTGTTTGTTGTGTTCCTTAAGGATTTCAGCCTGAAGCTTGAGAAACTCATCCCCTTTGATGTCCCTCTTCTCAGATTCCTTGATCACTTCTTTGGCAACCTTAGAAATTTCAGACATGTTGAGTTCCAGCTCTTTCTCTTGTTCTTTCCTGAGCTCTTCTTGGTGTAAAATTTCAGCAAGTTGTTCAGGAGTCCCATAGTGTAACACCTAAAATCTGAAAACATGGTAAAAAGACCAAATTGCCCCTATGATCTTAAAAACTTAATAAAAAGCTTATAAAGTACCGAATAAATTCCAAACTTCAGGAGATGATCAAGATATGAAGTAAAATTATTTATAATACCACATTTGACATTTTGGGAAGTACAAAAATTATACTAACACAATATATATTTAACCGAAATATTAAATAATTAATTGTATTATTATTATATTTATTATTTGATTTAAAATGATTCAAAAAAATGCAAGAAATATGGAAACTAATCAATCCTTGATTTAATCCTTGAATGAGCCGAGATTTAAGCAATCATGCCCTCCCCATACACGTTTTTACCATTTTAGGTGCAACAAACTCCTTTAAACCTAATAACAAAATTTCCGAAAATCAAAAACACACACATAAATTCAAAACGTGTTCATCCGGCCATCAAAAAATTAAGGGTCAATTTTTTGGAGTTCTAAATCAATTTAGGGAGCAAGGAAAATTGGTTTGAGGATTTAAGGTCCATTCGTTTGTTCGCTGCATTATTTCTTGTCGATAAATCAATTCGAGAGGTATAATTTCTAAAAACTCTTTCCACACGTTAAATAATTGTTATAATATTTTTGTTACATTTAGTATATCATATATGATCTGTGAAAAATGTTGGAATTAAATCATGCAAGCTTTAAGTGGTCGAATGGATTTAAAACGTGTAAAATGGATTAATTATGGAAAACATTCAAAACGATTTTTCTGGGTTGCCTTATCAATTTTTATGAGTTACTTGGTCATCATATAGGCTGGGAAAAATGGTATTTCGAATTGTAGAAGCCTAGGTTAATCGTTGTGAATTTAAAGTATTAAAACGTGTGTAAATTCTAAAATATTGAAAACGAATTTTTTGGGCATGGAGATTGTTTTTATTAGACTCTATAGAAAGTATATAATCCTGTAAAAATAGTGGTTTGATTTTTAGAAGCTTGGATTGGTCGTGGGAAATTATTGTACAAAACGGGTTTTTAATTCGAAATGGAAAAGAAAATGAGAACTAGGGTTTTCGATTGAACTAGGGTTCATAAATCTGGAATTGACTTGTAAATGAAGTAATTATGAGGTTTTAATTATTGGGTAATGATTGGGGATGATTAGGGTTTGAAAGTGTAAACTAAAATGTTATACGATTTAGTTTTAAAATGTTAAGGGGGTGTTTTGTAATTAAATAAACTTGTGGGCTATTTTTATAATGTTAATTAGATCAGTAATAAAGTGTAAAAATTATAACATGAGGGTCCTATGTGTAAAATTATCAAGTTTTGGAATTAAAATGAAATTAGGGTTTCGAATTGCAAATTATTTAAATGGAGGGGTTAAAATTGTAAATTTAGAAAACTTATGACTTTTCTGTGAAAATAATGTCATTAGGGAGGTAATATGAAAATTTGGATATTTATGGGGTTGATATGTAATTAATATGGAATTATGATTTAAATTATAAGTTTTGTAAACTTAAGGGACTAAATGTGTAATTTCTGAAACTTGAGGGACTGGATTCGTACAATAAGAAATTCTGAAGTTATATTCTGTATTTTGATAAAATATGAGGCTTGGTTGGTAATTATGGATAAGATAAGGATTTAAAGTGTAAAATTATGAATTAAGGGGTTTAAATGGAAATTTTGTAAGCTAAGGGGTATAAAATGTAATTTGGCAAACTTGAAGTATTGAAGAAGTACATTCTGAATAAATGAAGGATTAAAAAGAATGAATGTGATAATTACATATTTGACCTTTAACTTTGGAAGAATTACATGTGAAACCCTAAAGTATGGAAACTTGCCAAATGAGGAAACCTGCCCAAAATAGAAAGTTATTAAAAAGTAAAGGAAAACCAAAATGGTAATCTGACTAGAATCTTCTGTAATTTCGTCTTCTATTCCTCTAGGTGTGAAGAAGGAGAGATCCTGATCTGTTTGTGCTTCTATTTCTGTTTTTGCATTCCTAATAAGGTACAGATATTCTGCCCTTCTTTAGTAAGGTGCCTTCGTCTCATTCCTGATTTCTGATGCACTGCCATGTTCTTTGATTCTGTGAACCTTTCTGGTTTCTTTCATGATATTTTAAACCTTTCTGATACATGACCCTTCTGTTATGAACCTTCATGATATTAAACCTTTCTGATACATGACCCTTCTGTTATGAACCTTCATGATATTAAACATTTCTGATATATGACCTTTCTGACATGGAACCTTTATGGTATGAACCTCTGATATGAACCTCTGATTATGAACTCTGATATTCTGAAATGGAAATTGACTTATGAAACTAAATTAAATACTGGATACATGATACTTCACCTTGACCCACAGTTTGATACTACGAGCCACTCACTAGGCATGAGGGTTTCATGTCCATGTCAGTCGATGCACCGATGGCATGACTCTAGGGCAGGAGAGTGATGACCTGTCCCGTCCCTTTTCTGTATTTTATTTGGTGTGTTGGGAGTTATGGCCACCAGGGGCGTATGGATGCATCCTAGATTTGTTTCTGTATTATGTTCATGTTATGATATGTTATGATATGCATGGTGACTGATGGTGTGTGCGATACACGTCTTTCACAACTCTGGGAGCTGATCACTCCATATTTCTGATTTTTGGGATTAGTGAGAGGAACATCTCTCTGCATGGCGGTATGATTATGATTTCATGTTCATGTTTCTGGGCTCGTAGAGGATTACTGTTTTCCATGCACCTTATAGACTTATGACCTTTACCTTTCATTACTGACACCCTATGACATGATACTGGACTTATCTCTGTATTGGGCTTGGGATGTTTGGGCTTGATGGGATCTTTTGATTACTTCACCATTACTCATGATACTATCCATACTTTCTGATATCTCTGTATAACCCTCATATTTCTTCTCATCTATTATTACATTATGTACGATTCCTTCCATCTTCCCTATTTCATTATTATTGTTTGTTACCGTTATATCTGTTCACTGAGCTCGTGTAGCTCAGCCGCGTTTCTTTTCCCGCGGCAGGTTTAGTTGGAAGCTGGGATTTTGGTGTAGAGTGTTGACTTTAGAAGACTTCATTAGCTTTTGGAAGATGACTAGAAGAACCTTATATTAGACATAGAAATTTTGTAATGTAAAGCTTGTAGTTCTGATTTCAGTTGTAAACCTTGGATTTTCATTGTATTATTTATGTCAAATGTCTGTGTTTGTTCTGATAAGAATCCGTATATGTGACACCTTTGCCCTTGTCGGGTTGGGGTGTTACAATTATGGTATCAGAGCCTCACAGGCTGCGACTCGTAATACATTTACCCTTGACCTGTGAAGTCTGGACCACTAAGTTTCCACTGTAGGCGCTCGTAGGACGACCTTGGAGAATTTGCTTTAGGATTTCCCTATAGGAACTTAAATTCTGACCAGTGAGGAATGGGTAGACTATAAGTCTTTTGCTTAAGTATCTTGCTTCCGCACCGCTCTGATTCGTGTCTTGCTTTTGGTTAAAATCACATTTGAAAATTTGGAGCTTATGCCTTGAACCACCTAAGAATTGAAACCTAAATAAAATCTGAAGCATTGGAAATTGCGTAGTAATTATCTGACATTATTTGATCCTTGCCTTCCGATTTCAACTCCGACCTCTGAACCTTCTGTTAATCATTCTGATGCCTCTTTGGGCAATCTGAGAATCCCCATGATGATGATACACTTGATACATTCTGTTATTTCTTTCTTGCTTCTGATAAGTACCTTTGAATCCTTTGAATGATTTAGGTTCCTTATCAGTAATTCCGCTCTGTGTTCATTCTGCGTATGTCGGATGATGGTTTTGTTATCTGAAATTTGACGAATGATGGATGATCTGATGTACCAAATTCTGATAGACATTTTGGGACTTCCGTTAAAATTCTTTTCGAGTGATTCGTTCTCCTCTTAGTTAGGGTATTTGATTTTGATGACCTCCGAGACCGTAGGAAGACTAGGTGGGTTAAGATAAGCTATTCTGTTCACGACTTGAGATAAAGTATGACCATCATGAGGGCGTATTTATATGATGCCAGTATTATGACGTCTGGCCAACGTGATAATACTTACATCATATATCGTGCACTTGTTGTGGGCATAGGATATTTCGAGAAGTGCCTTAGAAGCTTTAGAAATTCTGATAACTGTTTGAGATCGTCTGCGTTAGTGAGACTTTAAGTTCATTCTACCTATACGCGTAATCTGCTTCCACCGTTATGCGAATTGATACATCTGGATTCTCGTCACGAATTCTGCTGACCTCTGAACTTCTGATAATAATCTTCAGTTTTGTTATAAAACTTCTTCCAATTGATGTTATCGATAATCTATTTCTGTACGCTCTAATCTGATCTGTTAATTCAATTTCTGTGGACGGCATATCCGTCAAAATCCTGTGAAATTCTTACGTCTCTTCCGAGGAAATCTGATTATCATCTATTAGGTCTGATATGTCTTTGTTTAGTTTCCGTTCCCGTTTCTTTCGGCTTTCTGCAAATTTCGAGGACGAAATTTTTTGTTAGAGGGGAAGAAGTTGTAACACCTAAAATCTGAAAACATGGTAAAAAGACCAAATTGCCCCTATGATCTTAAAAACTTAATAAAAAGCTTATAAAGTACCGAATAAATTCCAAACTTCAGGAGATGATCAAGATATGAAGTAAAATTATTTATAATACCACATTTGACATTTTGGGAAGTACAAAAATTATACTTACACAATATATATTTAACCGAAATATTAAATAATTAATTGTATTATTATTATATTTATTATTTGATTTAAAATGATTCAAAAAAATGCAAGAAATATGGAAACTAATCAATCCTTGATTTAATCCTTGAATGAGCCGAGATTTAAGCAATCATGCCCTCCCCATACACGTTTTTACCATTTTAGGTGCAACAAACTCCTTTAAACCTAATAACAAAATTTCCGAAAATCAAAAACACACACATAAATTCAAAACGTGTTCATCCGGCCATCAAAAAATTAAGGGTCAATTTTTTGGAGTTCTAAATCAATTTAGGGAGCAAGGAAAATTGGTTTGAGGATTTAAGGTCCATTCGTTTGTTCGCTGCATTATTTCTTGTCGATAAATCAATTCGAGAGGTATAATTTCTAAAAACTCTTTCCACACGTTAAATAATTGTTCTAATATTTTTATTACATTTAGTATATCATATATGATCTGTGAAAAATGTTGGAATTAAATCATGCAAGCTTTAAGTGGTCGAATGGATTTAAAACGTGTAAAATGGATTAATTATGGAAAACATTCAAAACGATTTTTCTGGGTTGACTTATCAATTTTTATGAGTTACTTGGTCATCATATAGGCTGGGAAAAATGGTATTTCGAATTGTAGAAGCCTAGGTTAATCGTTGTGAATTTAAAGTATTGAAACGTGTGTAAATTCTAAAATATTGAAAACGAAATTTTTGGGCATGGAGATTGTTTTTATTAGACTCTATAGAAAGTATATAATCCTGTAAAAATAGTGGTTTGATTTTTAGAAGCTTGGATTGGTCGTGGGAAATTATTGTACAAAACGGGTTTTTAATTCGAAATGGAAAAGAAAATGAGAACTAGGGTTTTTGATTGAACTAGGGTTCATAAATCTGGAATTGACTTGTAAATGAAGTAATTATGAGGTTTTAATTATTGGGTAATGATTGGGGATGATTAGGGTTTGAAAGTGTAAACTAAAATGTTATACGATTTAGTTTTAAAATGTTAAGGGGGTGTTTTGTAATTAAATAAACTTGTGGGCTATTTTTATAATGTTAATTAGATCAGTAATAAAGTGTAAAAATTATAACATGAGGGTCCTATGTGTAAAATTATCAAGTTTTGGATTTAAAATGAAATTAGGGTTTCGATTTGGAAATTATTTAAATGGAGGGGTTAAAAGTGTAAATTCAGGAAACTTATGACTTTTCTGTGAAAATAAGGTTAGTAGGGAGGTAATGTGTAAATTTGAGTATTTATGGGCTTAATATGTAATTAATATGGAATTATGATTTAAATTATAAGTTTTGTAAACTTAAGGGACTAAATGTGTAATTTCTGAAACTTGAGGGGCTGGATTCGTACAATAAGAAATTCTGAAGTTATATTCTGTATTTTGATAAAATATGAGGCTTGTTTGGTAATTATGGATAAGATAAGGATTTAAAGTGTAAAATTATGAATTAAGGGGTTTAAATGGAATTTTTGTAAACTAAGGGGTATAAAATGTAATTTGGAAAACTTGAAGTATTGAAGACGTACATTCTGAATAAATGAAGGATTAAAAAGAATGAATGTGATAATTACATATTTGACCTTTAACTTTGGAAGAATTACATGTGAAACCCTAAAGTATGGAAACTTGCCAAATGAGGAAACCTGCCCAAAATAGAAAGTTATTAAAAAGTAAAGGAAAACCAAAATGGTAATCTGACTAGAATCTTCTGTAATTCCGTCTTCTATTCCTCTAGGTGTGAAGAAGGAGAGATCCTGATCTGTTTGTGCTTCTATTTCTGTTTTTGCATTCCTAATAAGGTACAGATATTCTGCCCTTCTTTAGTAAGGTGCCTTCGTCTCATTCCTGATTTCTGATGCACTGCCATGTTCTTTGATTCTGTGAACCTTTCTGGTTTCTTTCATGATATTTTAAACCTTTCTGATACATGACCCTTCTGTTATGAACCTTCATGATATTAAACCTTTCTGATACATGACCCTTCTGTTATGAACCTTCATGATATTAAACATTTCTGATATATGACCTTTCTGACATGGAACCTTTATGGTATGAACCTCTGATATGAACCTCTGATTATGAACTCTGATATTCTGAAATGGAAATTGACTTATGAAACTAAATTAAATACTGGATACATGATACTTCACCTTGACCCACAGTTTGATACTACGAGCCACTCACTAGGCATGAGGGTTTCATGTCCATGTCAGTCGATGCACCGATGGCATGACTCTAGGGCAGGAGAGTGATGACCTGTCCCGTCCCTTTTCTGTATTTTATTTGGTGTGTTGGGAGTTATGGCCACCAGGGGCGTATGGATGCATCCTAGATTTGTTTCTGTATTATGTTCATGTTATGATATGTTATGATATGCATGGTGACTGATGGTGTGTGCGATACACGTCTTTCACAACTCTGGGAGCTGATCACTCCATATTTCTGATTTCTGGGATTAGTGAGAGGAACATCTCTCTGCATGGCGGTATGATTATGATTTCATGTTCATGTTTCTGGGCTCGTAGAGGATTACTGTTTTCCATGCACCTTATAGACTTATGACCTTTACCTTTCATTACTGACACCCTATGACATGATACTGGACTTATCTCTGTACTGGGCTTGGGATGTTTGGGCTTGATGGGATCTTTTGATTACTTCACCATTACTCATGATACTATCCATACTTTCTGATATCTCTGTATAACCCTCATATTTCTTCTCATCTATTATTACATTATGTACGATTCCTTCCATCTTCCCTATTTCATTATTATTGTTTGTTACCGTTATATCTGTTCACTGAGCTCGTGTAGCTCAGCCGCGTTTCTTTTCCCGCGGCAGGTTTAGTTGGAAGCTGGGATTTTGGTGTAGAGTGTTGACTTTAGAAGACTTCATTAGCTTTTGGAAGATGACTAGAAGAACCTTATATTAGACATAGAAATTTTGTAATGTAAAGCTTGTAGTTCTGATTTCAGTTGTAAACCTTGGATTTTCATTGTATTATTTATGTCAAATGTCGGTGTTTGTTCTGATAAGAATCCGTATATGTGACACCTTTGCCCTTGTCGGGTTGGGGTGTTACACATAGACCCTTCTCCCATCCTCTAAATCAACATAGAACGGTGCATCAGGATCTGCACGTCTTTCAGTTGAAGCCTTGACTAAGCGTGCTTCAGGAGGAGGGTTTGTTTCAGTCACCATGATTTTCTTCCCTTTGTCAATGGGAGGAGGTTGACTGATGGATGTCTCAGGGACAGTTACCAAAGCAGAATTAGGGTCAGGGATTGGAGGATCATCTTTTATCTCCCCCTCAGCAGATGGTGGAGCTTCAGTGTAGACACCTGCTAACTGAGGATGTGGAGGAGTATGAGAGGCCTGAAGAATGGATAGGATGTTTGAGACCATAGACTTTGTTTCAGAAGTCTCATTCTTCACGGCACTTAATTCGGCAGCCATTTCCTTCTGGTGGGTGGTGAGTTCAGTTACTTGGGTGGTGTAGTGGTTGACCAGCTCATTATGTGTTGTTGAGAGCTGCTCAAAGGCTGAGGAGATTCTGATCAGGTGCTCCTTGGATGCAGTAACAGCCTGATGAATGGACTCTTGCTGTGTCCTTAAACCTTGAAGATCTACCCCCTGAAGGAGCTTTAGAAGCTCAGTAATGCTGGTGGAGGTGTTAGCCTGAGAGGCCAAGTATGCATCCAATCTGGTGACAAAAGTGGGATCATCTGTAAGATGTTCTTGTACTGATTCGATAGCCTTGAGGATGTTGGACAGTTCCTGATGCTGTCCAGTGGCTATGTCATCTACAGATTTGTTCAGGTCGCCAAGTTGTTTATCAGTGAGGGAGGCGGCCTGAAGAATCTTTGCCTGAGATTCTTCAACAGAAGCCCTGATGCATGGTTTTGCGACCTTACAACAGGTTTTACCTCTCGAGGGATCTCAAGAGGCTTGCAATCCCCACCAGGCAGTGTACCTGACCGATGTAGTATAGTGAAGTGGCAAGTACCGGGGGATTGATCGTTCTCTAGGGGAATAGTGTCGTTAGGATTGAAAAACTACTCTAATAGGTCTAAGGGTGAGGGAAGATTCTTTTTGTATTTTTATATTTTATGAAAGCAAGTAAAATCTCGGGTTTGAAGGAGTGGGCGGAATTAGTTGCTAGTCAACTAACCCAAATAACTACAAATGCAAATAAAATAAAATAACTGAAAATGAAAAGGTTGTGTAACTTATATGGGGAGAAATGTGTTTACTTAGATTTCCTTACTCCCTAACTATCTTTTACCGGTTGATTAGTGTGTATTAATTGGTGGGATGACGGGTGTATTCCTTAATACCAATCGTGGGGTGGCGTACGTACTTCCCCAACTCTACAAGCTCCTACTTCACTCCTATGTCGAGCCGGCTAAGAAGCTCCTAACATGGGATCACTAGAATTCGCTCATGCATTAAATACAACCATAAAAACCTAGTATGCATTGGTTCATGTTTCTTAAGACGTTCAAGCAAGTTACCGTATAGGAAGTTAGCCAGTTTTCTTAAGCCTAACATCGATAAACAATCATCCAATACAATTAATAACACACTAATAACCAATAATCAATAGTTAGGTTTCATTAGATCTAAGCAAACACAAGATAAATCTAGCCTAGCATGTTAATTAAAAGACAAGAACAAGATATAATCAAACAACACATAGACATATTGATTGATTAAGTGATTACTTATCTTCAATTAAACATGGGAGATCCAAGGGTATAAAAACCCTTAAAAATGGCAGAAATTCGTCTTAGGGTTTCTCCTCACAAAGTTGCACCCTAATAAGTTGCACACTAATGACAAAACTATATATAGAACTTAGTGGCTGACGGCGTCACGTTGTAGATCTTGACGCCGTCACCTCGCCGTGTCTAGGGTTCCCGGATGGTCTTCCTGACGCCGTCCCTCTTTAATCCTCCAAAATCCGCTCTGGCCTATCAAGGGTTGACGCCGTCAGAATTGGGCTTGACGCCGTCTCTCTTTAACTTAAACCGTGATGGCCTTGATCACCTTAAAGGGTGACGCCGTCAGACTTTCCATTGTAAAACTCTCTGGCGCCGTCAGGAGCAATCCTTGACGCCGTCAAGTGTACTTTTCCAGCAGCTTTGGAGACTTTGTCGTTTTCTTCACTTTTATGCTCCAAAAACGTCCAAAATGCTTCCTTTTCCAGATTTCTTCTCCAAAGTACCTAAAATGACAAAAGGAACGATTTAGGGCAATATTTGATCAAATAAATACGATTTAGGGCTTAAATGACCCCCTAAAAGCGGTACACTTTTCGCTTCATCAAATACCCTTACACTTGAGATTTGCTTGTCCTCAAGCAAATGCGCTTTTATTCTAATCAAAATACAAGTTAGGGGTCATTTAACGCTAATATAAAAGTAATTACAACAAATAGTCGTTCCACTTTAATCATAATAAGCACGGAGATTACAAACTAGCACCTCACAAGTAGTGTTTAGATACTCACATCTCTCAGGTGTCATCAAAATAAATCTCGTAAATGAAAATGGATAATATCTCTCACTACCTGTCATAGCAAATAGATTACCATAGGCTTGGGAAAGGATCAAAAACCTCCTCCACTAGGCGTAAGCACCTAAGATAAACTATCAAAGAGGGCTTTTAAAACGGGTTATAACGTTAGGTGTAGGGATATGATAAACACGGATTTGTTGGATAAGGGATATTTTACTGGTGGCGAGTTAAAGATCTTGATTAATTACATGTACAATATGGCGTTGCTAAGCCAAGACTAGACTCGACTTAAGCTAAAAACAAAATAACAAAAACATAAAATAAACATAAAATGAAACGGGATGGTAGTCCGTATGTTTTTTTTTTTTTTTTTTTTTTTTTTTTTACTTTTCTTTTTCTCATTTTTTTTTTATTTTTCTTGATTTTTTCGATTTTTTTTTTTCATACACTCTTGCCCTACCATCCAAAATAATACATCATAGGGGCGTTGCATTCCCCTTACACTTGAACTTTTACATAACTTTACAATTAACTATTCTAATGACTCGAATTAAGATAATCGAAAAACTTGGAGTACTTTTAAAATATTTAGCACATATGGGGGTAATAATGTTGTTCCTCCCCATTACTCCATTATACTAGTACTTTACCCATGAGTCCCAATCGTCCCAAAACAATATGTACAAGGATATGACTCGACTTAGCAACCATGTAATCAATTAGATAATTAACTTGGGGTTTAAACAAATGTTGTCACAATAATGCACTAAAAATGAGTGCATACAAGGTAGGCTAAGGCGATTTGGGTGTACATTTAAGTGGGGTGTAAACAAATTCTTCCTTTAAGTAAAATGCTTAAAGTTAGAAACGAAAAGATAGGCTCTGAGGGGTGTACTAGGGGTATCGTGTACTAAAAATGAGTACAACGCAAAGGGTGTGGGAGAATTACTTGACCAATGTAGCCAAAGTAATTATAACAAAAACACAGGTGTAAAACAATGGGTTAATCCTAATGCCTCTTATCATGTAGTAAATCTAACTACACGAATGTAGTCTCACTTGTGGCCTCGGAATGGTCCTAACGCAAGTTCTAGAATCTAAGTGCTACCGGTACACAGATCATAGCATAAATGCTTTTCCTACCAATTCTAGGGGCGAACCTCACATATTTGGGGGTGGAAAATTTTTTAGTGGTACGGTTTTTGTGCTAGTCATATAACTCCTATCCATGAGACGCTCATTAAGATCAAAGTTTCACTCCTATATGTTGTAAAAAATTTAAATTTGGCACTAAAATTGCCCTAACAAGTATTTATCTCAGTTTTATTACACATCTACCATCAAACAAACAAAAATCAAGTGCAATTGCATTCTCTAAGGTATCGTATTTTACCCCCCTTACACTTAAGATGAACATTGTCCCCAATGTTCAAATAACAAGATGTAAAAGTAGATAAGGTAAAAGAATGAAATCAAATACTCCCCTGATTCGCTTGGTGGATAAAGGGGTAACATGGTTAGATCTTCTTCCAAGGTAATGTTGAAGCTTCAAGACTAAAGCAGCGCCAAAAGCTTGATTCTACATACATCTCCTTGTCCAAAATAACCTGTTAAACTTGAGAAAACAAACACGAAAACCTGCATAACATCGGCGGAATAAATTCTATATAAGGATATAATGCTTGTGGAATGATTATTTTGCAGATTCCTGGAGTTTATAAGTTAGAGATTTAATAAAAACTTTTTATGAAAACAAAACTTTCAAAAACTTCAGAAAATTAAAACCTGACGCCGTCAGGTTGTAATGCCTGACGCCGTCAGAAATGATCTGACAGAATTCTCATGTTAAGTTTCCGGAAAATTTCTAGAAAAACCTATACCTTACTTCCCGAAAATCCTGCAAAATATCATCATGACTCGATACAAGCATTTGACTCAAACAAATACTAATATGTATGTTAATTTAATATTATTACGATTCATGTTCATTCTTGTTCTTGTAAACCGATTTGGATTTCCCTTACACTTAACTTTTGCAAAATACCTTTATATGTAGTTAAGACGAAGTTAAAAACAAGATAAAACATTTTCACAATTTAGTTTTGGAACATGAATCAATAATAATAAAAATTAAACATACATACGGAAGCAAATAAAATCAAACAAACAAATAAATAAACACACAAAGCAAATAAAGCTTGGGTTGCCTCCCAAGAAGCGCTTTTCTTTATTAACGAGTCTTGTAGCTAGACTCAAAGTCAGGCTCATCTAGTGTCGCTTATGCTCACGTATCCGAGTGTGAGCCATCTAATTGTTGCCTCATCCTTCTTGTATTCATCATTCAGCTCCAGACATCCATGATAATATCTCTTATTTTTCTCATGTGGATATTTGAGCCCCTTTCTCTTATCATTCTCACTTAACAAGTCAATAGGCGCAATTCTATTGCAAGATTCAATGGAGAAGTTCTTAAACCTAGGATGTGATCGGGGCATTTGGTAAACAAAATCTTCATCCCCATCCGAGAATGTAATTAACCCGTCCACAAGTTTTTCGTCAAGGTTGGTCAACCTTTTGAAGGGTTCTCCAAAAATGACTTGGGTTAATTTGCTATCAATAAATTCTCCTAAGTTCTCCATAACCATAAAATCCACCAAATACACAAAACTTCCTACGAATACGTGTAGTGGCTTAATCCTAGCAACAATGTCATCTCCTTGGTATTCTAGCTCATCTACCATGATTTTATTATAATTAGCGCGAGAGATAATGTTCATAGGCAAAGATGAGTTAAGATAAGCATGAAAACTATGATAACCAATTTTACATGGAAATTGCATGTTAAAGAGGCTATCCTTTTCGATCCTAGTCCTAGGGTCAACATACTTAGAGGGATCAATTTCCTCTTTTCCCCATTCCTCGTTAACTACTTCTCCATTACCAGCATCCTCATTGGAGTCTGAGTCGTAAAATGGACTAACATAGTCATTCTCACGGTAAGACTCCTCCATCTCAGAATTGTTACCAAAGTGGTGGTCGGGTGAAAGGTTGTTGTTTTCTACGATGGGGGCGGGAACGGGTAGTTGGAAGTTTGCACGGCGGAAAATACGAATAACAGGGATCTAGCGATCACTATTACTCATGAGGTAGGTGGAAGGTATCACAAACAAAAGCACAAAGAAATAAGATAGACTAAAGAAAACCTAGAAAAATAAAATAAAAATCTCACTAGAAAGGAATCTAGTGAGTAGACCTAATAAAATAAAAATTCAACCTAAACAATAACTATTCCCCGGCAGCGGCGCCAAAAACTTGATGCGTAGTTTTGCGACCTTACAACAGGTTTTACCTCTCGAGGGATCTCAAGAGGCTTGCAATCCCCACCAGGAAGTGTACCTGACCGATGTAGTATAGTGAAGTGGCAAGTATCGGGGGATTGATCGTTCTCTAGGGGAATAGTGTCGTTAGGATTGAAAAACTACTCTAATAGGTCTAAGGGTGAGGGAAGATTCTTTTTGTATTTTTATATATTTTATGAAAGCAAGTAAAATCTCGGGTTTGAAGGAGTGGGCGGAATTAGTTGCTAGTCAACTAACCCAAATAACTACAAATGCAAATAAAATAAAATAACTGGAAATGAAAAGGTTGTGTAACTTATATGGGGAGAAATGTGTTTACTTAGATTTCCTTACTCCCTAACTATCTTTTACCGGTTGATTAGTGTGTATTAATTACGTGGATGACGGGTGTATTCCTTAATACCAATCGTGGGGTGGCGTACGTACTTCCCCAACTCTACAAGCTCCTACTTCACTCCTATGTCGAGCCGGCTAAGAAGCTCCTAACATGGGATCACTAGAATTCGCTCATGCATTAAATACAACCATAAAAACCTAGTACGCATTGGTTCATGTTTCTTAAGACGTTCAAGCAAGTTACCGTATAGGAAGTTAGCCAGTTTTCTTAAGCCTAACATCGATAAACAATCATCCAATACAATTAATAACACACTAATAACCAATAATCAATAGTTAGGTTTCATTAGATCTAAGCAAACACAAGATAAATCTAGCCTAGCATGTTAATTAAAAGACAAGAACAAGATATAATCAAACAACACATAGACATATTGATTGATTAAATGATTACTTATCTTCAATTAAACATGGGAGATCCAAGGGTATAAAAACCCTTAAAAATGGTAGAAATTCGTCTTAGGGTTTCTCCTCACAAAGTTGCACCCTAATAAGTTGCACACTAATGACAAAAAATTGCAAAACTATATATAGAACTTAGTTGCTGACGGCGTCACGTTATAGATCTTGACGCCGTCACCTCGCCGTGGCTAGGGTTCCCGGATGGTCTTCCTGACGCTGTCCCTCTTTAGTCCTCCAAAATCCGCTCTGGCCTATCAAGGGTTGACGCCGTCAGAATAGGGCTTGACGCCGTCCCTCTTTAGCTTAAACCGTGATGGCCTTGATCACCTTAAAGGGTGACGCCGTCAGAATTTCCATTGCAAAACTCTCTGGCGCGTCACGTGTATTTTTCATATCCACCTCTTTTGCCAAGCCATGACGCCGTCAGGAGCAATCCTTGACGCCGTCAAGTGTACTTTTCCAGCAGCTTTGGAGACTTTGTCGTTTTCTTCACTTTTATGCTCCAAAAACGTCCAAAATGCTTCCTTTTCCAGATTTCTTCTCCAAAGTACCTAAAATGACAAAAGGAACGATTTAGGGCAATATTTGATCAAATAAATACGATTTAGGGCTTAAATGACCCCCTAAAAGCGGTACACTTTTCGCTTCATCAGCTAATTGGGTTTAATTGGGTTTTCATTTCCTCCTCAGCATCAGGGATATCATCATCACCAAAATCAATCTCCTCCTCTGACTCATCAGCTAACAAATTTTCATAGTCAGCCAGAGAAGGAGCCTTCAGGAAATCCGGCTCCCCCACAGAAGAGGGCTCACCTTCGTTGTGGCCAGGTCCTGACTCTTTTGTCATAATAACTGGTGGGGTTTGACCATCCTGACTAGTCATAATAACTGGGGGGGTTTGCCCAGCCTGACTTTTAGGGTCAGTTCCTGAGAGAACAAAAGTGCCTGAGGTGGGTTTGGTTTCCATATCGGCGGGTGGTTTATATCCCTCCGAGTCTTTGTTCCCCTGAGCGCCTTCATCCACTGATGGGTGTTTTCCAGTGGAATCATGAGGCACTATTGGTGTTTGTTGATGGCCTCCCTTCCCATCAGGATTGTGCTGTCCTTTTGGGGATTTAGAGGCCTGAACTCCCTGAGACTCTAAGAGTGATTGCTTAGAGACGTTAACAGGATGTAAATGGGTATGGGTCCCCTTCTCAATGGAGTAGTACTGCTCCACCGAGGATATAGAACCCTGAACTCCCTCAGGCTCTGATTGTGATTTATCAGTGCCTTCATTAGGATGTGAGTGGGTGGTTGCTCCTGACCCTTCTGACTTGTTTTTGTCAGTAGGGACATTGGGAAAGGGTTTGCCCGAGGATACTGAGGATGATTGCTCAGCACCCTCCAGTGGCGTTTGTTTTGTGGCCAATGTGGTCTCTGTTATGGGAGTCTGAGAGGTCAAGGTCACAACAACTTTCTTGGTGCCTGAGGCAACAGTCTCAGTGACGAGTGGTTTAGGTCTAACCACCTTACTGGATTGTCCCCATTTCCCTTTGGTCTTCTTCACCTTCTTGGTTGGTGAAGGAACTGGAGAGCATACATTTTCACCCTGAATCACCATTAACATGTAGGTGGTCAGGGCGACCGGTTGTACCTCAGTAATGTCACTACTAAAGTTGGTCTTATGCAAGACGTCAGGTTTTGTACCTTCATCGTCAGACCTTAAGTAGTCAGAACCAAGAAGATCCTGAAGCACACAGGAAATGAACCTAGGATAAGACATGTGTCTTTGCCTATGTTTCCCTGAGAGCTTTGACACGAGGTCTCGGAAGATTATTCCTCCGATATCAATTTTTCTACCCTCCAAGAGGCTGAACATCATCAATTGTTGTGATGAGTTCAACTGCTCAGTGGAGGATTTGTTTCCTCCGAGTACCTGAATGACGAATGTCATCATCAGTCTCCAGACAGGGTGAAACCATGTCTTCACTATTGGAGCCTTTGCCAGCAAGGCTTCAGGGGACTCGGTAGGACGCCTAACATCATGAGGCCCTAGGAAAAGCATTTCAGCTTTTATTTCCTGATCAGTAGGGTTTGCCTCAAAGTTCTCAACAAAGTTAAGACCTGTGGCCAAGATGAAGGTCTTGTAGTTGAAGGAGAGAGTCCTAGTCCCATTCATCACAGTGAAAGTGATGATCGACTCTTTGGTGTCCTTAGGGCAAGTAGCCGTTGCGGTACACCAAAACTCCCTGAGATAGTCATTATAAATGACTTCTGGGGTGGTTGTAAAAGCTGTGGCAAGGAAGCAGTTTTGTAAATACTTAACTACATCCTTGTAACCCCCATATTGCTGGGGATAGTGGAAATTTCCAACCACATTGTTTTTGGTCAGGTCCACGCCCTCCATTCTGAAGCTCACATTGGGGGCAGTGGTTATAGCATTAGAGGAAGCCATTTTATGATCTGGTTTTGGTCCAAAAAAAATGGTCGGATGATTCTAAATGCTAAGAACACACACACAATTTGTTTTGAGAGAGAAAAAGGGCAGAGTTTGCTTATAATTTTCAAAAACGTGTGTGTGAATTCTTTTGGATGGGTATTTATAGGATAGTGGAGATGGGGGTATTTTTGGCATTTGAGTGATCTTATTTAATCAAAATATAATTTTTGGAAGTTATTTTGAATAAAATGTTTGAGATCCGCATTAAATGCCACCACTCCACTTTTCCTCTTTTTTCACAATTGGCAGAGTGAACAGTTGAGCAGTTTCTGCAAAAGGGGAAGTTGCAGAGTTTCCATCATCACACAGTGTATTGTGTGAGAGAGGGCATTGAATGCCAAGTTGAGAAGTGGGGGCCCATTAGGTGTATGCCAGAAAGGCTAAAAGAACAAATATTCTTGAATTAAATATGAGTTCAGTTACCAACCTCGGACATTTACTAACTAGATACTTAGAGCATTTAAGTCAGTATTTAATGTCTCTTTTCAGGGCCCTGAATGACATTTCATTCAGTGATGGTATTTCAGGGACTTGGGATTAGTCACTGATGATTCAGGAATATGAAATGATTCCTGAGAAACAAGGATTCAGGAACTTGGGTTTAGTTCCTGAACCCTAAAGATTTCAGGAACTTGGGTTTAGTTCCTGAGGTTGAGGATTCAGTGAGTTGTTTTTCACTGATATACACATTGAGTCAGGGACCTGAGGTTTTAAGAATTTACACTTCAGTTGAAAGGATTTTCAATCAGTGGACTGATTTTCTATATCCAACATTCCTAATTCAGCTTTCAACCTTGTGAAAGTTGGTTCATCCAAAGGTTTGGTGAAGATATCAGCTAACTGATATTCAGTAGGGATGAAGTGTAATTCAATGTCACCATTCATGACATGGTCCCTGATGAAATGATATCTGATATCAATGTGTTTTGTTCTCTGATGAAGAACAGGGTTGTTTGAGATTTCAATTGCACTTGTGTTATCACAAAAGATGGGTACCATCTTGTACTGAATTCCATAGTCACTGAGTTGACTTTTCATCCAGAGTACATTTGCACAACAACTAGCTGCTGCAACATATTCAGCCTCAGCTAAGGATAAGGCAACTGATTGTTGCTTCTTGGCACTCCAACAGACTAATTTCCCACCAAGTATTTGGCAAGAGCCTGAGGTGCTTTTTCTGTCCATGTTGCATCCAGCATAGTCAGAGTCTGAGTATCCTTTGAGATCAAGTCCTGAGCACTTTGGATAGTATAATCCAAGGTTGGGAGTGCCCTTCAGGTACCTGAATATCCTTTTCACAGCAGTGATATAAGATTCTCTTGGGTCAGATTGATATCTGGCACATAGACATGCTGAGAATTGGATATCAGGCCTTGATGCAAGTAGATACATCAGTGATCCTATCATTCCTCTAAAGAGAGTTTGATTTACTGGTTTACCAGTTAGATCAGGGCCAAGGTTGTTTGGGGGGACCATGGGAGTTTTGACTGAGGCACAGTCACTGAGATCGTACTTCTTCAGTAGATTCTTTACATACTTCTCTTGACTGATAGTGGTTCCTCTATCAGTCTGCTTGATCTGTAGACCAAGAAAGTATGTCAGTTCTCCCATCATGCTCATTTCAAACTTCTTTGCCATTAGTTTTTCAAATTGTTTGCAAAGTTTGAAACTTGTTTAGCCAAAGATGATGTCATCAACATACACTTGTACTAGTATGACATCATTATTTGTCTTATAGATAAACAATGTGTTGTCTATCTTGCCTCTGACAAATTTGTTTTGGATTAAGAAGGCTGAGAGAGTCTCATACCATGCCCTGGGAGCTTGCTTCAGTCCATAAAGGGCTTTGTTAAGCTTACAGACATGATCAGGAGACTCATGGCTTTCAAATCCAGGAGGTTGCTGAACATAAACTTCTTCTTTCAGTGAACCATTTAAGAATGCACTTTTAACATCCATTTGGTACACCTTGAAGTTCATGTATGTAGCAAAAGCAAGGAAGATCCTGATGGCTTCCATCCTTGCTACTGGTGCAAATGTTTCCTCATAGTCAATGCCTTCTTGTTGATTATAGCCTTTGGTTACAAGTCTGGCTTTGTTTTTAATGACTATGCCATTTTCATCAGTTTTGTTTTTGAAAACCCATTTCATGCCAATGACTGAGACATTCTCAGGACATTTGACCAAGGTCATTACCTTGTTTCTGTCAAATTGTTCAAGTTCATCATGCATGGCCTGAACCCAACTTGGATGTGTAAGTGCTTCTTTAACACTTTTGGGTTCAATTGTGGAAATGAAGTCCACAAATAGGCATTCATTGGATGAGGCTGCTCTTAGACTAGCAGCCATGCTCCTGGTGAGCATGCCTTCAGTAGGCTCTCCAATAATATTGACAAGTTCAATGTCCTGAGACCTAGTCCAGCTTTCTTGAGGTCCTGGATACTGATTTGAACTTGTGGAGGCCTGATTGGGTAGAGGGGTTGGTTCTGGAGTAGACACATGATCATTGATTGGATCTTGAGTGTCTACCAGCTCACTGAGATTGTTTGGTTCTTGATTATTTTGAACAAGCTGATTGATATCATCAGTGTGTGCATGTGCCTCAACAAACTCAGTGATGGTTGGATTAGGTTGGTTGTGAGGGATTATGTAATAGGAGAGATTAGCATCATCTTGATACTGAGTAGAAGGATTGTTTTCAGACAGATATTCATCAGGAGGATATCTTGAAGAATTATCAATTCCTATCTCTTCTACTGAGGCAGTTGAGAACCTGATTGCATCAGTGCTCTCATCAAAGGTAACATGAAATGTTTCCTTAGTCTGCTGTCTCCTTGTGTTGAACACTCTGAAGGCTTTTGAGACAAGTGAGTATCCCAGGAAGTATCCATCATCAGCTTTTGCATCAAATTTCCCTAAGTGATCCTTGTGATTATGAATAAACACAGGACACCCAAAGACATGAAAGTAGCTGATGTCAGGGATTCTTCCTTTGAATAACTCATATGGGGTTTTCCCATGTCTCTTGACAATGATGGATCTGTTTTGTGTATAACGGGCAGTTTTGACTGCATCAGTCCAAAAATGGTTGGAAAGGACTGATCCACATAGCATTGTCCTAGCAGCTTCAATGAGTGTTCTATTTTTCCTTTCAGCAACACCATTTTGTTCAGGTGTGTATGGAGAGGAAAAGTTTTGGGAAAAACCTTTCTCATCACAGAAACAATCAAGTTCATAATTTTTGAACTCAGTCCCATTGTCAGTTCTAATCTGTTTGACCTTAATGTCATTTTGATTTTCAATGTTCCTGACAAAAGACATGATTGTTTCAGCTGCCTGACTCTTTTTTATCAGGAAGAATACCCAGGTGTATCTAGAGTATTCATCCACAATGACCAGAGTATACTTCTCATGGTTGGTAGACCTTGGACTGATAGGTCTAAATGTTAGACCCGTTTCCCGGATGTTGGGACCCCGCCCTAGATGAAAATAGATTATGGCTTTATGTAATTGGCCAGTCAACGAATGTTGTGTTTTAGTCAAACCCGATAGTCAAAATATGACCAAAGCGGTTATGTAAAATATGATGCATAACTAAAGGGGCCTAGGTTGCCAAGTGTTAAACATGTTATAAGTGTTATAAGTTAGTTGTGGCTAAAATGGAAGAAAGAGGACTAGAGGGGCCATTCTTGCCAATACCCCAAACTTGTGTTTAGATAAGGAAATGTCCAGGAAAGTCTAGACATTTCCACCATTTTCAAGAGTGTGTTGTATGTGTCGGTTTAGAGAGAAAATGGAGGGAATGAGATGAGTCTTGATGGCTTTAGGAAGAAGAAGATGAAGACCCCATTATATGGTTCTTCTTAGCTATAATCCTCCACAAGTAAGTATTCCTATTTGATGATTAATAAGGTTAAGAGTTAAAGTTTAGTGGGATTTCATCATATGATCAAGATATGATCATATGATGATATAGGAAGAAAGATGATTATGTTTTGATGGGTTTGATAACCCTTGTTTATGTATTTGAGTATTATGTGATTAGGTTTTGATTATTGAAGGATGATGATGATGATGTTGAGGATGATGATGGTGGGATTTATGTAGGTAGCTTAGCTTTGGAAGCTAAGGTAAGTAACTTGCACTAAAACATGTGTTATATGTGTGTTATGCATTTATGTGTTATGATTATGATGAGGTTTAGTGCTTTGTTGAGTATATGATGATGGATAGGGAAGAGATGACTATATACGAGTTAGATTAGCAAGTTTAAGGCTACTTGCTAGTGAGATTGGTTATAGCTTATGTGATGATGGTTTATGTGATATTTGAATGGTATGGTTTGGAAGTAAGTAAGTGTCATGATGCTTATGTGCTAATATGTATATGATATGTGTTTTATGTCGGGTTACTTACTAAGCGAAAGCTTATGGTTTAGTTGTCTAACCCTTTTGTAGGTTCTTATGTTTGTGGATGGCGTGGAATAAGGATTATGGTTCATTTATGCGGAAGGATAGATTATTGGTAAGGAATTAGAGCTTAGGTAGATACCGAGCTCAAGTGTAAAGTTTGTACCCCCGCGAGTCAAGTAATGTCTTGTAAGGAGTAAACGAGCGTCAAATTGTATGTCAAGTGTTGAGTAACGATTTGATAGTCATTTGATGGGTCTAAGTATGTTTTATGTGTTTTTGAGTAAAGTCTAAAGGGGCGTTTGGTTTATGTATGAAATTACCCATTTTGGGTTGTAAACGGGTCAAATGCCCATGGAACATGTTTGTTATGTTAATCTAATGCTTTTGGTAAAGTTTGGGTGGTTAACGGTGTGTCCAAGTGTGTTACATGGTTTATGGTCAATGTTTAAGGGGGGTGTTTGGCAAAAGGGTAAATGTACCCATTTTGATGCGTAAATGGGTCAAGTGTCATTGGAACATGTTTAATATGTTAAATTATTGAAGTTGGTAAAGTTTGGTGCAAAACGGATGTGGTATGAGTAGTTTGATGTGTAAATGGGTCAAAATGGGTTATGGTGCATAACCCGTCAAATTTTAAAGTACTTTCTCGGGTTGATTGAGTATATAAACGATTTTGTATGTTATGTTAATGGCTTTGAGTGAGTTTGGTGTGGATATAGGGTAGCATGGGTCGGTTTAAGTGAAAAAGGGCCAAATTTCGGTTTATACCGAAATTTGGTACCAAATCCCGAATTTCGGTTTCATTTGGGCAGATTTTGGTAAAATTTGAAAAATCATATCTTTTAATCCGTAAGTCTTTACGGGTCGTACCACCTATCGTTTTGAAGGTAATTGAGTCTACTTTCATTTAAAAATAGCCTCAAGGGCTGAATGTTTATGGATTTTTGTCAGTTCATAAAAGAGTGACAGCAGGTCAGTTTTGAGAGGTCGTTTCCGCGTAAAAAGTTTAAATTTTTGGTATAAGTGGTCAAGGGGTGTAACAACTTGGTATCAAAGCTTCGGTTTAAGTGAATTAGGTTTTCTTTAGGATTGCCTAGACTTAAACCACTCGTAGAAGCCTTAGACGTAAGTGATAGTTGCGCAGAAATTAATTTTTAAGTGATAGATGGATTATGTTTTATGCTAGTTGAGCTTATTGTCGATAAGTGATAGATGTATGTTATAGTGTTGATTTGTATGTGATAGAAGTCCGTGGATGACTTGAAGTGTTTGGATGATTAGCTAGCCGTGCACCTTGGTTGGTGCCGGTGATTGTATTGCGTTTATGTGAAGTGTATGATAGAGTTATAGTTATGGAATGCGAGTAGCGATGCTAAGCGGTATTAGAGATGAGTTAGTGAGTGAATTAAGTTTATGATGCCTTAGTTATAAGGTAGGCTATTGCTTGCGGCTAATTAGAAAGTTGATGCTTAGACATGAATTGATTATGCGATATGATATATGATGTCAAAGACTATGATAGTTGATTTTGATTATGAATGTTTTAACACTTGTCGGATAAGTGTTAAGTGTTATGATATGATTGTTTATGTGATGTTAAGTGTTATCGTTTATGCAATGATAAGTCTATGGTAGTTGGTTATATGTGTAAGTTTTATGTAGTATGCTTGAGAGTATGATGTATAGAAGTGTATGAGTTAAGGTAGATGCATTGGAATGCATAATATATGATGACTTAGTGTTGAAAGGAAGTTGAAAGAATACTTGACATGTGAAATAAGAAAGGATAAGTATGGTTAGTGTTGGCTAAAGCATAAATGCTTTGAAAGCTTGAGATAAAGAAAGAAGTGAAAAATGAAGTATGTTTGTAGCTTGATGATAAGAAAGACATGATTAATATAATAATGAATAGATGCTTGAAGCATGAATTTTTATATGCTAAACCAAAATGAGAAAATAAGGGTGTATGGATAAGATGTGGTGAGGACATGTATCATATAAAACATGATAACTAAAACGTATTAATACTAAATGAGTAGAAGTGATGAATGAGACATAGATTGCACTAGAAGTCATAAGTGACTTGAAGTGTGCTAGAAAGAATTGTAAAACGTGAATATAATCATGTTAATATATATCTATATTGAAATGTGTATGATGAGACTTATGTGAGTGCGATAGAATAAACCTATGTAAGGTTTATATGCGTAAAAGTTGAATAGACTAAAATGAAGTAATAGTATAAGTTGAGAATATGGTCAACACGAGGCTGACGGGTAATAGTAAAAGTACGTTGTAAGAACACATAGAAATGTGTAAATTGTAATGGACAAATATTATATAGAAATTGTCTAGAATAAAGATGACACGTAATGAGTTGTTGACGAACGTAAGAATGAGTTTATAATTGGGTCGTAGATGTGTAAGTAAGTGGATCAACGTAATGGTAAACAACACAAGATTGTGTGTGATAAAAGAATAGAAATAGCAAAATGAGAAGAGAGATGCTAAATGGTATTAGGGATGGGATCAATAAGTAACTTAAGGTGATAACGCATAAATAATGGATCGCGAGGACGAGAAGTGTACTAAATTATAATGTGTAATGATAAGATGAAATTGACACGCTAATTGTTAGGGATTGTTGACATAAGGAAAACGAATAAGATTTAGTAACGAAGCTTAAAGTATGGATCGTGATGATATTGAGGGTACTAACATATAGTGTGAAAAGGCGGGATGAAACTAACGAGTTAACATTAAGGTGTTTGATAACTTGAAGGGTTAAAGAATGAGGATATGAAGGGATGACACGAATTGGGACCAACATAGGGTCTCATTAAATTTAGTAATTAAGGACTAAAGTTAAATTGGTATAGAGACGGGGTAACGGTAAGGTAAAGTACTTGAGGGTTAAGCGTGAAAGTGAAGTTGCGATTAAGCGGGGATATAAAAAGGATGGAAATTAAATGGAAAAGTTTGAGTGCCAAAAATTAGATGCGATAAGTTAAGAATATAAATGGTATACTTAATATGACGTAAAATTTACAGGATTAAAGTAAGGTGTGTTAGTAAGACAATGACAAGATAAAAAGAGTACGTTTTAACGCTAATGATCGAATGGGACAAGTCAAGTATGCAAGCAAGAATATAATAATACATTGTGCGGTAAACGTAACGAACTTACGTAAATAGGATGTGTGAAAAGAAAAGGTAACGCTAATGAGGGTGTTAACGTTATTGATCTATGAAGGGCATATATGTAAATGGCGAGATAGAATAATATCGCTTAAATACATAAATAATTTAAGAAATGAGATAAAGTATGAGAATAAGAATGCGATGAGCTAAGAATGTAAGAAAGAATGAGAGGAGCGTGTATGAGATAAAGGCGTTGTCCTGAAATTATCATGTTACGGCAAAGGCGATTAGCTGTAATTACTATAATGAATGCATGAGTTACGATTGGCAATATGTGCAAAGTCTAGATGCAAATGAGTTAAGTAGACTAAAAGGTAATAATGTGGAAATGATTAATGTGGGCTAATAATGCAAGAGATAATAAAGAGTGAAAACACGTAGAAATATGTACTTATAATAAGCAAGTTCATATGCATTATGAGTTTGCGCTCACTAAATAAAATGAATAAAATAAGGTGTGCGTGCTAAAATGTTAATAGCTTGGATCCAATGCTATAATGTGAAAATGATGAGGTGTGAATTTTAATGATCGCTCGGGATGAATGTTAAAGGTGGTATCCTTCGGGATGACCAAGTCAATGAATGATAAAGAATCCTTCAGGATGTGTTAAAGATCTTTCGGGATAAAATGTATTGCCTTCACCGGCAAAGATTGCCTACATCCTTGGCATGTGTAAAAGTCCTTTCTGGGAAAATGTTAAGGTAAAGTGGATCCAAGCTAAAAAATGGAAAAGTTTAAATAACGAGTGAAATATAAAATGAAAATGAAATAATAAAAATTAAATTGTGAAATAGGAGTAATAGTGTTATGTCGGGAGTACATAACCATGAGTTTATATTTCTTGATTTACATCGATTGGGACGCCTCTCCATGTAAATGAGGAATTATAAACGAGTGTGCTATGTGTTGCCGACACGGCACGAGTAGGGTTAGAGGAGTAGAAAGCGGAAGTCTAGAGTTAGTTAAAAGTTATAAGAACCAAGATAGGAGGATTAAGATTTGAGTACGCCTTTTAGTGAGAACTTATGAGAAACCTATGCTTGAATGTTAAGTCTAAGTTGGCGGAACTAAGGAATCATAATGATTTTTTAAAATGTTATAATACGTAATTATGCCGTGGTGCAAAATGTGAGTATGGAAATAGTTTATGATAATGTCTTGTGTAATGAGGCGACAATGTTAAAGCATGGTGCTACAAAGCTAATTCCTGTAATATTTCTATAAGCTTTAGAAGGCAATCGAAATGGCATGAATAAATAAGTAGGCTTATGTGCAGCCGATATGACATGAGTACGGATAGTGATATGAGAAAGTGAAAACTAAAACATGTTAGACGTCATAAGAAAAGATAGATATGAATAAAACTTATAGCGGTGTTAAGGTTATGCGTGAAACCTTAAGATAGACGTCTAAATTGAATTATGTTTTAAGTTGATAAGTTAATTGGTGAGTATTCACAAGATTTGATAAGAAGTTTTCGTAAGTAATGCGTGTGATAGATTTTTGGAAGGTGCCATTTGTATGGTACTTTGTATATTTTGAATAGGTTGCCCCTTTTTTTTATATTGGTATGTGTTGGTATGATGTAAGATACGGAATTGGCCGGTATAAGATGCTATGTCATGTTAGTACATGGGCGTATGTCGTGTTTATAGTGATGAAGTTTGACTTATGTAAAGTCAAAGTAGTAGATGTTCCGGATGACAAGTAGTCATTGTGGGAAATCTTAGAAAAGTTTGCGATGAGAATTGTGTTTTAGTAGATTATGAGTTATGATTATGTTTAGTGAGTTTAGAATTTGCGAGATCACTTAGATCGTTGCAAAGTAACGGTTTGGAAAGCATGAGAATAAGGATACGTATATGTTTGAATTTAGTTTTGGATAGTTTTAGACGAGAGATTTCGGGGACGAAATCTAAATAAGGGGGGTAGAATTGTTAGACCCGTTTCCCGGGTGTTGGGACCCCACCCTAGATGAAAATAGATTATGGCTTTATGTGATTGGCCAGTCAACGAATGTTGTGTTTTAGTCAAACCCGATAGTCAAAATATGACTAAAGCGGTTATGTAAAATATGATGCATAACTAAAGGGGCCTAGGTTGCCAAGTGTTAAACATGTTATAAGTGTTATAAGTTAGTTGTGGCTAAAATGGAAGAAAGAGGACTAGAGGGGCCATTCTTGCCAATACCCCAAACTTGTGTTTAGATAAGGAAATGTTCAGGAAAGTCTAGACATTTCCACCATTTTCAAGAGTGTGTTGTATGTGTCGGTTTAGAGAGAAAATGGAGGGAATGAGATGAGTCTTGATGGCTTTAGGAAGAAGAAGATGAAGACCCCATTATATGGTTCTTCTTAGCTATAATCCTCCACAAGTAAGTATTCCTATTTGATGATTAATAAGGTTAAGAGTTAAAGTTTAGTGGGATTTCATCATATGATCAAGATATGATCATATGATGATATAGGAAGAAAGATGATTATGTTTTGATGGGTTTGATAACCCTTGTTTATGTATTTGAGTATTATGTGATTAGGTTTTGATTATTGAAGGATGATGATGATGATGTTGAGGATGATGATGGTGGGATTTATGTAAGTAGCTTAGCTTTGGAAGCTAAGGTAAGTAACTTGCACTAAAACATGTGTTATATGTGTGTTATGCATTTATGTGTTATGATTATGATGAGGTTTAGTGCTTTGTTGAGTATATGATGATGGATAGGGAAGAGATGACTATATACGAGTTAGATTAGCAAGTTTAAGGCTACTTGCTAGTGAGATTGGTTATAGCTTATGTGATGATGGTTTATGTGATATTTGAATGGTATGGTTTGGAAGTAAGTAAGTGTCATGATGCTTATGTGCTAATATGTATATGATATGTGTTTTATGTCGGGTTACTTACTAAGCGAAAGCTTATGGTTTAGTTGTCTAACCCTTTTGTAGGTTCTTATGTTTGTGGATGGCGTGGAATAAGGATTATGGTTCATTTATGCGGAAGGATAGATTATTGGTAGATACCGAGCTCAAGTGTAAAGTTTGTACCCCCGCGAGTCAAGTAATGTCTTGTAAGGAGTAGACGAGTGTCAAATTGTATGTCAAGTGTTGAGTAACGATTTGATAGTCATTTGATGGGTCTAAGTATGTTTTATGTGTTTTTGAGTAAAGTCTAAAGGGGCGTTTGGTTTATGTATGAAATTACCCATTTTGGGTTGTAAACGGGTCAAGTGATCTTGGAACATGTTTATTATGTTAATATAATGCTTTTGGTAAAGTTTGGGTGGTTAACGGTGTGTCCAAGTGTGTTACATGGTTTATGGTCAATGTTTAAGGGGGGTGTTTGGCAAAAGGGTAAATGTACCCATTTTGATGCGTAAACGGGTCAAGTGTCGTTGGAACATGTTTAATATGTTAAATTATTGAAGTTGGTAAAGTTTGGTGCAAAACGGATGTGGTATGAGTAGTTTGATGTGTAAATTGGTCAAAATGGGTTATGGTGCATAACTCGTCAAATTTTAAAGTACTTTCTCGGGTTGATTGAGTATATAAACGATTTTGTATGTTATGTTAATGGATTTGAGTGAGTTTGGTGTGGATATAGGGTAGCATGGGTCGGTTTAAGTGAAAAAGGGCCAAATTTCGGTTTATACCGAAATTTGGTACCAAATCCCAAATTTCGGTTTCGAATTTCGGTTTCATTTGGGCAGATTTTGGTAAACTTTGAAAAATCATATCTTTTAATCCGTAAGTCTTTACGGGTCGTACCACCTATCGTTTTGAAGGTAATTGAGTCTACTTTCATTTAAAAATAGCCTCAAGGGCTGAATGTTTATGGATTTTTGTCAGTTCATAAAAGAGTGACAGCAGGTCAGTTTTCAGAGGTCGTTTCCGCGTAAAAAGTTTAAATTTTTGGTATAAGTGGTCAAGGGGTGTAACACCAAATAGATCCATATGGAGAAGATGTAGGCAGTTCCTGATGGAAAAGTTGGTTTTGGTTTTAAAGGATGCTCTGTGATGTTTACCTTTTTCACAAGCTGAGCATGGTTTATCCTTTGAAAACACAAGAGATGGTAAGCCAAGGACCTTGTTTTGTTTTACAAGATTGTTAATGTTTTTAAAGTTCAGGTGGGTGAGTCTCTTATGCCAAAGCCAGTTGAGTGTATCAGTGGCCTTAGCAAGTGGCCTTAGCAAAGAGACAAGTTCCATCCTGAGTTAGACTTGACATGTCTAATACATAAACATCTTATCTTCTTGGTGCAATGAGGACAATTTCCTTATTTGCATTGAAGATGGTTCCTTGCTTATCATCAAACTGAACTATGTATTTTGCATCACATAGTTGACTGACACTGATCAGATTATACTTAAGACCATTTACATATGCTATCCTAGTAAAGACAATACCATTGCAGTTTACTGAACCATAACCTTCAGTGAGACATGATGAATTATCAGCAAATATCACTTTGGGTCCTGGTTCTTCCACATATTTGTGCAGACACTCCTTAACACCAGTCATGCTCCTTGAACATCCACTGTCTAGATGCCAAATAGGATCCCTGGTATGCTTCTGCACAAATAGTAAACTGGGTCTGTTCTTTCTAGGACTCCATTTCATGGAGGGTTTGGTATTGTAGGTCTTTATGAAAGTATTAATTGATTCATGGTCAGAGGCTGAGTGGACTGAGCTACCACATGTTTTGCATTTAGTGGCAGGGGTAGCCTCAGTAGTCTGAGAGGATTGTTTCATTCCTCTTCTTGACTGAATGACCTTCTCTTTTCCTGAGGATTTCTGAGTGGAACTTCCACTAGATTCACAGTATTTTTCAATTTGACAATCCTCAGGAAGATGATCATTGAATCCACATAAAGGGCAAGGTGAAAAAGGCTTGGCCTTTTGCTTCTGTTTCTGCTTAGAATCAGAAGGGTAGTTCAGGCACTGAGCCTTAAGTCCTGAAAAGTTTGACATGACTAAGCATTGTTTATGATCAGAGGTCCTGTGATCTTCCTTTTTGCAAATCATGCAATAAAGGACTCTATAGCAATCATCAGTGAGATGATTTGTATAGTTGCATAGTTCACATCTTTTCAGGGGTTTTGTGGGTTTGGGTTTGGTCTTTGAGGAAGTTGGTTTTTGTTCCTTCTTGGATTGAGAAGATTTCTCAGAAGATGCAATCTTCTCTCCTAGCTTCCTGACCATTTCAGCCAACTGATCAAATTTTGAGTCAGGGCTTTGGGTTGTTACTTCAGAAGGGACTGAAGTTGATGAGTCATCAGTATTTACTGAGACATCAAGGTTTGCTCTCTTTGGGATGGTTGTTCCCATTCCTGATCTCTCCTTTGGAGAGTGTGGTGAGAAGACCATAGGTGGGAGGCCTAAGTTAGGTGCAGCACCCTGAAGGGTATTTAGTGGAGGGTATGATTCTGATTCAGACTCATTCAAAGACTCAGTGAGTTGTTCAGTGAGTTCAAGCTTACTGAGTTGTTCAGTAAGTCCAAGCATATTTTTCAAAGCCTGACTTTCAGGAAGCAAGATCTTTCCAGTCTCAAAGTTTGGTAACTTACTGACTGGGTTGTCCCTGACAATCCAGTCATTTGACTTGGGAAGCAATTCTTGCTCAAAAGATATGCCAGCTGGAACAAAGTTTATTTCATTATGACACACAATTGGATCAACCATAAGAGGGTCAATACCAATGGTTTTCTGAGAGATTAATCCCACAGTGTCAAAAACCTTGGGGTTCTTCTTGGTCCAGCTTTGAATGATAGCCTTTTCTTTGTTAAGTTCAGTTTGAAGGACTTGGTTTTGTTTCAAAATCTCAGTGTTCTGAATTTGTAGAGTTATTGTTTCTAGTTTGGCTTGCTTTAGTACAAGCAGTTCATCTCTACATTTTTTCAATTCTGACACAATATTGTTATATTTTGAAAACAGGTTAAGCCTTTGTTCCTCAACAAATTTTAAATCAACACAAATATAATTCATGTAAGACTGCCAATCAGAATCATCATCCATAGAAAGTAAAGTATTTACCTTCTTCATGGTGATGTTGACCCACTCTCCATTTCTAGCATGGCTTTTTCCCACAGCCACCTGATCCTCTTCAGAAAGTGCCATTAGTGCACTAACTCTTATTTCCTCATCTGAGGAAACCTCTTCATCATCCCAATCATATGCTTCAGCTACTAAAACCTTGTTCTTTGTCTGAATAGGTTTAGATATTTGAGCAGCCTGAGGCAATATGGGGTTAGTTTCAAGAAGTGCAAGTTTAGCTTTGATATTCCTATATTTTGTTTCAAAATCCTTTTGACCCTTGTTTTGAAATTGTTGGGTGGACTGAAACATTTTAGGTTAAAACTTGCTAGTTCCTGAGAATTTGTAAGAGGGTTCTGAGATAGTTTTAGAATAACAGTCCCTAGCAAAATGACCCTTTTTGCCACATTTAAAGCATTCAGTGGTCTCATTTGCTTTAGGTTTTGTAAAGTTGGACTGATTTCTTTTGATGAAACGTCTTGAACTAGCAAGGAGTGCCCTTTCTTGGAATTCCAAGTTCAGGTCGTTCAGGTACTCCTCACCAGTCCTTTCATCAATTTCTTCTTCAGAATCCTCTTGTATATCCTGCACAACACCATTAGAATATAAAGCAGTTGATATGGGTGTGGAGGTTAAGGCCTTTTTGGACTCAAGAGTTTTTGAGTCAGGGTATCTCCTTGAGATCAAGTTGTCCTCATAGACAAACTTCCCATAAATTTCAGGGAGCTCAAGGTTCTGAATGTGGTTAGCATTCCTCCGGCCTTGTGAGAAGTTGAGCCACTTCTCAGGGAGACTGTTGACAAAGCCAACATTTGTCTCATGTTTGGACAATAGAACACCATCATTTGATAATTCATTTATCAAAGTCTTGTATCTGGTGTAGGTCTGTGAGAGACTTTCAGAGTCTTTTGCCCTGAAAGTATTATACTCAAGTTTAAGGTCCATGACCCTATTTTTCTTGGTATCTGAGGGACCCTCAAAGCTGTTTACCAAGTCATCCCAAGTTTGCTTGGCTGTTAGACAGTTGATGACTGATTCCATTATATCGTTAGGAAGACATGATATAAGGATGCTTTTCAGGCGTTGGTCTTGATTGACCACCCTCCTCTCATCAACGGTCCATTGGGCCTCAGGCTTGTTTAGCCCTGCGGCTGTCTTTGGGACAAATGGGCCATCCCTGATACAGGTGATATAGTAGGGTTCCATACCAGTAAGATAGCAAATCATACGCTTCTTCCATTTGCTAAATTTCCCAGCTTCAAGTCTGGGTGCAACAGCGGAGTAGCTGCCACCCTTTTTGTCGACTAGCTGGGGTACATTGATATCAGCCATAGTAGGATCTTGGTTTTAAAAACCTAGAGCACTCTTGGTTAGTATAAAAGATTTTATAAACCAGAGGCTTTGATACCACTTGTTGGTCCCTTTACACGATTAGAGTTAACTAGAAAGTTAATCTATTTGTGTTTATTACTAATACAATGTTTAAGATTAATTCTAACAGTTTATAAAACGTGAATATAAAAACAATAATATTTTTCAACGTTTAAATTCTTGTTAGAAATTATTCCAAGAATCTATACCCAAGTGTTTTGCGGAATAAACACTTGAGATTGAATAGACAAGGGTATGGGGTGTCTCCTATCGAAACTCAAGTTTTGCTTGAGTGGTAACAATATACCCACTGAGCTATCTCAGTGAGTTGTATACTCTTTGTAGGAGAGAAGTTCCTTTGTAAAAGTTCTAAACTTTCAATATACAAAGCACACTTTAACTTCTCTCCCTTCTGATCTATTTATACACAAGTAATCTAAGTATAAGTGATTAAATATAATACAAGTTGTTGAGGTTGCGTGTCTGACAATTACAAAAAGTAATTGTCATTTCCAAGAACCAATAGGAAAGGGCTAATAAGACTTTGGGAGTTGTTGGCTGACACTCCATGACTTTTAGCCGCAATAGGGAAGGTTGGATCTGACAAGAGAAGAGTGTTGGGTTGACACTTTTATCTTCTCAGATCTTTTCCCTATTGTTCCCGCCTTTTCTTCAGGCGTTGGTTCCTCAGTCTTCAATCACTTTGTTGTTGAGGAGACTGGGGTTCAGTGAGTTCCTGTCCAACACTCACTGAACCATCATCTTCTTCTTTGGCTTAAGTCCTACTCAGGGAGTACCGCCTTCCTGAGAAGTGAATCCTTCTTCTTGAATTCGCCTTAAGCATCTTGAAGATGACTCACTGAGAGGCAGTTCTCTCAGTGACTTGAATTGTTCTCGGTTTAAGTTTAACACTTAGTTAATTTGTGTCCAAATCATGTTTTGCGTATTCTTGGGTTTTTCATGACCCAACAAGTTACTCCCCCCCTAACCGACAGACGGGGGGAAGCGAAGGATCCGGATGAGGAGGTCAGAACCCTCCGGACACCCGAGCCATTATGGAGGGCCAACTATCGGCTCTCCGGGAGTTGCTAAAGCAACAAGGCAACCGCGAACTGATAATACCCATGTTACTAACCTTTGAAGACGATCTAACAGATACGGAAGAAGAACACGCGGAAAGACCACTGAAGGATAAGGGGAAGGCAGTGGTGAATGACGACTTGAGCAAACCGTTCAAAGAAGTAATAAAGTGTCCGTTTACGAGAAGGATTATAGAATTCTCAGCCCCTAAACACAAAATACCGATGAACCTCAAGTTGTATGATGGGGAGACCGACCCGGACGACCATATCAACCGTTTCACGGGAGCAGGGAACCACGAAGAATGGCTGATGCCCGTATGGCGTCGAATGTTTCAGCAGACTCTGGACGGGAAAGCCAGGGGGTGGTTTGATAAACTACCAATGGGAAGTATAGACAGTTGGGACGAGCTCCAAAGGAAATTCCTGAACAGGTTCAGTATGTTAAGGGCATGTGTTAAAGACCTTACGGAGATCAACAGGATTCATAGGAAGGCCAATGAGAGCCTACCGGACTTCAAAGAATGATGGTTAAGTGAGGCGAACTATTTTCCAGACGCCCCGGAGATAATGCAGATCTCCTCTTTCATGAACGGTCATCATTGCCCAAAGGTGGCAAAGAAGTTCTCATATAGGATCCCCAAAACAGTCGACGAAATGCTGGAAAGGTTTGATGACTTTGTTCGCTCAAAAGAAGCCTTCCGAAGTACTGAACTGCCAAAGGGAGATAAAGCAGATACTCACAAAGAATGTCGTCCCAGCCCACACAACAACAGGAATGACCCTTATACTCCGAGGGGCCCATTCGGAGGGGACCGCCATCGGAATAACCCCAGGAACGAGTTCAAATCCCGCAGGAACGATCATTATGCCCCTTATGTTCCCATAAAGAATGACAATGCCGGTAGAACAGATCCACGCCGCAATGACATCCGCCGGTATGACACCAGACCGAAAGATCTAAACTCTCTGACGAAGGCCCCAAAGGAAATCCTTGCCACCGAGCATCAGTTAAAGTTACCGCAACCTCCTCCCTTGAAAGGAAAGCCCCTCAAAGAAAATTTAGATATGTATTGCGACTACCACAGTGAGAAGGGCCATCTCACCAATGACTGTTGGCACCTCAAAGAACAGATAAGAATGGCCATGGATACGGGAAAGTTGGACCATCTGTTTATAGACGTTAGGCAGAGGGGAAGAGCACCACCGAGAGGAGATAACAATGCAAATAAAGGAAAGATCATTAATATGATCCAAAGCCAGGTAGCCGCAGGAAAACGGAAGATGGCGGACGCAGAAGAGGACTGGATGAACGCCCCAATCAGTTTCCCACCTATCCTTCCGGGGGATTTGTCGAACGAACCCTTAATAGTCAAACCCGAAGTGGAAGGTTATACAGTGCGAAGGGTCTATGTGGATCAAGGCACTTCAGTGGAAGTAATGTATGAGCAGTGTTTTGAGCACCTATGCCCCTCCATCAAGGCATGGTTGAAACAGACCAATACTCCTTTGATAGGATTCGCAGGGGAGTCCATTAAGCCGTTGGGGAAGATAGAACTAGAAGTTTGTTTCGGTAGTCATGGTTTGTTCCATAAAACTATGATGAAACTCGCTGTGATAAGATCGCCCTCCCCATACAACGTCATACTAGGGCGTTCCGGATTAAAGAAGCTATGGGCTATCCCCTCGACCATTCACTCAATGATGTAATTCCCTACTCCGAGAGGCATAGCAACACTGGTCACTCGATCAGTCATCATATCGGAATGCCACAAATTAGAAGAAAAACAGATGGTTGAGAGGGAGACGAAGAACGAATGATGTGTCGCGTTGAGTAAAAGTTTTAAATTTATAAGGTCGAATTACTGAATCTAGAAACAAAACATACGAGCAAGTGAACTCGTCCGTTATAGCAAGATTATGATGGTAAGTCGGGATTGTTCGCAGGGATTTGTGTAGTGAATTTATGTGTAAGTTTAAAAGCTACTAAAAGCAAGTCACAAAAACAAGCAATGATGACAAAATGATAATTCAGATGATTAACACTACACTTGCAAAAGCTACTAAAAGTAAGCCATGAAATGACATTTTTCCCAGTTGAGAACAAGATGTGCAGCTTCACATCTTTCGAGCATTTTATCGAGATTCGAAAGACAAGCTTCAAATGAGTTTCCAAATACTGAAAAGTCATCCATGAAAACTTCCATGGATGTTTCAAGCATGTCTTGGAATATTGAAATCATACACCTTTGAAAAGTTGCGGGTGCATTACAAAAACCGAAAGGTATACGCCGGTAAGTGTAAGTTCCAAAAGGACATGTGAATGTAGTCTTTTCTTGATCGGCAGGATCAATAGGAATTTGGAAATATCCTGAGAAACCATCAAGAAAACAAAAGTACTCGTTCCCTGCTAATCTCTCAAGCATTTGATCCATGAATGGTAATGGAAAATGATCTTTTCTAGTGGCTTTGTTTAATTTTCTGTAATCAATACATACTCTCCATCCAGTGACGGTTCTAGTAGGAACTAATTCATTCCGCTCGTTAGTCGCAACAGTCATTCCTCCTTTCTTCAAAACACAGTGAACTGGACTCGCCCAAGGACTATCCTCGATGGGGTAAATGATACCAGCATCAAGAAGTTTGATGATTTCCTTCTTTACAACTTCTTTCATGTTGGGATTGAGTCGACGTTGTCTTTCTACAACAGGTTTAACACCTTCTTCGAAATTGATTTTATGTTTACAGAAATTAGGACTAATTCCTGGGATATCAGACGTTTTCCACGCGAAAGCTCTTTTATGCCTCTTGAGAACAGAAATGAGACATTCTTTTTCCTTATCTTTGAGCAACGAAGATATGACTACTGGAAGAAGTGAATTATCCTCCAAGTAAGCATATTCAAGATGATCGGGAAGTGGTTTTAGCTCAAGATCGGTTGGTGGTTCTTGAAGAGATGTTTTGATCCTCAATTGATAATTAAAAGTGATTTCATCAAAATTCTCTTCCACTATTTCTCCTTCTTCAACTTCAACTTCTTCTTCTTCTTCTTCAAACTTTACTTCCATAAAATCAGCGAATTCTTTATCAAAATCTGTTTCACTAATTTTCTCCGAAGTAGTCATGAATGTATCAGAATCGTCAAGTAATGCATCCAACTTTTCCTCAGTGACTTCATCGATTACATCAATGTTAAAACAAGTGTCATCACTGGAATATGGATATTTCATTGCCATATCGATTAGAAAGGTAATTCTATCTTCTCCAGCTCCAAGATTGAGTTCTTTTCCTTTTACTTTGATGATAGCATCAACAGTGTTTAGGAAAGGTCTTCCTAAGATAAGAGGTACTCTACTATCTTCCTTCATTTCTAAAATCACAAAATCCACTGGAAAAACGAATTTACCAACTTGGACAAGCATATTCTCAGCAATTCCAACAGGATATTGGTAAGAATGGTTTGCTAATCGAATACTCATCTTTGTAGGTTTCAAGGTATTGATGGAAAGTTTTTAATACAACGAATAGGGCATCAAATTGATACTTGCACCTAGATCGGCTAAAGCGTCGCATGTGATGTTGTTTCCTAACGTGCATGGAATCAGAAAACTTCCGGGATCTCCGAGTTTTGGTGGAATTTTGTTTTGAACAATAGCTGAACATTCATCGTTAAGAAAAGTAGCGGATATTTGTTCCAACTTGTTCTTGTTATTAAGAAGTTCCTTCAAAAATTTCCCATAATTGGGCATTCCAGCTAGAACATCAACGAGGGGTACATTGAGTCTAACCTCTTTGATCATTTCAACAAACTTCTTATAACGCTCTTTCATCTTTTCTTTCTTAAGGCTTTGAGGACATGGAATTTTTGGTGTGTATGCCTTAACTGGTGGGTTGGGTTTGGGTGGTGTTTTTGGTTTATTTTCTTTTTCTTCTTCTTCGGCTTCATCCTCACTCTCATCATGGATGATCGTGGTATTATTTGGATTGGGTGGCGGATCATAAGAGAGACCACTTCTTGTGAATACATCATTGATATGCTCATTTCTAGTCTGTGGTGGACGATAAGTTTTATCGTTTGATCCTGATGATGTTGGTTTAGGGTTGGATTGGGTATTACTTGGTAATGAACCTGATGTTCGGGAAGCAAATTGGTCAGAAAGTCTACCGAATTTGTTTTCAAGATCCTGAATAGATGCTTGATGATTTTTCTGTCCTTGCTCAACTTTGGTTTTGAGATTGAAAAATTGAGTTTTGACAAACTCATTAGTGGCTTTTTGAGCAGTCACGAATTCTCTCATCATTTTTTGAAAATCGGTTTCTTCTAGTTTCTTATCAGAGGTTTGTGGAGTTTGATTTTCCGCTCGAGGTTGAGAATCACGGTTGTTATCCCTTTGTTGGCGGTCTTGCCAATTTACAGAATTTCTCCCGTAATAATTACCACGATAACCGCCTCCACGATATCCTCCTTGGACATAATTAGCTTCTCCTTTTGTAGGTCCGTCCATTGGTTGATCGTCACATTCTGATGATGTGTGATTACCTCCACAATTGTTACAACCATCTCACATTTCTTTCATTTCTCCTTTAAGATCTTTGTATTGCGAGTCGATTTTGGAAGTCAAGGCTTCCATTTTCTCCATGAGTTTAGAGGTTTCAGAACTTTCAGCAAAAGCAACGGTTTTTCGTAAAGGTTTGGTTTTGGAATCTTTTGACCAATCGAGTTTGAGAAGTACTCGGTCTTCGAGCAACTGATATGCCTGATTCGGAGTCTTATATAGAAAAATTCCTCCAGCATCAAGAATTCCTTGAGATGTTTCATCAAGTCCATGGTAGAAGATTTGGATGATGGTTCCTCGTCCTAAACCATGTCCATGACAACTACGAAGCAAATCTTTCATACGAAGCCAAGCTTTGACAAGTGATTCGTTAGGGTTTTGTGTGAAAGCACGAATTTCTCCCATGAGTCTGTCAAACATGGCAGGTGGAAAGAATCGGCTTACAAAAGCTTGCCTCATCTCCTCCCAAGTATTGATAGTTCCTGGGGTTAATTCGTTGTACCACACTTTTGCATCTCCAGCAAGTGATGATGGAAAAAGTTTGAGTTTGATGGAATCAGCATTGGTATCACCATATCGGAACATGCCAAAAATTTCAATGAATTCGACAATGTGTTTGTGCGGATCGGCCCTCGAACGGCCATCGAATTGACGGTCTTTGATTATAGAAAGGTGGTGACCTTTCACAGTGAAATTGTTTCTAAGGTTAACCAGAACGATAGCAGATCCAGGAGTGGGTGCGGTGGCCCACATGGGTTGATCTTCAGCCTTGGGAAAAGGTTGTGGGTTATAAACGACTTTGGCTTCAAAAAGGTTTTCAAACGATGGGCTTGGTACTCTTGGTACACGATTGGCTAATGGAACAAAGGGTGTTCTTCTTCTTCTTGGTCTTGTTCGAATTAAACTTTCGGGATCGGAAAGAGGTGAAATTGGTTCTACTCCAGTTGAACGAGTGTTCATACAATTCCCTAGAAAATCGAGACAATGTTTAAACACACGAGCGAAAACAGTTTGAAAAATCAGAAATTGGGATCCGATCGAATGGGTGAAATACCGATCGGATGGTGCTCTCGGTAAAATTTGGTTTGAAGGAATCCGATCGGATAGATGAGATACCGATCGGATGGTTGTCTCGGTAAAATTGAAAAACGGGGAACCGATCGGATGAATGCAATACCGATCGGATGGTCAACTCAGAAAAACTTTTTTTTTTTCGAAAACGAACTTGGTGAGAAATGGACTTCTAAAACTTACAGAAACACGATCAAAATCCCCGGCAGCGGCGCCAAAAACTTGATGTGTCGCGTTGAGTACAAGTTTTAAATTTATAAGGTCGAATTACCGAATCTAGAAACAACACATACGAGCAAGTGAACTCGTCCGTTATAGCAAGATTATGATGGTAAGTCAGGATCGTTCGCAGGGATTTGTGTAGTAAATCTATGTGTAAGTTTAAAAGCTACTAAAAGTAAGTCACGAAAACAAGCAATGATGATAAAATGATAATTCAGATGATTAAAACTACACTTGCTTAGACTAGTATACTACTCTTGATAAGCATGATTGTGATAACTTTTGTTAACATGTTGGTTGTGATAATTAGTTGGTGAACTAATCTATTGTTTCTACAAGTTAAACCTTCGTCAAGATTTTAGTTCATAAAAACAAGCATTACGTTTAACCAATCAATTCAAGATCAATTCAGGGTTCATAAGTTTTGGTGTAACAAACTTAAACACAAAAATAGTCTTTTGTTTATCAAATACGCTTAGGAAATGGTCAATACAAAAGGTAACCGATTCATAGACAAATAGGTCACAACTGATTGGCAACTACTAATCTTTCGACCCTTGAGGTAGTTTACAATCAATCCAATTTGATAGACAAAAAACATTCTCATTACAATCACAATTAAGTTCCTTTGTTTAATCAAGAATAATGGGTAAAAACAATCATTCATAGACAAATGATTATAACTAGTTAAATAACAATAACTCTTTCGACCTTTATTATTACTAACTAGTCAAACTTGATTAACAAATGTCACTATGAAACTTAACCACAATTGGATCTTAGAATCGACTTGAAATTGAATTAAAACATGTTATCACAATCATACGCAAATCAATAAGCAATACACATCATCTAAGCAAGTGAACAAAGGCACTAGCCACTCATAGAAATCATGAACATAAACTTAGAACTTTAAACATTAAAAACCATGATTAAAAGTCTTACAATGATTGGAAATAGATTACAAATGAAAAGGTAATGATACCCAAATTATTGGTGTTGACTTCTTGATGTTTTGACCTCCAAATGTTGACTTCGTGACCCTCTAAAGCTTCCTGGACTTCTAAGGATGAATTTAGGACTTTTTAGAGAGTATTTTGATGAGTGGATAGTTGATTTGGACTTTTGGAATTGATATCTAATGTAAGGCTCTCTAAAACATGTAAAATGAACTCAATTTATACTACTCTCAAGGCCTAGGGTCATTAATGATACAACTTGGCCTCCAAGCAGACAAGAAGGGACTAGAAACAATGTATGAAGGACCTAGAATCGTGCACATAAAGATAGGATCCTTATTGATGAAGTTTGGGAAAACAGTCGACATCCAACCGATCGGTATTGCATCCAACCGATCGGTTGGTCTTCAAATGTGGCCTCCATCCGAATCGGTTGCGGGCTGCATCCGATCGGATGGAGTCTTGATGTTTACTCCTTTTTTGCACTTTTGTCATTTGGTTTGTTTCTTCCTTTTGGTTCTTGGTTCTTCATCCAAACTTGATCTTTTCTTTGTCTTGGAACTTGTCAACATGAATACTTGGACATTCATTCTTTGAAATGCCTATTTGGTGTGGAACTTGACACAAGAATCTTCGTACCTTCATAAATATTTCCTTCTTCCTCATTATTTCATCTTTTTCTTCCTTTTTCCTGTCTTTGGCTATATATACTTTACAAACATACTTTGGTACGATTAAGTAACAAAAACATATAAATATAACCAAATAACACATATAAAAGTACGAATAACGCTATTAAAAACATGCACAATTTGAGCGTTATCAACGAACCTCAAAACGCCGAGATAACAGGGGAGCTGGCAGGAAAAACAGAAGAGGTGATGGTACATTCGGCGTACCCGGATCAACTGATAACCATCGGAAGAAACTTCTCCCGGAATGCAGAAGGCAGCTAATTACGCTGCTCAAAAATAGCCAAGACGTATTTGCGTGGGAGCCTGCGGACATGACGGGAATACCACGACGGATTACCTAACATAAGCTAAACGTGAATGCACAAGACCGACCGGTAGCTCAGAAGAAGAGGACCTTTTCGGCAGAGAAGAACCAGGCCATAGCCAAAGAAGTGGAAGAATGGGTGAAAGCCGGGATAGGCCGGCCAGTACGATATCCTACATGGATCTACAACCCAGTGTCGGTAAAGAAGTCCGACGGCAGTTGGAGGATGTGTATAGACTTCAAGAATCTCAACTCATCTTGTCTGAAAGACTATTATCCGTTACCAGAAATTGATTGGAAGACAGAGTCGGTCATAGGGTTCCGGTACAAATGTTTCTTAGATGCTTATAAGGGATACCATCAGGTACAAATGGCTAAAGATGATGAGGAAAAAACAGCTTTCTATACCGAGCATGGGACGGATTAAAAAACGCGGGAGCCACATATCAGCGGCTGGTAGATTCAGCCTTTCGGTCACAGATAGGAAGGAATCTTGAGGCATATGTGGATGGCATGGTAATAAAAAGCAAAACAGAGAAAGAATTGTTAGCTGACATAGCGGAGACGTTCGACAACCTCCAGAGGATCAATATGAAGCTGAACCCAAAAAAATGTTCCTTCGTAGTAGAGGAGGGAAAGTCTTGCATGGGACTGGGTCTCAATCTGATGATAAAGACAGAGATGAAAATCTTTGACAACTGATGAATATGATGCGGCGCTGCTATGACGAGGAGCCGTACAAATTAGTTGATCCTATTCTACGAGAAAATTTTAGTAATCGTTCTCCCCATTGTTGGGAATTAAACCAACAGTTAGTACTGCCAGGCATGAAGTTAAAACTGTTGAAGATTACACTAACAATACTAAGTCAGTTAGTACTGCTAGTACATATGGTTAGTACTGGTTATGAGATAAAGACAGAAAAGCGTGTGGATATATATAGAATAGATATGATGTATATGTTATTATTATAGATTGATACGTATATTAGTTATCTTGTACATGATTCCTTGTGCTATAAAAGGAGATCCTAGATTAGGGATTTGATATCAGAAAATACGTATTATTCATAGAGCTTCAAGGTTTTTGTAACCCTAGTGATAAGAAAAAGATCACTCGTATTCATCAATAATATTGAAGCTAGTTATTTGGTTGTTTACATTGTATTCATACTGTTCCATTAAACACATCACAACACACACAAATCTTCTAAGTGCTTTGTAGTAAATTCCGTGTGCTACTTAGCATATACTCAAAGTATCTTCAACACAATTCGTGTGTTCAGATCCTCTCAAGTGGTATCAGAGACAGGTTCTGATACTTTGAATTAGAAGTCTTTTCTCTTTCAACAAGGAAGATGGACAAGGAAACTTCACAAACCTCAATCACTGCTAAACTTCCCATGCTCAAATAGAATGAGTATGATCTCTGGAGGCTCATAATTGAGCAGTACTTCATGGTGCAAGATTATGCACTATGGGATATCATTCCTGCATGGTGATTCCTTTAAACCAACAACTTCTGAAGAAACACTTGCTGATGGTTCCAAAACTACCAAGCTTAACACTGAGACAGTCACCAATGATGAAAGAATCAAGAAGAAGAATGACCTCAAGGCCAAGAGTCTGCTACTCATGGCAATTCCCAATGATCAAGTGTTGAACTTTAGTCACTATGAGACTGCAAAGTCACTTTTTGCAGCAATTGTGGAGAGATTTGGTGGTAATGAAGCCACTAAGAAGGCACAAAGATCACTGCTGAAGCAAAGATATGAAAATTTTAGTGCCACAAGAACTGAGACTCTTGATCATGTCTTCAATAGGCTATAGAGGATTGTTAGCCAACTTGCTAGTTTGAAGATAGTGATTCCACAAGAAGACCTAAACATAAAGTTTCTCAATAGTCTGTCTGCTGAGTGGAACACCCATGTTGTTGTTTGGAGCAACAAGCCTGAACTGGAGAAGATGACCCTTAATGAGCTGTACAACAATCTTAAGATTGTTGAAAAAAAAGTGAAAAAGACATGAAGCACCAGTTCTAGTTCTGGAAACATGGCATTTTTATCATCCCCCAGCAATAGCAGTCCTGATGATGATCAAGCAGTTTGTACTGGTAGCCCTAAAGTTAGTACTGCTAGTGTAAAAACTAGTACCGCTAGGTTGAGTGATGAAACCATCTATGCTTTTGTGTCAGAGCAATCCAGTGGGTCTTAAATCTACAATGAAGACCAACTTCAAATTCATGAAGATGACTTGGAAGCAATGGATTTGAAGTTGCAGATGGCTTTGATAAGCATTAGGGCAAAGAAGTACTTTCAAAAGATTGGCAAGAAGCTTACTTTCAATGGATGAGATGTTGCTTGCTATGACAAATCAAAGGTGGAGTGTTATAATTGTCACAAGATGGGACACTTTCCCAGAGAATGCAGAAGTCCCAGACAACAGGACAACAAGGGTAAAGGATACAAAGGTCAGCAGGGAAACAGGAGAATAGTGAATGTGGAAGAGACTTCTTCCAAGGCAATGGTAGCTGTTGATGTTGCTGGCTTTGATTGGAGCTTCATGGAAGAAGAGGAGGAACCAGCCAACTTTGGACTGATGGCCTTCTCAGACTCAGAGGTACATAAGGTTAAAAAGTGTTCAAATTCTTGTTCTGCTTTGAAAGATTATAAATCTCTTAAGAAATAGTATGATAATCTTAGGATAGAATTTAATGAAGTTAACTTTAGTCTTTCAAATCATAAAAGAGGAATAACTGTTTTAGAAGAGCAAGTCACATTTTATAGAAAGAATGAAGCTAACTTTACAGATGATATAGCTGTTTTAAAAAGAGATTTGCAACTGAGAGATGATAAGATGAGTGGGCTTATATATGAACTAGAAAAGCTTAAGAAAGAAAAGGAAAACATAAAGTTAAGTGTTGACACTCTTGAGTATACATCAAAAGGAGTTCAGAAAATAATAGAGAGTCAACTGGTAAACAAAGCTACATCTGGTCTAGGATATAAGTCTGTTGCACCCCCCAATAGAGGAATGTTTGTTCCTCCAGAAATTGACTTAGCTCATACAGGCTTAGAAGAGTTTAAGGATACAGATTTTCCTGGATATGGTCCTAAAACCAATGAGAGTCCTATCAAATTTGTCAAGGCTGAGGATTCCTTTGAGAGTGCAAGTGATGCTTCAATCTCTGAGGACAAGGTGTCCTCTCCTACGGATTCAGATGCACCAACCATTGAGGATTGGACTTCTGATGATGAAAAGGATGATCAAGTTAAGGCTAATAGGGTTGTGTCTAAGAATAAGTCAGAGGTTAAGTTAGAAGTTAAGAATGCTCCTAAGGTGGTTAAAAATAAAAATATAAAACCAGTTAGGAAAGCTGTTAGATATGCTGAAATGTATAGGTCTACAAATAGATCTGCAGTTCCTAGGGGCAATCAAAGGAACTGGAATAATTTAAAATCTCAACAGCTTGGTGATGAGTTTGTTATGCAGAATAAAGTTTGTTTTGTGTGTGGTAATTTTGATCATTTAACTGCATACTGTGACTCAAATCCATTGAAAAAGAAGGTTTTTGAGATTTCAAGGGTGTTTAGGGATACCAATGCTAGGATAAATCAAATTAATCCTACTAGAATGACTCACCCTAATGTGAATCTTAGGATGACACCCAGAGCAGTCATGTTAAAGTCTGGCATCAAATCAGTTTCCACTGCTAGACCAAACAAAGGTGTTAATAACATACAAACTGTTTCAAGTGCAAAAACTCTTTTCAAATCTGCACCAACAACTGTTAAAAGACCCTTTTAGAACAAAGCATTGGTAACTAAGCAAATTTGGAGGCTTAAGGTAACAATTGCAAAGCCAGCAATTCATACTGCTAGCCAAATAGTTGGTACTGGTAACCACACTATTATGGCAAATATGGGAAATGGTGTTAATGCATCAGCATGTTGGATTTGGAGACCAATCCAATCCAATGGCGCTCCAAAATGTTTTAAAGAGAATGAATTATGTTGATGCAAGAGGCAAGCCTAAGTCAGTGATGGCTTGGGTTCCCCAAGGAAATTAATTCCTTTTTGGTAGCAATGTTAGTCATATGCTTATATGTTATGAGGCAAGTGCTTTGCATTTTGTTTCTTGTTTTTGAACTAACAATTGCAGGTATGGATGATGAGCACAAAGGAGTTACAAGTGCATTATGTTTTGGATAGTCTGGTGCTTTGGAGCTCAAGGTGTGTGATCGGTGCACACAACAAATGGTAATTGGTTCACCATGTCTACCCACATCAAGAACTAACTAGTCCAGATCAAACGGTTTCTGGTAAAGACTTCTCAAATCCGTTTATGGTTGATAGTTTACCAAAAACTATATGGTTATCAACTCACCATATCTCACAGTGAAGAGTTGGCTAGTCCAAAGCAAACGGCTATTGGTAAAGACACATCAAATCCGTTGATAGCTGATAGTTTGCTAAAAACTATAAGTGGGCAAAAATGTTTTCAACAAATTTTTATTTTATACCGTCCTTTGAATTTTTTTTTGATAAACAGTTTGTACTGATGGTTCAAACTTGGTTTAACACTGAGTTTATGCTCTGTGATTCACCTCTCACAGGAGGTCACACACCTGGAAGTGATGAGAGCAGTTTGAAACTAAAAGAATTGATGGAAACTTATACAAATTGTCTGATAACAATTGGATGCTGAGTTATAGTTCTTCCCAGAGTTCAAGTTCAAAATTCAAATTCAAGTGATGGTGAGAATTCTTCCAAACAGGGGAGGATAATAGATTGCTTGAAGACCTTTATGATCAGTTGTGAAGATATCGTTAATAACTCAGATTTGTTGATTCAAGATAAGTATGAAACTCAGGGGAGGAAAGTATAATTCTAGAACAGAATTCATACAGAGCATATTTAAAGAAGATTCAAAGAATGATTGATGCTGATAAAGATAAATACTATAGTACTTTCTGTTAGGATTTCTTCAAAGCTTAGATGTGAAGAAAATACTGAAGTGATTCAAAATCGAAGATAAGTGTTTGAAAGAATCCCCCCCCCCCCATCTACAAGGTTGGTGTTTAATTAAAGAAAATTACTGATTTGCAGAGAAATCATAAGTTTAGGGGAGGATTGTTGGGAATTAAAGCAACAGTTAGTACTGCCAGGCATGAAGTTAAAACTGTTGAAGATTACACTAACAGTACTAAGTCAGTTAGTACTGCTAGTACAGATGGTTAGTACTGGTTATGAGATAAAGACAGAAAAGCGTGTGGATATATATAGAATAGATATGATGTATATCTTATTATTATAGATTGATACGTATATTAGTTATCTTGTACAGGACTCCTTGTGCTATAAAAGGAGATCCTGCTATAAAAGGAGATCCTAGATTAGGGTTTTGATATCAGAAAATACGCATTATTCAGAGAGCTTCAAGGTTTTTGTAACTCTAGTGATAAGCAAAAGATCACTCATATTCATCAATAATATTGAAGCTAGTTATTTGGTTGTTTACATTGTGTTCATACTGTTCCATTAACCACATCACAACACACACAAATCTTGTAAGTGCTTTGTAGTAAATTCCGCGTGCTACTTAGCATATACTTAAAGTATCTTCAACACAAGTCGTGTGTTCTGATCCTCTCACCCATATTTTTGCAACACTAGCGTATAAATGCATTAGTTTCAACATAAAGGAACGCCCTAGGATGGATGAGATCATCAAAACGATTGAGAAAGCCTTGGATATTCATGTAAGTCTTTTCATTTACTTGGTAATTTTTAAACACTATAAAAAGCAAACTGGCACTAACTGATGAACCACAATACTTTGAAAAACAACCGACGCTAACTGATGAAATTACTTTTAACGCAAAACATTATTATCAACTTATTCTAATATATCCGCATTTTACTAATTTATTCTAATATAACAAGCAATAACTGATGAACCTGCTTACAATTAAAAACTTCAAGCAAAAAAATAATGCCAAAAACTGAAAATAAATAAACAAAAACTGGTGAATCAAAACTGAAGAACTACTTTCAAACCTAAAACTGACATAACTGATGAACAATCAAATCACGGTTTTAGACTTTTAGCTGGTCGTCTTGTATCATTGATCTCCTTCTACATCCACACATTTCTTCCAGATTCTAAAAAAAAATTATTAAAAAAAAAAAAAAAAAAAAAAAAATTAAAATCATATTATACAAAAATAAAGTAAAAAATAAATTGATAAAAAAATCCTAATTATTCGTCTAGGTTCTAAAAAATACGCATGCACAAAGTAATAAACAAAATTAAAACAAAATTAAAACATAAATGATAAACTTGCCAGCTTGATTCATCTTTTCGAGTATAGAAACCTTAAAATTTTAAGAGTAAATGAATGTGATCGGAAATATGATCGGAAATAGAAACCCTAAAATTATCCTCAAATTTTGATCGGAAATAGAGAGAAATAAAGTGAAGCGAGAGTGAAAATGAATGTGAGTGAGCGATGGAGGGAAGGGGTATACGAGGGTTTTTGTTTGTAAAATTACGGTTGTATCCTTCTAATAGAAGGAAACATTTTTTCTTTCCATTGAAATACAAACTGTTATATCTAAATATGTTAACTATTTGACTGAACGGATGGTTGAAAATATTTTTTAGACTTTTTAATTTGTATCATCTTTCTAAGGGATCGCACCTCATTTTGACTAATACAACATAATTACGCATTTTGACTCGTTAGTTAACCCGCCACGCCCATACGCGTTTGCCATATGTAGAAATTTTATTTTTCCCAGACTATCTCATCACCATTGATACAAGTTTTCTTTATGACCGAAATATCATTTCAATAAACCCCATCAATTTCTTTAAAGCTAAATATTTAGCAAATTATTAGCCAATTATGAATCTAAGGTAACATCACAACCTAAGAAAATGTTAACTCGATTTTTGCATAAAAACTAACTAAACAAAATATTCAATATCAAATTACTATGTTTTATTGTAGCGACACTATGTTTAATTGTAACTATGAAAAGGATGCAATAACACAAGAAAAAAGTTTATCTTTGTGCTCAATTCTCAAGTTTTTTTTTTTTTTTTTTTTTTTTTTTTTTTTTCCCCTTAATTTCTTAATAAGAAAAAGTGAAGCATATGAAGTAAACATTTCCAGCCTAATTTTTAGAGAAAACATTATACTTCCAAATAAACCAAATCACCATTCTTTTTCAGTCATTTCCTTTTTTTTCTCCTAAATGATACTCGGGAGCAAAACACTTTTTATTTCACTTTATTTTCTTTAATTTACTTACTTAAGTAATACTCGAGATCAGTAACACTTTTGACAGGTGTGAAAACACATTAGCAGCAATTTTGCTTTTAAATAAGCGAAAATTATTGTGCTACCCATTTTTATGGGTAGCTTTCTTGCAGTGCCCGAACTTTTTACAATATTCAAAACTACCCATTGATCTCGCGTAATTCTGTACGTGTGGATACGCGTGATTTCGTGTTAAGATTTTAGTGGTCGGAAAAAAAATACATCACGCGTAAAAATTTACGTGTGGTACGCTAGACATAACAAAAAAGTTATATATTCATTTAAAATACATCACGCGTAAATAAATACGTGTGACGCTAGATGCCAATATAAAAAGTCAATTGTTTTACCATGCAATTAATAAAGGCCTCTATTATCCACACTCCCATATTATGTGGGGTCCGGCTACTTTTGGTGAAATGTACAATTCGACAAAGCAGACAGTACAAGCGACGGTAGCAGAGGAAAAAGTCAACACCCCCCTAAGGGGGGTTTGGATAAGATGGGCCTTAATAAATGTTCATATGAGTGCATGAAAACAGTCTAGTCATATGAATTTGATACTAAAAAAAGCAAGCCCTAACCCTAATTCGCTAGTGCATACTTGTTGTGCATACTTGTATTAAATAAACATTCCAAAGAAATTTTTTTTATATTAAACCCTAATTCACTTGTGCATACTTGTATGCGTAAATAAACATTACAAAGAAAAAAGTATTGATATACCATAATTGTTACTACTAATAAGGAGCAATAAGGAGAATTAATATATCATAAAACTTTTATTCAACTACAAAGAAAAAAAGACGAAGTTGACGTAAATAAACATTACATAGACAATATTAAACCTAAACTGAGGTAATAAATATGTAAATGTTCAGCCAATAAAAACTGTATCCTTGTCGAAAACCTCAACAATGTTCCTCAATGTAATGTTAAGACCAAAGGGTGTTGATTTTGGGGTAAACACCGAAACATTACGAAGTACCCACACACCTCCGACTTTGATAGAGTTTTTGTAACCCGATTCTCTTGTAAGGACTTTGTGATGAATTGTACCAGAGAATGTCCCCGTTAGATCTTTTAGTGTCACTGTTAGCTCACCAAGTGCGGTAGGAGTACAAGTCTTGATTACTGTTACAACAAGTTCAAGTTTCCCTTTTACTATACAGTTTTTTATATTGCCAAGACAACTAGTTACGATGATACCTTCGCTATTACGCAGCTTATTAATAGCACATAGCCATGACCCACGCGTAAAATGATCATCTTCAACGACATCTTCATTTATCTTCCTTACATACTCTTGTGTTGGCAATACACAATATTCAGGGCCACCTTCCCTAATGTCCACATTTTTGCGGAGAATAGCCGCTTGAAGAATATCAGCCGGACCGGGTATTAACCTATCCAGGGTATTTGAAGAGGTTGAAGAAGCCCCATCATTATGTTGGTATCGTTTCGTGTATCCGGTTTTGTTTTGTTGGGACATTTTCTGAATTGTTAAATTTTTGTAGAGAGTAGATATGTTGATAATGCGGATATGTGTTTAGAGAAATCGAATTGTGAAAGCGTTTTTATAGTTAAATCTGTGTCATATCTCGCGTAAAGAAATACACATACACGCAATTATCATTGAGTAGTCAAATAATTGTCATAGAGTTGTTAAATCGTTGTCATAGAGTTGTCTAATTTATGTCAGATCTCGCGTAAAAAATTACACGTACACGGAATTGTCATGGAGTTGTCACATCATTGTCATAGAGTTGTCAAATCTGTGTCATATTTCTTGTAAAAAATTACGCAGACATGCAATTGTCATTGAGTTGTCACATCATTGTATTAATATATAAAGCAGACTGTATATTGGCAAATTCATTACTCGACACATAAATAAAAAACTTAGAATATAAAACACAAACAAATAGCATTAATTAGTTAAAAAAAACTACTCCCTCCGTCCTAATTTTATTGTCCCTCTTTCCTTTTCCGGTTGTCCCAAAATTATTCTCCCATACCAAAAATAGAAAGTGGATAGAAAGTGGAGTTTGGTAAAGTTTACTATATTACCCTTGGTTGAAATTAATATTACAAACTTTAAAGAAGTGTTAATTAATTGGTTAAGGGTAAACTTGTCATTTGGCAAAAAAGTAAGAGAGAGAAAGCAGTATTAATTATGTTTTTCTTAAACTGGGTTTTTTGTCTGGGTACAATTATTTTGGGACGGAGGGAGTAGTACAGTTGTAGAAACTAGAAAAGACATACATTGATAACGTTAAAGACACAAACTAAACCATATAGGTATTGTTTGGTTGATCAAGAAGAATTAGTGATTCTTTGTATGGGCAATGAAAAATGAACCACCATTTGCTTCAATACCCATGTTTTGAAACTCCTGAGATGTTCGCTCGTACACTTGTAGTAAGTGAGCTATCTGTTGGTTCCTCTTAGCTTGAACAATTGGTTCCGCATCCTTGGTAAATCCAATTAATTTTACCTCATTGTCAATTGGGAAAGGGATGGTGAATAGAACTGAACACGATGATACAATACCACCATCAAATTGTAATTCCCATGCGCACAAACGATAAATGATTGTTTCTTTTGATTTTGATTTTTAGTAAGCAATTTCGGTGTAAAAGATTGTGTGTAATTAGCGTAAAAATACCAGACTTAAATAGAGTATATCTCGCATAAAAAAGTACACGTACACGGAATTGTCATAGATTAGTCAAATCTGTGTCATAGAGTTGTCAAATCTGTGTCTTAGAGTTGTCTAATCTGTGTCATATCTCGCGTAAAAAATTACACGTACACGGAATTGTCATGGAGTTGTCACATCATTGTCATAGAGTTTTCAAATATGTGTCATAGAGTTGTCTAATCTATGTCATATCTCGCGTAAAAAATTACACGTACACGGAATTGTCATGGAGTTGTCACATCATTGTATGTAAATGTAAGGAAAGATGTATATCCAAGCATATCATATACTTTTAATCTTATACACAGAAAATCAAATATACATAGCAATGACTTCAGATATACATAAATTCAAATGTATATTACATTTTGATGATATTGAATGAGGTGTGGTTATGTATACTAATATCACATACTCATGGTTAGTTGATTATGTGCGTTCTAAATTCAAGTTGGATCCTAATATTCGGCTGAATTTTAAATTTTCGCACCCTTCATTTGACGTTCGAATGGATATTACTGACGACGATGAGGTAACTTTTTTTTTACTGATTTCACTTATTCGAATGCAGGAATGCCACATCTGTATGTGGTTAAAGCGAAAGAATTTAAAGAAACTAGATGTTTTAGGTCAACCCAAGAAAACCAAACATTTTACAATTTTTTTGAAACAACAACAACTAACCAAAACATCGCGTCCTCTGCTTTTCGAGAAAACTCATGTAGTTTCAATAATAAAGACCATAATAAGTCTTTTTTTGATGATGGGCCATCTAAAAATTTTGAATCAAATGATTATGAAAATGATGGGTCCGGATATAAAAATGAGGCGTATTTCACAAAACCAGGATCATCGTTTGCATTCGGAGCAGATGAGGATGTAAAAGATGAAGAAAATGATGGTTTTTTTGGAGTTGGTGATAACCCAAAACCTATTCACCATGAATGGAAAAATATTTTTTCATTAACTCTTGCCGTTCCAGAAACACCTCTTTACCAGTCTAAACCAATAAGTTCAAACCAATACAATAGTGATTCTGTTTTTTTTGTCGAAAAGTTTTTTGACTCAAGAGAAAAAATAGACGTTGCAGTTAGGTTGAAATGTTTATAAGAAGGTTACCAGTTTTTAGTGCGAAAGTCGGAACCAGACAGGTTTGATTGTAAATACTTTCATTATACTGAATGCAAATGGAGAATTAACTCCAAACGCATTCAAGGTACAGATGTGTTTGTAGTTACAGGTGTGAAAGATATTCACACGTGTCCCAAAACTCAAACATATCCTAACCATCGAAATGCAAATAAAAAGTTATTGGTCACATTTTTAGTGAAAAGTTAAAAGATAGTAGACGAGATTTAAAACCAAAAGATATGCAAAAAGACATGTTGGCGCAATATAAAACAAGTATATCTTACCAACAAGCATGGAGAGGAAAGGATTATGGGTTACAAATGATAAGGGGTTCACCAACAGAATCATTTGAAATGTTACCGTATTATTGTCACAATCTACAAAAAAAAACCCAGGCACAATCACACGTATCAAGACAAACGAAAAAGGAGTTTTCGAGATGTTATTCGTTGCCATTGGTGTTTCAGTAAGTTATACTCATTTTTTTGAAAGAAATAAATGTGATGTGTTATTGTACTTTTAGTTATTAAAAGCTGTTTACAAATGGCATTTTTCAGATTCGAACTTTTGTACAAAATCTTCGCCCTCTGCTTGTAGTCGACGGGGCACATTTGGAGGGTCTATACAAAGGTACAAACTTGTTAGCTGTAGGCATGGATGAAAACAACCAAATTGTGTCCATTGCTTACGGTATATGCAGAGAGGAGACTGGTGATTGTTGGTCCTGGTGGTTTTCAGTACTTAAAGAATGCATAACCGATAGCGATGATTTGGTTATCATATCTGATAGGCATCCTGCTATCACGTTAGCAGTACACAATGATTACCGGTTGGCGTTTCATGGTATATGTTGTCGTCATCTAATGATGAACCTTTCTTTGAAATATAAAAAAACCAAGGGGCTATATTGGAGCATATGCATAGCGTATACACCTGAGGAATTTGATAGTAAGATGCAAATACTGCAGGCTATTCAGCCTGAGGCGTACAACAAGCTAGTTGAAGCGCATGTGCAAAGATGGTCCAGGGCATATTCCCCACGCACTCGTTACAATTATTGTACATCTAACAGCGTTGAGTCTGTTAATGCTTGTACTGTCAAATCAAGGAAGCTGCCAATCACAATGTTGACCGAGCAATATCGAAAAATGGTTCAAGATTGGTATTTTAAACGGCGAGAAGTTGCTGGTATTTATCTTCCAAAAGAAAATATATATTTTTTGAATGATTTTGTCTAATTTAAAGTCACTGTTTTTTGTGGTATGTGTTTATGTAGCGAAAATGAAGTACGAAATAACAGATTGGGCTGCCCATAAGGTGGAAAAGAGAAAAATCAAAAGCGCATCTTGGAATGTATACGGGATTAACCAAGATCGGTTCCAGGTTTACGATGGCCGATACAATCGTGAAGTCAACTTAGCGACCATGTCATGCGACTGCCGCAAATGGCAGCTTTCCGGGATACCTTGTGGTCACGTTATTGCTGTTACTAGGTTCTTAGGTCTAACAGATTGTGTGGAATACGTACAAGATTGGTTTAAAAAACCGAAATACCAAGTGACATACGCAGAGTCGGTTAATTTTGTTGGAGAGTTTCACGAATGGGAGTATCCAACGCATATACAACCCATCACTCCTCCGCGAATGGACAACCCACAAGCCGGTCGGCCAAAAAATACTGACCGTATACCATCTCAGGGTGAGAAACCACGAGTACAACATTGCAGTAGGTGTGGTCAAGCGGGCCATAAATCTTATCAATGCAAAAACCCGGTCATCCCTGATCCACTGTAAAAAAAAACAAAAAAACAAAAAAAAAAAAACAAAACAATACCAAAAAAATAAAATAAAATAGTGAACGTGCAACATGAAAGTCCCCCTACGTTCGACGCATACCCGACTGAAACACATCATCATAACTTTCCTACTTATGACACACACCCATCGCAAGTATTTGAACCTAACACATACAAACCGCAACCATATGAACAAGGTGAGGCAGGTCATGAACAAAATGCTCATTATAACCCGTCTCAAGGCTATGAACTATACGACTCCCAACCATACGCCTCTCAACATCTAAATGATCAAAACACTCAGGAATATAATAATAGTTGGTTTAATTTCTTTGGTTTGTAACAAGTTAGTTCTTTTTTGTTATGTATTTTCCTGTAATTGTAGTTAATTTGTAACATACGTTATGTATCTTGTAATAAATTCCATTTGTAATGCAAGTATGTTTGTCCACAACAACACTGTTTTAATAGTAGAAATGACAAGTAGGTGAAAATAATGGTCATTTACACTGTTGATTTGATAACACATTAGTGTCCTTCATGAAAATAAATAAAACATTTATTTGAATTGGGTCTACATTCCAACACTTTTTTTGTCCATCTACAATATTAGTATAATAAATAGAAACAAAAAAATTATTTATTATAAGAAAGATATGATTATTTTTGGTAACAAATTGTAAGATATGATTATTATTCATTTCATTTCAAGCTAATTTTTGTAATTTTACATAAAATGAATGGTAAACATAAAATATATACAACTTCAAGAATGATCTTAGTTAATCATAGCCACACATACTAGTATCCTCACAGCGACATTCGTAAAACGTCGTGGCCATGATATACCTAACTTTTTGGAAAAAACCTACCACATCATAAGGATCCCATTGTGGCGGAAGCATATTTGTAACAAACTGATGTATGAGCTAACAAGTGATGACTCCACAATCTGAGAAATTTCGTTGTTGTGGGATCTGATAACTCTGGGCGTTGTAGTAAAAATCAAAATTGTAGTGTGGTCGTTGTGTTCTTTCGAAATGTCCCAGCTCTTCTAAACAAGTGTTGAGAACTGCAGTCCATTCTCGTACATATTTCCTTAGAGCTTCACAACGATCACTGCTATGCAGGGAGTCGAGAACCAACAAAGTGGATCTCCTTAGGTCCATAATTACTTACCCAATGATTCCCTCCAGCATTCATCGGCATCAACATCTACATTGAAACTTTTTATAAATACACACAATTAAATAAATTAGTAGTGAGTAGTTTTATACTAAGCTAATATACGTTGAAAGACATTTACTTACCCAGGTGACATCATCCCATGAGGGGTATGGACGCGTGCTGCCGTCCAATGTTCCCCTAATCGAAGGGGCTATCGAAAGAATGGGTACACGACCTTTGTCGATGGGGTAAGTCGATGCTGTTCATATGAGTGCATGAAAACAGTCTTATTACCAAAATGGTACTTGAAAAAAACTTTTTTCAAAAAATGGTAGAAAAATAATGGCCTTTCCCAAAAGAATCATGTGCGAATGTGCGAATGATGAGTGAATGTGCGAATGTGCAAATGTGCGACTCCATTAATTGTGCGACACATGTCACAGGTAGGTGGTTTTGTCTTATTATTAAAGGTGTTAAAACACCAAAATACCCTCTTTTTAAAAAAAAAGTCATCTCATCTCCCAAACTCACTCAAATAATTATCATTAAAAAAAATGACATAGATCTATCAATATCATATCTAAAAACTCATCTCCCAAACTCAGATCTAAAACTAAAACTCATCTAATCTCCCAAACTCACTCAAATAATTATCATCAATCAAACTCATCTTCTTCATCAATCAATCCAAAACTAAAACTCATCTCATCTCCATCATCATAACTTCATTAATCCGAATCAAACACAAACACAAACACACGCATAACTTCATTAATCCGAATCAAACACAAACACAAACATACACATAGCTTCATTAATCCGAATCAAGAAGTTAATTGGGTGTTGCCGGAATGATGATGGTAAAAAAATGATGGATCTACTGGGATGATGGATCTAAGGTATATTTATAAAAGATAGTGGAGACTTTGAATATTAATTGAGTTGTCGGTGGTCAAAAGATGGATTTACTGGGTTAAGATATCAACGTAGCCTTTTTTTGTACTTTCTTTTCCTCAAATGGGGATCTGCTATTTTTCTTTGTGTCTATCCTCCCTTGGTGGTCAAAAGAGTTGATATTATTTGTTTTGATGTTTGTGTAAGGTAATCTAATTTGTATATTTATAAACTTGTAATTTGTATAAGGTATAAGGATTATGTATGATTAGCTATGCTTCAAAAAGAGTAGATCGATGATGTTTGTGTGATAATTATTTGTTTTGATGTTTGGGATTTGGTGTTTTGATGTTTGCTCAAATATGTGTAGATTGATGATGTTTGTGTAGATAAATGATTTGTGGAGAGTTTGTAGTTCTGGGTTTTGATTTGTAGTTCTGGGTTTTGTGTGGGGTATGATTGGTGCAGTAGCAGATCTTCAAACTTTATTTATTTTGTAATAAAGTTTGCAGTATCAGATCTTCAATTGTTAGATCTGATGAGATTTTTAAAAGAGGGTACTTTGGTATTTTAACACCTTTAATAATAAGACAAAACCACCTACCAATGTGACATGTGTCGCATATTTAATGAAGTCACAAATTCGCACATTTGCACATTCGCACGTTCGCTCATCATTCGCACATTCGCACATGACTCTTTTAGGAAAGACCATTATTTTCCTACCATTTTTTGAAAAAAGTTTTTTTCAAGTTCCATTTTGATAATTAGCCCTTTATTAATTGCATGGCGTGATCAATAAATGTTTTCATGCACTCATATGAATACTCATATGAACATTTATTAATTGCATGGTAAAACAATTGACTTTTTATATTGGCATCTAGCGTCACACGTATTTATTTACGCGTGATGTATTTTAAATAAATATATGCGTTTTTTGTTATGTCTAGCGTATCACACGTAAATTTTTACGCGTGATATAATTTATTATTATTATTTTTTTTTCCGACCACTAAAATCTTGACATCAAATCACGCGTATCCACACGTACAGAATTACGCGAGGGTAGTTTTGAATATTATAAAAACTTCAGGCACTCCAAAAAAAGCTGCCCATAAAAATAGGTAGAACAGTCATTTTCGCT